>BGPR01000418.1:214078-225865 GCA_013235015.1 Araneus ventricosus
CATCTGGAGTTTCCAGTCATACTTCCATATGTGATTTTGGTTTGTTTGTTTGTTTTGATATTTCCGACTTTCCCTAATAGTTGGAATGTAAATCAGACTACAAATTCCCACAAAAGCTGAAGACTTATCCAAAGAACAACTTAATTTCTGTTCCTTTAGATTAAAAGTGACCATATATCTAGAACTATAAATTATTTCAAATTACATGACATACATACAACTAATTTACTTCAAATTTAGCTGAAACATGGAAGAATTAATTTTTAAAATATATATATTAAGGAAAATTTCAAAATTATGACTCTAGCTATTAAAATAATCTGGAATGCGAAGAAATTCCATTTAGGAAACTAGATTTAAGTATTTCATAACTTGAATTTAACTTGCTTCATTAAGCAAACACTAATAGTGCATGTATTCCTATTGCTTTTACTTTAGACCAGAGCTTCCAAACGTTTACATCAGTGTCTTACTTCAGCCGAGTTGATATCACTGTGAACCGCTGGGACTGATGACGACTGTACAACAGAAATAGTGCTGCTGTGTGTAGCTGCAGAATCATTTGTGAGCCGAGCTGCATTGGAAGCACCACACCTGTCTCCCAGATATTCCACCTCTGGCAACTAAAAATAATTTTCAAATGTTGATAACGTATATATGTTACGGTCAATGTGGTAAATCGGTTATTATGCATAATGACGGATTACCCGCAGTGACCGTCATTATATATATAGTTAAATATTTTCCAAACAATCAAAATTCAAGTAACATTTTCACTTATTAAAGTAATAATTAAAATTAAGAATAAAATAATATTGCCTTATTAATAATCATACAATGAAATACAAAAAGACAGGTTAAAAATTAATTTATTTATACTAGTTAGATTATTATTACTATGCAAAAGACAACCCAGAAACATATATATTGCTTTTTCCAACAATTGGCTTTCGCAGAAGGTTGGCGCCTTTAAAATTCGAATTAATGCGACATAATCAATTCCTAAGATCGATTGGCATTTGATTGTTGGAATTCAAATTATGGGTTATCTTTTTCATAGTAATAGTTTATAAGCTAGTTATCTTTCTATATTTCATTGTATGATTATTAATAAGGTAACATTATTTTATATTTAATTTTAATTGCTGGCTTAATATATATATATATATATATTTACAGCTCACATTTGAAATAGAAGTACAATAAAATTAGATGTATAAGAAAATTCATGGCAAGAACTTCGTAAATTAAGTAATTTCTTTTATTTTATATCTGTTAAAATGTTGTGTAATAAACTAATCATTGGACATCAAGACATGTTACTTTTGTGAAGCATTTTCACTAAAGCTGCATTAATAGATCAGTGGATTTGCATCATCAGACAAGTACATTTCATACTGACGTTAGGCTTATCACAGTTTTACAAATCTGCAGTCTTATCGCCGCGGAATCGAAATAATCCCCTTGCAACCAAGTTATCAATCTACCAAGAGAATGCGTCCAGTGGTTGTTATGTACAAAACGCCACCCCATGCCTGATGCCATTACGACAACAGAACCGGGTGGATGGACATGTGACGGGAGAAACAAACCAAACCCCCCACGGGGGCCCATAAGGCCCCGCAAGCTGTTATATACAGGGTGTTTTTTTAAAACTGACACTACTCAGAGCCATCAGTAGATCGAACTATGGGGAAAAAGATCCTGCAATAAATTAGTTTAGTTTCGAAAGACACCGATAGGGGAAAATGTGGCGTTGTTGTAGTCTACACAACTGAGAATTAGACAAATGAATAACAAAGAAGAAATGTCAGTGAACAACCGATTCATTACAGCAAATTAAGTTCCCAAATGTTTGCAGAGATGAAATTACAATGCACCATAGCACAAGATCTCTTTCAATGTGACCACCCTTCTCATAAACCACACCCTATACACAACATTCTCGACGGCCAAAAGTAACATGTCACCAGGAATGCTCAGCACAGTCCATAAAATGTTGTCCTTTAAGGTCGTCAATTTCGGGACCCCACTAAGATAGACCTTAGATTTCAAATACTCCCTCAGGTAAAAGTCGCATGAGGTTAGATCCGGGGGAAAAGGATATGGAGATTCTTGTGCACTGGATGCGATATGTGGTCCAAGAAAGGGATGGTCACATTGAAGGGTCATCGCATGCCCTCGCAGAGGCAGTAATTTTATTGAATAAAGAATTATGGTGAATTGTAATTTCATCTCTGTGACTCTATGGGGCAGTTCATTTACTGTATTAAAGCGGTTTTTCACTGAAATGTCTTCTTTGTTATTCATTTGTCTAATTCTCAGTTGTGCAGACGGCAACAGCTCTGTTATCTGCTTGTGGAAGAGTGCGTGTTTAAGTAGTTTACTCCTCTCTTTTGTAATAAATGTTATCTTTTAATTTTCATTTTTTATTGTTAGATGATACTTGATCTTCTATTTTTGCATGTCACCCTATTTTAGAGAACCAGTGGGTGTTGGTTTTGTATTTGTATATTTAAATTATTTTTTCTTTTCTCTTTTGATACCTTTGTTATGTAAGGTTTCCTTCCCGCGAGCAACGTTCCCATGAGAAAAAGAGTGCCGTCCCTTTTGATATTGGCGGCAAACAGCAGGACAGCTGCACTGGTCATTGCTAACGAGACGGGCGCCAGAGAAAGGACTTCACACAGAGGGCCGCCACAATGCCGAGGAATCAATCACTGTCAGCGAGCACATTAGCGGTACCCTTTTGTGTCATCCCTGAATAGGCCGGTGATGGCGAAACTCAAGAACCTTCCCATAATAGGGATTGACCACTAGGAGGGTGAGCTGTTGGTCAACCAGAGTACCATTATCCAGTGTAGGAAAAGGTAGGCGGAGCTCCACTCCCTGAAGGGATGAATAAAAACTGAATGTTCGAGGAGAGAGGAGGGCGGAGAGAGAAAATGCATTAGGAGTCTCGAACTGGGTTTCCGGCTCCGGAGCACCGAAGAGAGCTGTGTGATCAGCTCGGATTGAAAGTCCCGAATTAATTCGGACTTTGGTAAGCAACCCCGAGGAATCGGCATTCCCCGAACTCTCGGCTCATCAACTTGCGAGCACTCCTGGCAGTCTCGTGGTTCGGTATCACGTTGATAGGTGGAAGTTATCCATCCTATGATTACTATTCTTCATGGACTGATTGCTGATGGAACTTTGACGTTTTAGAACTATGATTTTGTTGATGGACTTTGTATATACTCGTATTTAATCCAGACTTCTCTGCGAGAAGTGTCTCTTAATTATTGCTGTAGTAATAAAAGTACTTAGGCCAACCTAAGCTTGAATTTATTTGGTCACACCTAGGCCAAGACATTACAGTCAGTTAGTTTTCGTCTTTGTATATATTTGGATTCTTTTTCTTTTCTCTTTTGGTGCCTTTTCTAGTTAACACTTCGTATGTAAGATTACAAATTACAACTGATAGCTTTAAGTTCTTCCATTCACCTCCATGAATGGCGCATTTTATCAGAAGAAAAAGAAAAATGTTGTGCAATGCTAGTTCAGCAGCAATTTTGCTGTTGCTTTTCCCAGAATTCGAATGTTTTAAAAACAATCCATTTAAATCTTTTTAAAAATAATTTCTAAATATTTCTTCTCCTTTTTCTAATAGATAATAAAAAAAGAACCACCCCAAGCCTCCCCATTCCCACTCACATCCATCCCAAGCTAATCAGGAGCGATCTACGCTCTAGGAATAGGGATGTAGCGTGGTGTAGTAGTAGTAGTTACGAATCATTCAAATATCACATAATTTTACAAATATAATCTATCATATAAAATTTTTATTAGAATCATCCTCCGACAAAAATTCTTTTCCACTACATAAATATCGAAATGTCATTTTCTTTTCTAGGATGCTTCTAAGAAATCGGGCAGACATAATCTCAATTTGCTTCAAAAACAGTTTTCGTAACAACGATTTTTTTTATTTAGAAATCTTTTAAAGCCAAAGAACAAACACTTAACAACCTTATAATGCCACTTTTAAGGAAAAGAGATATTTTATACGGAAAAAACTGTTTTCAAAGCTGAAAGACAAGAAATGTCCTCCGGTAAATGCTTACGGCCAAATAACGCTGACACTGAAGACTAAATTTCACCATTTAATTGGCTGGAGGTTTAAAAAGTACTAAAAATTTTAAAAAGCTGTCTTCCTTATTATAATTTATCAAAGACAATATTTTACATTCTCCGCCAAACAAGGGATGTTTTAGAAGCTTGGCGCCACCCATTGAAGGAGCTTCATTTAATGAAGGCAGTGTAAGAAAACACGGTTATTAAATTTTCAGACGGAGAAGATATACTTGCTGTCGCTGTCAATTAATTATACTTTTATAATAACCTTCAGGATCAAGTGATAAATTTGAACTTTTTAGCAAAATCCCTGTTGTGCGTATTTCGAAATAAAACTGACTATATTTATTTAGTAACAAAACACCAGACTTAATATTAAAAGTATTAATTCCGTTTTGAAATTAAGTACTAAATGAAGGTCTATGACGGTAAATAAATTACAAGCGAGATTTTTAAGGTAGGACTGCGTTCTTCCCATTGGGGTCTCAGGAAGGAATTTGATTCACATGCCAAAACGCCACAAAAACGTTGTATGGGAGATCCTCTATATCTCTGTAACTACATATGTTAAAAACATAACTAATGTCTTATTTTAGAGATAAAGGGTAACAAGAGAAGTTACAAAAAAATTATCAAATTATGTATGTTACTTTTCATATCATCGACCGATCCTACACAGAATTGTAACATATCCACGCACGATTAAAGAATTCGAAACAAAAGAATTGACATTGTAGTATATTTTAGTAAGAAATAAAACAATTTTCATTGTAACCTCAGCTTCATTTTATTTCGCTAATTTTCCCTACATCAGTATTTCAGAGAAAAAAAAGAGAATTGGGAGTAACAAAAGAGAATCACAAGTAACTTAGAGAAACAAGAGAATCTGAGAAACTTCGAGAAACAAAAGAGATTCGTGAGTAACAAAGAGAAACCAAGAAACTTCGAGAAACAAAAGAGTCACGCGAGTAAAGTAGTCCTACGCCTTTAACATCAGCGGCTGTTTGAGAAGGGCAGCCTCCCGTCATTTTTTTAATAGCGGCAGACTATTTTAATCTATCTTGCTATAGCGACCAGTGGCCGCAATTGAGTGGAAAAAGGGAGGGGGCAAAATTACTATTTATAGACTATTTTCTAAAAGTACCCGGAAATATAGGGGGTCGACAACAAAATTTAAAAATTTAGTTACAAAATTAGCTGGCTTTCCCGAACATTAGCGGTTTATTTTATAATTACTAGTTTCAGGTAGATAAAAGAAAATAAAATTTAATTACTCCCGCAATGGTAGGGGGTGAGCTCCCCCTTTCGCCCATTGTTTAAAGTTTAAATAATCGTTTAGTATAGATTTATTTTTCATCGATCGCGACACTCATTAACTCTATCGATACGGGATCGTCCCATACGTCCCTTCAAGCAAAAGACGATAGCCGTCCGAATGTCACTCTGAAATTTCCACCCCCTTTCGTAAAGTGTGATTGATTTCACACCCGCGGCGCGTGCTTTCTTCGTTAGAGTGGCTCGCCCAGATGTGTTTGGGGAAGAGGGGAGTTTTCTTACAATTCTGACAATGCCAGCTGTCATTGTGGTTTCTGAGGGGGAAGTGAATTTCCCTTATCTTTGATAGAGGAGCTCGGACGTTCCCGTATTCTGAGGTCCCTTTATTTCAATCGTCTTAGGAATCAGAGGGTTAATTCGTTCTCCAGTACGATGAGTGAAAACAAAGTATCTAGTACAGTTTCACAGGAAATAATCATTAAATTTTTAACGAATGAAAATGTCGAACCTTTTGAAACATGGCACATATTGAATTCCCAGATGGGTAATGACACCCTATCGAGATTTTCATCGGATGAAGAATTTGGAGGATTTTTTGCGCGACCGACTTCGTACACGTCCAACTTCTTTTTATCATACAGGAATGAAAAACACTTCCAATACATTAGAAAATGTGTAGATGTTATAACAATATATTATATAAAAAAATAATTTTGGTTAGTAATATTTCAGACAATATCTTTTAAAAAATCTCGTTTATATTTGACAACCCTAGAAAATGCAAAAGTCAATAAAACAAATATCAACAGTTGATTTCAACTGATCTTCTTACCGGTCTGTTTCCTCTAACTTGTGGATTTCCTCTTCCTGCGCAGTATTCTTGATATTGAGAATAAACGCATATCAAACTGTAAGTCTGAAATCAAATAAGATAGAAAACAAGGCTTGCATGCTAAAATAAGAAACTAATATTTCGGTAATTGAAAAATGTTTTTAACCACAAAAATATCATTATTGCAGAATGAAAAAATATATTGATCTGGGAAATTTAAACAAGTAAATTCATTAATAAAAACAATTAAGATAAACGAAAATTCAGGAATTTTATGGTAGTATATTCCAGGGGTGTAGGACCTGTTTCGCAATGCAACGTCTGATTAAATTTCAGTAATTGGACAAAAGGCCTCACGATCAGAATCTTAACTGTTATTTCTCTGTGATCATTGCATTACAGACAAATACACTATTTCGATGCAAACTGTAAATAACTGATAAGGCCACATGTTCCCCATCCCTGGTATATTCATACATCAGAAAATCTTGTTTATAAAATTAAACAACTTGGAAAATTTTGTTTAACTGGTTCAACCTTGCACACAAAACAAAATGTTCAGGTTACACATAATTAAAGCAACAAGTTTCGCATCTTTAACCTCTCACATCGAGCGAAGCGGTCTCGGGCAGTCTAAAAATTTCTTTTTAACTGCGTCGAAGGTCGGCTTGAAGAGGTGTGCTTCTTTTGAGGGGAGATGAGGTTCTGAGATCGCTTAGAAGATAAGGGTAGTAGGGGGTCAAATTATCCTTCCCAACCTCATCCCATTTCCGTGCACCTTAAGGGAAGGCTATAGGAGGGGTTAGGTAAATGACCACTCAAGTTGGAAGAGTCCAATTCATGTCGCTTCCTCCCAAATTTACTTTTCGTAAATTTAGAAGTCATTTTTTAAAATCATTATTTCTCAATCTCTTTTCTTCCCAACTTCAATAACATATTTAGGTTTGGAAAGTGAAATCCCAGGATGCATAGTTTGTTGCTATAGATGTTGCCAAATTCTATATGTAAACAACACATTTATTGGGAGCCGCACAAGAGAAATATTTATATGGATGTATTAATGTACACACAATATATTAAACCTTTTATATTGTTTAACAAATACAATATATGTTAAAAGTACCAAAATACTTTTTTATAATGCGCATCTACATGCATGCATCGCATCTACATTGAGCATCGCATCTAAATTGCATCTACATTGAGCATCGCATCTAAATTGCATCTACATTGAGCATCGCATCTAAATTGCATCTACATTGAGAGCAGACTAACTTATTTTTGAGTATTTTACTTTTATTTTGTGAAATTCTTGAAGTTTGGCAAATGCATGATTCTAAATGCAAAATTTGTTGAGGGAGAATTTTTGAGACGAGTCTGCCGGAAAAGAGTACAATTCCAATTTGTTTTCTGTCCTTTCAACTTTTAGAAAGAAACAAAAGTTTGTGCTTATCTTGGGGAAAGTTTTCGGAACTTTCCAAGGCAGAACGAGATTCATGCATTTGGCACGTGACCAGAGTTCGAAGCGAACTTCATCGAGCGATTTTGAAAGGAGTCATATTTGTGTGGAATCGATCTATATTTAATAACTTTTGACATGTCAGACAGACTATATTTCCATAAAAATATCCTCAAACACAATGTCAATAAATATAAAACCTTATATTTCATTTAAACAGTTCTAGTTTATGTTTCTCAATTGATTTCTATGACATAAAACACTTCCAAGACAAGAATGGAAACACTCCTGAAACAGAAGTAAAGTGTAAAAGGAATAATTTTTGAAATATTATGATTTTTTATGTGATTAATTGTCCACAAACTCAGGAATGGCGCTAGAGTTTGCCCGACGGGGGGGGCGATTTTCCCGACGGGGGGGGGGATTTTCCCCCCCGGGGGGCCCCGTCTCGCCCGCCGGGGGGCCCGCCCCGCGGCATGGGGGGACGAGTGTCATGAAATTGGCCACAAATTTTCGCCAGATTATTATTTATCAACTACAGTTGAATACCCCGTACAAATATTTTCCCCGACGGGATACAAAATTTTTACTCGATGGGGGGCACAGCTTCCCCGACGGGACCCTCTGGGTCTCTGACCCCTCTCTGGCGCCAACCCTGCATAAAATTACTTCACGATTTAGAGTTACGGCAGAGTTTCCGAAGAAAAAGCATGTTTTCTCATAACATTTACCTGATTGCTTCACTCAGCATGACCAATAACTTCATTTAAGACCAATTTTGATTTAAAAATAAGCATTTAACTCTTATATACTTGGCTGCCACTATCAAAAAGAAGCATCATAATCCCAATACATACACGTCTGGACAGAGCTTCTGCCAGAATCCAGCTGAGATCTCAGGCTACGGTTATAGCTACAAACAAATTTGCGAAAATCTCAGAATTCCAACGCTCACTATCAAAGTGCACGACTAATTACAACTAGAAATTGAACAACACCATCTGGGAAAGCAACTAGCATATCTTCTCACTTGCGGGGTTCGCTAAACGACTATGATACACACATTGTACGGGCTGTTAAGTCACGGCTGTGTGTCTTCATATATGCATAAAGATATAAATACAAATTATGGGAAGTTTTAATTGTGAAAGAGCTAAAAATACAAAAATAATAACAAACAACGATGAGGAATAAGAATCTGGTAGATGACGTCATCAGAGGCCATTCATCCATGCAGATTCAAAACCAGAATAGGTTTTCTGTAGAGGAAAAAGATTTTAAGGTCTAAAAAACTTCTCTTAATTCTTATTTATATCTTTGAACTTCGCAATTTTTCCTGGATGAAGCAGCACTTGCGCTCACCAATTCAATTGCTTCTATTATTGCTTATGTTGTCTTTTTAGATATTCAATTCATATATGCATGAGGAACTATCTCGAACCCCTACGACAACTCGTTGAGATTAAGCCTTGAAACTTGGAATAATAAGTAATAATAAAATATGTTTTCGACAACCAAAGAGAGATTGTTAAACTTAACAACTAAATATAACTGTTTTTTCTGGACAATGCATGTGTTTTTCTTATATATGGTTAGTTTTTGTCTTAAGTGCTCCATGCATCATAAAATTTTTTATCAAAGCCCTCTACTGTGTATATTCCCTAGAGTTTGTCTTTTTACCTCAGTCCCAAGAATTTTGTATTTTATATATTTTTCTATGTACCCTAATTCCTTAGGGTACATAGAAGACCCTAATTCCTTAGCCATACCTTCCTAATCCTAATCCTACCTTCCTTTCCTATCTTCTTAACCATATCTATTTTAATCCAGAATATATTTTTTCTTTTTGTCCCGTATTATGTATCATATATGATTCCGTTTTATCTTTTATCTTTGCAATGTATTCATGTTTTATATCTGTATATCCAAGATCGATTTCATTGTTGTATACTAATCGAATGTATCCGGATCCGTTTTACTGAAGTTTCAATGCACACATTAAGCATCTATTTAGGCTAACTATCCAATCAGAACATTTTTCTTCATTCTCCCCATCCAACACTCTTCACCTTTGGTCCGAAAGGCCGGAGATATTACTTAGCATGACATCAGTGGCGGCTCGTCAGCTCAGAAACAATCAGTGCTGCAGAAGTTGTATAGACCTAAGTTGTAGGAAATTTTATGATGATTATTTTGGTATGTAATGATGATATACTAAAAACTGATCATTTTTGAGTTCTAACCAAAAAAACTGGGAATTTTTTTTCATGTTCTTGGCTATAACTAAAATTCCAGCAGAAATTATTGGTGGCAAACCTCAGATTCGTAATCAGCACCCGAAAACACATACAGAAGCAAAAAAATTACAACTCCACCAGAATTGGATTTAAAAAATGATTAACGACTGAAATACTGAGAGAAAGCGAAAAAAAGCCAAATGAGGAAGTCGCGCCAATCGTGAGCTGCTCCGGAGTGCAGCTCAAATGATTGCAATTTCAAGCGGAGAAAGGGTTCCTTTTCTACCGCTTCGCGTCGCTCATCGCGTTAATTTCATATCCTGAGGAGGGGCAAAATTTTCTGCAGCTCTGGTCTGTCTCTCTCTTAATTCTTGATTGATTTTCCGTTTTCCTTTTATATTTCTTATTAATTTTTTCCATTTTCGTTGATTCCTGAATTCTCAAAGTGGAAAAGTAAGCCAATTAGAATAAAAAGGAAAATACAATCTTTAAAATAATTTCAGGGGGGACTGCAGCTCTTATGAATGAGCCACCACTGGATAAAAATCAAAATTCTCTAATGAGCTTTAACTGATTTAGAGCCGTTACTGGCACACTCACAATCCTCATGAATCTTAAAATCCTGCATGCACACTACATTATTCACCCTTCTTATTTCTTCGGCCTTCACGCATTAAACATACCTGCGTCGACTCCTCACCTTCGGTCCGAAATGTCGGAGATATTAATTAGGATAATTTATCAAAATTCTCTAATGAGCTTCAACCGATGTAGCGTCGTTACTAACAAATACACAATCCTCAGCAATCTTACAATCCTGCATGCACACTAAATTATTCACCCTTCTTATTTCTACAACCTTCACGCATTCAACACACTTGCGTTGACTCTTCATCTTTTGTCGAAAATGCCGGAGAAATTAATTATGATAACTGATCAAAATTCTCTAATGAGTTTTAACCGACAATCATGTATGTACACCCAATTAAAATGTAGTTATGGAAATACTTACGTTTAAACTTAAAATAAGGAAGTCCACAGCAAACAGGATGGCCAAAAACGGATTGAAAAGCTTTAAGAAAAGATATAAAAGAACATATATTATTATTAACTTAAATTAATTGGTACTATTATTTTCAAAATATCTGCTATATTAAATAATTAGTAATCAACAAATGTAAACGGCACGATTTTATTTTTAATACTTTAATATATGAATATAAAATAATTTTTTCCCTTTAAAACCTTTCTTATATTCTAATTGGGTATGATTCAGTAGGTGCAGTTTGAATGCTCTATTTTTATTTTCTCACCTTCCATTTTTATCCACTTCTATTTAAGTTGACTTCTTTTATGTATGTAAAAGATGGAATTTTGTAATCCATATTTCATTTACTTCTTGATGAGCTAGACTTTTGAAATGTACATTTGTGTATTCTCAATAACAATACTCTATTTTAATATTTTTAGAACTGGATTATCAGTTAATTGATAAACTTAATTATATATTTATTCCATACCGTGGCGTCAGCTGGCAGAGAATTTGAAAAAAATAACTGATTTTAGAATTACATAAGATTTATAATACTAAGAAAATTAAACCATATACTCCATGGATCTCCTAAAGTGATTTTTAACTTTCTCAAAATGTATACAGTCACGGAAAAAAAAGACAAAACGTTCAAACAAATTAAAACCCTTTGATAAAAAAAATGTCTCAGGCTCAAAAAGGTAGGCATATCTGTTTCAAAGGCTCGAATTCAATCAGAACTTAACTCAAGCGCCACGACAAACAGTTTACAACCACAGAAAAAATATTCTTTCTCAAAAGGCGAAAGCATCGCTCAAAGAAGTCAAAAACACACAGT
>BGPR01000418.1:225875-236377 GCA_013235015.1 Araneus ventricosus
CGAAAGCATCGCTCAAAGAAGTCAAAAACACACAGTGATCTTGGACAGAAGAAGGAAAATCTTCAAAATTATTCATTCTCAAAAGGCGAAAGCATCGCTCAAAGAAGTAAAAAAACACAGTGATCTTGGACAGAAGAAGGAAAATCTTGTACCACCAAATGGACTTCTGTCATATTCTCAGGTGAGAGCAGTGATTTAGGCTGTCAGAAAAACATGACCAAATACCGCTGTCATTGTCTAAAGAATAAAGAAGAATTTGTTCAGCCCGGCAAATGCTAAGAAGAGGTTTCATATTCTGGTTAGCAGTTGAATTGGGAGCGAGATCGAGTTTGGTCTCAGTGGTAGTAGAAGATATAATATAGATTATATTCTAGTGGTGGAATTTCAGCTGTTCCTTTTGCCTCAGAATTAGGCATAGAAGAATGGATGTTTCAACAAGAGGGAGAATTAATTCACACTGCTAATGGAATTAAAAATTGGTTCTTTACATATAATGAGAGTATTATTCCATGGCTTAGCTACAAGCTTTCATCTTATATAGTGAAAAATATCTGATCAACTCTGGTTCATCCAGCTTATGCTGGGGAAAAACAGCTGAAATACGTAATTGAACATCGTGGTGAAATTAACAGTATAGGGTTAATTGCTACCAAACTGAAATCCAATCTTTGTATCATTCACTTCTTGACAGTCTTCGAAATTATAAAAGAAAACGGAATAAAACACCGGTAACGATATATCTTTTAATTTATTTGTAATATCACTATCCATTTATATTTTATAAAGTTTAAAAACAGCAGAAACTGATCCTTCTATAATTGGTATTTTATTGCTGAAATTCTCGCTTCGTGTACCTTTCTTTTCTCGCTTTCGTGTATCTTTTGTTCGTCAAAAGAGGTTCTAAACCTTTGACAAAAAATGAGTTTGAGTGAAAACGAAAACATAATTTTTTTACAAGCAAAAGTCTTCTACCATTTTTATAGAGTATAGGCATCACAATTTGTCTTTGATATCTGGATATATTCCTTTACACATTCAGGGTGTTCTGTTAATGGACCGGCAAACTCAGAGAATTGTTGGTAGACATCAAAAGAAACAAAAATTGCAATGGAACATGGTGTCGCAAACCATGCTGAGAGGGTGAAAATCACGAAAAACACATGTAGGTTTCGACATCACGCTGGAACTGCAAAAAGTACAATAATAACTACAAAAAGATTTATTTGATTAATTATCGCAAGTGGAGACCGATGACGTCATTGCATAGTCTATCAACGACGTAAAAACGATTCCCGGACGCGCTGGAAGATACTAGGCATTATTTTGATGTCTTCCGCAGCGACGACAATCCGCGCTATGAGATCCTCCGGTTTGTCCACAGGCATAGCATAAACGAGTGATTTAAATTGACCCCACAGGAAAAAGTCACACGGATTTGGATCTGGCGAAAGTGGAGGCCAAGCAACGGATCCCGCGCGTCCAATCCAACCTCCTTGGGTATGTAACATCTAGGTGATTACGGACCTCGTGGGGAAAATGTGCAGGAGCACCGTCATGCATGAAAAACATGCCATGCGCAGGGGCATCATCATGCATGAACCACATACCATGTGCAGGGGCACTATCATGCATGAACCACATGCCATGTGCAGGAGCACCGTCATGCATGAAAAACATGCCATGTGCAGGGGCACCATAATGCATGAACCACATGCCATGTGCAGGGGAACCATCATGTATGAACCACATGCCATGTGCAGGATCACCGTCATGCATGAACCACATACCATGTGCAGGGGCACCATCATACATGAACACACGAACGCATTCAGCGATTAACTGCCATCCACCTTTCGACTCCTTTGTACACAGAGCCTACAGAACGCTTCTCCATGTCCACGTGCCTGATGCCACTACGGCAATCGAACCGGTTGAATGGACATGGGGCACACAGAGCCTACATGCGTGTTTCGCGATTTTCACCCTCTGAACGTTGTTTACATCATGCTCTATTGCAATTTTTGTTATTCTCGATGCCCACTAACTACCCCCTGTGTTTGTGGGTCCATTAACGGAACACTGTGTATAACAAATCGTTTATTAATATAAAGAGTCATTAAGAAATATTGTAGAAAATTGAGAACCAATAAGTTCATAAAGATACAAAATTGAAATGATTTTACTTACCGCTTCAATGAGCAAGTACAGAGAAATCAGCAAATCCACTGATGTTGTCACAAGCACTAGTACTAACCAAGGTATCAACAACGTGCGACTGTCCTATAAAATGGATGCATTGTAAAATTTTACAGTACATTTTATTATAGTAGAGCAATTCTAAATTAGTAATTATTGAATTCAAAACAAGTTGTGTATTATGCATGTGTAGAAAATTTTTTAAACATTTATAATATTTCAACCAGGCCATTTCCCTATGAACATGGAGGTCGCGGTGACCTAGTGGTAAGGTCTCGGCTTTGGGGATAGAGGGTTCCAGTTCGAAATCCGATTCCACTGAAGATAGCGTCATCTATTTGGCCTGTTGCACCTTAAATCATACATAGAGGCCAAACGTCCTCCCGTTGGTGTTGTGCGGACGTTTGGAGAAGGGTTCCAGCTCAGATGTCATCCTCGTTACCTGACCTCTGTTCAAAATTGCCGTCCCAAGGTAGCCCTCGTGTTGCTTCAAAACGGGATGTTAATATAACTAAACTAAACTAAATCTTATGAACATGTAAGTCTGCAAAGACAACGACTTAAAAAAAGAAACGAGTTAAAGGTACGAAATCTGGTATCCAGTCTTTGTTCCAAAATTATAGATACGTGTCAAATTTTAAGCGAAATATGTTTACCCGGGAGGACGCGCGGGGGTCATTTTATGACCCCAAGCCCTCTGAAAACTCCGATTTGCAGAAAACTAGCCACCTATTAATTCCTTTCTTATCAGTAGCTGAGTTCGTCACCCCCTCTTAGTTTCTGAGTGTTTTTAAAGTATTTCCGAAATTTTTCGTCCCCTAATACACGTTTTGTCAGTTACTGGGGTTACGGAATGACCCCGCGCGTCCTTCCGTTTGTTCCACAGACCCGTTATTTCGAGCGGCTGATGACGTCAGTTCGTTGCAGTCCTGCTGCTCACAATGCCGACTCCATACGAAAAAATTTCAAAAGTTATGTTTTTTTACAATTAGAACGTTTACGTAAACTTCTTGCTGAAGTTGAAACTGATGAAGATTCAGATTTTGACAGTGGACCCTGCTCGCTCTGCTCGACAACACCAAGAATCACGTTGTGATTCTTCTGGGATCAGAACGTGATCCCAGCTCGCTGTATATTTATGAGTGCCTGCTAGTAATCGGAAATTATAAATACATTAATTACTTGAAGTAAGTTTAAATTATTTTAATAGCAGGAAGTTCTAACTAAATTCTTTTTAAAAACACAAACCAAATTTTCAATTATTAAAAATTAAAAATCAAATTATAAAATTAAAATTTTACCTTTATACCATATATATCTAAATGTTAGAAAGAAATTTGAATGCTAAAATGTATGATAAGATGTTTACAAATAAAAATTATTTTCATCAATCAGAAATCAGGCACTTAAAACTTCTTGGTACAAACAATTGACTGTTTGTTCAACAGTTTCATTAGCCTTAACTTCATTCCAACAAACTTCTAAATATCCACACTTCTCAATGAATTGCTGCTCCGAAAAGCTTCGCCAAATGTATACACACTCTCTTCAGTAATTATTTAGCCAAGAAAGATATAACTTTTCTGTCTGGGTAGCTATTTATATGTTATAACCTCAGAAAATTTGAGTTTTCGAAAGTTGAGTTATCCCATTCCTCAACCTTTTATTTAATAAGGACACTTTAAAGTGACAAATGGCTTTAAATATGTACAGATTTGCTATTCAAAATTATAACCCATAATAATTATTTATTTTTACGTTTATAAAATTAACAAAATAGCCTTTTTTCAATTTTTTTTTAAATTTCTAAAATTCTTGCTTTTCACACCAAAATTTCAAACATGCTTTTTTCTCCCACAGAAATAATGATCAGAAAAGCTTCGCCACATGTATACAGATTCATTGCAATAATTATTTAACCAAGAAAGATATAACTTTTCTCTCTGGGTAGATATTTATATGTTATAACCTCAGAAAATTTGAGTTATCGAAAGATGATTTAACCCATTTCAGAAACTTTTAGCTTAAAAAGAACACTTTAAAGCTTTAAATATGTTCAGATTTACAATTCAAAATTATAACCCATAATAATTATTTACTTTTACCTTTATAAAATTAACAAAATATCCTTTTTTGAAATTTTTTAAAAATTTCTAAAATTTTTGCTTTTGATACCAAAATTTTAAACATGCTTTTTTCTCACTGAAATTACGATAAAAAA
This sequence comes from Araneus ventricosus, assembly GCA_013235015.1. Classification (NCBI taxonomy): domain Eukaryota; kingdom Metazoa; phylum Arthropoda; class Arachnida; order Araneae; family Araneidae; genus Araneus; species Araneus ventricosus. Next base: position 230,293 of record BGPR01000418.1, read on the forward strand.
AATTTTCGCTACATGGATAAAAGAACAGAGTCTTGTCATAGTCAACTATGTTCCTATAGCTCGGAGTCTTCGTTCCGTACACAAAAATGCTTGACTCTATTTTGTACATTCCGATTGGATCGTCTTAGGAGAGATTCCTCAACAGTTTCAGCTGTTGAACAGTTTTCTTTTTTTGACGATTTCGATTTATAATTGAATCTGCCCGACTTAAACTCATTTTGAAAAATTTCTTTGTCTCTGTTCAAATCAAACTAAATTCGCCGAATCGAATGTAAACGAAACAAACTTGCGAGCTGTTGCCAAACGGTGATTAAGAAATTCAACCCTTTTTTTGTCGCCACGTAAGAGAATTATATATATAGATTTTGAAGGATAATGAAACAGAGATCAAATCAGAAGCGGACACAAAAAACACATCTCAAGATTTCGAGTGGACTTATGCTCTTTCAAGAAAATGCAAGCGAACTGATAATCCATCGACAAGTCAAATGAGAATTTCTATGACTCATACAGCATTGGCTGCAGATTTAACTGGTGCCTCAAGCCAAAATTACTACAGCAGTTCTGGATGATTTCGATTTAGGTTCACTCGAGCAACAAACCTATACAGTTGATGAAAACAAAGTGAGAAGGGAAGTAGAGGAAAAAAAGGAAAGAACTAAGGGAGAACGATTTAAGGGTAGTTGAAGGGGCACCCATTAAGAGTTTATATTTTGATGGGCGCAAAGATGAAACCGTTCAACAAATATCTGGTCATCGAAAATTAACAACAGGAGCATTAATAGAGGAACCAGGTAGCAAGTATATTGTCATATATTGTTAACTGCTGGTGAAAGTGCAAAATAAATAGCCCAAGGTATTATCAAATTTACAAAAACGTATAATATGAGTTTGCAGAACCTATCGGTTATCGGAACAAGTGACGGAACAAATGTGAATACGGGATGGAAAGGAGGAGTAATACGTTTGCTTGAGACATACATTGGAAGACCATTACAATGAAATATATGTATGTTACATATTAATGAGTTGCCACTAAAGCACCTCATTCTGTAAATGGACGGTTGCACAAAGGGACCATATTCATACTCTGGACCTATTGGATTGCTTCTAAAAGATAGTGAAAAAGATCCAGTGGTCAAATTTGATCAAATTGACTGCACTCTGCAGCCTTTGGATCTGAAAGATGCCAAAGGGTGATTAAGAAATTCAACCTTTTTTGTCGCCACATAAGAGAATTATATATATAGACGAGAAAGACCGTATCGAGACCGTGAGTATACAAGGAAGTCGAGAGAAGAGCCCTTCCGTTGATTGTGGTGATTTTTCTTTAATAGTGGAAACTTTAGTTTTTCAAGTACAAAATTTTACTCCTCGAAAAAAATAACAGTATGATTTACTTCATACGCTTCGTACCTACAATAAAATCGGAAATCCTATATCACATGAAAAGCAATAATTCATGCGAAGAGTGTTCTTAATTCTAAAACGAAATTTTTTTTCTATCTTATAATAAATAGTAGTCAGAAAAATAGTCTGGGATTGATTGATGTTATCTTAAAATTTATTTTTTCGTGTATGAATAAATACTGCCGAAACTTGTCAAAAGATGGGCAAAATAATGAGGCATGATGTTTTCGGTATGTATTCTCTGTTTCTTAATTGGATGAACGCATATTTTGTATTATGTCAAAAAGTCTATCAGTATCTTACCGGATTCATCTGCAGTGGTTTCCTTCTCATGTCAACATCCAAGATGCACTTGCTAAAGCAGGTGCTGATGATGCTTCAGTGCCTTCTGCACCTCTCACCTACTTTGATCTGTTCTCTAGAGCTAAAAGGAACAAAGCAATCTGGCTCATTCGACCGGTGCATCACTGGTATCAGGGTTCTCGACCAGGTGGCTGTCTACCAATTGACTGCAACAGACGCGACCAAACAACTCTTACTCGCTTCCTTAGTGGGCATATCAGAAGTCTGACTTTCTCTGCTAATTCTATGTGTTTTGGGATCTGCCCAAAATGTACTGCAGAACAGGCCACACCTGATCATATTCTTGCATGCCTGGGGCTTTCCAAACAGGATCTTGTTTCTAATCCTCTATTGACTTTGGATTTCTTTAGGGTGCACAGGCTTATGGGCCTGATATAGCTCTGCTGATCTTCGAGGATCATCATCATCAACAACAGGAATACAATGCTTAACACAAATCAAATCGACTGCATTATTAATCACTTATAAATCACGGATTTTTAGAGGTTAATTTTTCGCGCATCTCTTTCACGAGTGAAAAGTGCGGTAATCATTTCTCGATAAATGTATTTTTCACTCTACAATTAAATGTATCATGTTATCGTTGATGAATAACTCCCAACTCTTCACAGGGCTTGTCACATCTTTCGTTGGTCCTTTTGTTCTAGGAAGGCAAGACACAATATTATGACAACGAATATTTTGCCTAAATTTTGTTCTCCTCCACTCAATGTCCTCTTTTGATGAAAATAATTCCAATTTATTCACATCTTCATTTCCAGAATCTCAGTCCTCTTCCAAATCCGTATCAGGTTCGCAGAAGCTTTCATGATCTGAAAAAATATCTTCTAAAATATCGTCAGGTCCATTGTCTTCATTTTCAAAGTCTGAATCTTCGTCAGTTTCAACTTCAGCAAGAAGTTTACGTAAACGCTCCATTTATTTTTCTTATGGAGTTGGCATTGTGAGAAACAGTTAAATACTTCAATTCGGCAAGGAAAATAACGAGAGGACCGTATCAGTTACGTTTAATAACTAGTCTGTGGAACAAAAGGAAAGACGCGTGGGGTCATTTAATAACCCCAGTAACTTATCAAACGTGTATTAGGGAGACGAAAAATTCCGGAAATACTTTCTCAATACTCAGAAGAGGCAGAGGGGGTGACTAAATCAGCTGCTGATAAGAAAGGAATGAACAGGTGGCTAGTTTTCTAGGAATCTGAGTTTTCAAAGGGCTTGGTGGTCATAAAATGACCCCCGCGCGTCCTCCCGGGTTAACAGATTTCGCCGAGTTCTAGTCGTGCATCTAATTATGATATTTTTAAACTTATAAGCTAAAATAAAATCATTTGTAGACGTTATAACTCTGTACAAAAATGTCCTGTAATCCATTAACATCTCAAGTATTCTGTGAACATGTGAATGAATCTCATGAATCATTTGTAGACATTATAACTCTGTACAAAAATGTCCTGTAATCCATTAACATCTCAAGTATTCTGTGGACATGTGAATGAATCTCATGAATCATTTGTAGACATTATAACTCTGTACAAAAATGTCCTGTAATCCATTAACATCTCAAGTATTCTGTGGACATGTGAATGAATCAATACAACACATCCTCAAAACATATTGGGATCAATCTAATTAGATAGTACAAAAATTACCTGGTCAAGTGATTGAATGAAAAGAACATTTCTTATATTTTGAGAGTCGATTTTGAATGACAAAATAGCATAATTACAGTGACGATGAATTAGCATTTTTTTTCCACAAGTAGCTTAAGAAATTATATTGAAAAGAATAGATTGTATCCACTTTTGTGCATAGATCATACAGCAGTGACATAATAAATATCATTATTTGCCTCTAAATTTGCTGATTTTATTTTAGAATTAGAAGACTGCCTGTGATTATCATCGAAAAGCAGAGAGAAGCAATTGTCTGCAAACTTCATTTCATGAAGAACAAAAGTCTCTGATTTATATTTTTAATATTTCATAGATTTAACAAATGGGAAGTGAAAAATAATTAGAAACAAACGGATCACTTATCTACATATTTAGTCAAAAGAAACATAAACTGTTTTGTGCGAATTCCATTTATAAATATTTAACTTAATCAACTTATTTTCGAGTATAAGAGAGGAGGAAAAGAAGAAGTAGTCTCAAACATTACTTCGATTTTCATTAAACGCTTTTACTAAGTTCTAACTGTTTCATGTTTGTATGTTTGCAAGGTTGGAATTTTGTGATCGATTTTTCACTCACTTCTTCACAAGGCACTAGAGTTCTGAAATTTTGTATACTTATTGGGTCTTGATGAAATTCAATATTTTAATAATTTTCCAGCTCTCAACTATCATTTTTAAAAAAAAATTCCACAAAATTACCTTTGCACTCGGTAGGTTTACGTGGCGCCATCTAAAGTATTTTTGAAAATTAAAATACTTTACGCAGTAATTTAAATGCCTCAATAAAAATAAAAATAAATATATCCTATTATATATCCTTTTAAAGAAATTATTGCTGCAATTAGTTGGAGAAAAATGGATTTAAGTTCGAAATATTTTATGTTTTTTTGTAAGGGCAGAATTTTGTGATGGATTTTTCACTCATTGCTTTATGTATTATGTATCTGAAATGTTTTATATTCATGGGGTCGTGATGACAATCCAATATTTCAATAATTTTCGAGCTCTTTCCAATAAAATAATTGTTGGAATTAGTTCATGAAAAATTGATTCTAAGATCCCAAACTATTTATAATACTGAATTATGCCATAAATTAAAGACTAAAAAGTAGAAAAAACAAACATAAAAAAGACTTTTCAAAAAAACGCTTTTACCAATTCATTAAGAAAGAAAATAACAATTTTTCTCAAAAACGCTGGAGGTCAAAACAAAAATCGTAAAAGCGTGAGGTGCTGAAAACAATAGGAGAAAGATATAAGACTACAGTGATTATCTAAGAAACGAAATGCTATTAAAGATTCATCATATAAAATATATTATAAATGTGATTACAATTCTAATTTACTTGCTGCATTTCTACCTGCGCCTCACGCTTTTCCGATTTTTGTTTTGTCCTCCAAAATTTTGAGAAAAAAATATTATTTTCTTTTTTTAATGCATTGGTAAAAGCGTTTTTTTTATTGATGTGATCATTTTACTTTTAATGAGAACTTTTATGTGCTTCATATAGAATATTTTTTTAAATAAAGGAAGCAGATGTCTGAAGTTTTTCATATATTAATTTTCCTCCCAATCAGAGGAAAACCTTTTCAACAACAGAATAAAAGAATGAATCTAAAAATGAATATTAGAATATCTAAACATAATTTGGAAAATAGAAGAATCTCCTGATTGAAATTGCGTTTTTTTCAGCTATTAATTTATTTTTTTAAGAATTAGCTTATTTGTGTTTCGACAAAAAATTTGAAGACGAATGATTAGAATGATTTTTCGGTTTGGTAAAAGAAATTTGTTTCAAATGAAAACAGAAGAAATATTTTTTTATATCAATACAAAGGAACTTGGTATCGTAATCTTTATTGAAGAATATTTCCATTAATATTTCGAGAACTGTAATGATGAACTAATTACTAAAACGTGCTGCAAATGTGAAAGAAGAAAAAACACACAAAACTCTCTTATGTGTGAATGAGTTTCCCAGACAGACAAAAACACAAGTATGCATTCGATGCTTCAAACTGACGAAACTTGCAACTCGATCAGTTATTATTAATATGAAATACTCATTAATATCTCATAATATTAAATATTTGAAGTGAAATAATTATCACATATTTCAATTATGAAATTATTGCTATCTGTTTTTGAAATAAATGTCGGCATTCCATTATTCGAAGAATGAATGCATCAGGGAGAAAGTAATATGAAATAATAATAATTGGCGTTTTTCAATGGAAGGCTAATTGGTGCAGACGTACCAATTATCCGTGGACTATTTCAAGATTATTAGTTGGAGTTCTCGCTAGGCAAAAACACACACTAATTTCCAAATGTCTATAAAAGACATAAAAATGAACTAGACAGAATAATTGGTTAATGTATCTCAGTAACATGCGTGATTCAGAAAATTATTACTGATAAAATTATTTTCATTAATTTCATTATCTAATGTCTTGATCAAACAAAACGGTTTCTTGAACGACATAAACTAAAAGTACGAAAGTGATTTTACACAATATGATGATAACATTTATTCCATAAAAACTTGATGCAACGTTAATTGGAAAAAGATTAACCGATTTTGGGACATAGGGAACAATTAAATATTAACAGGAAACTCATTTCAGTGGGTGTTC
>BGPR01000418.1:242011-253545 GCA_013235015.1 Araneus ventricosus
GATACTATCTATAGTTCCAGTCGATACTTTTGAAACTATCGATAGTTACAGTCGATTATTTCAGTCGATAGTTTTGAAACTATCGATAGTTCCAGTCGATTGTTTCAGTCGATAGTTTTAAAACTATCGATAGTTCCAGTCGATTGTTTCAGTCGATAGTTTTGAAATTATTGATACTCTCGATAGTTCCAGTCGATTGTTTCAGTCTATAGTTTTGAAACTATTGATACTCTCGATAGTTCCAGTCGATTGTTTCAGTCGATATTTTTGAAACTATCGATAGTTCTAGTCTATAGGTTTGAAATCATCGATAGTTCTAGTCGATAGGTTTGTAATCATCGATAATTCTAGTTGATAGTTTTAAAACTATCTTCTGAAAATGCGTCTATCGATAGTATTGCCCGGGCGAAAACTATCGATGGTTCCAGTCGATTGTTTCAGTCGATAGTTTTGAAACTATCGACAGTTCTAGTCCATAGTTTTAAAACTATCGACTGAAAATGCTCCTATCGATAGTATTGCCCGGGCGAAAACTATCGATAGTATCGATTGTTTTGATACTATCGATAGTTCAGTCGATAGTTCCGACAACCCGATACTATCGACTTGGTTTCGATAGTATCGATAGTCGATCGATGTTTAAGGAACACTACGTTTTGCCTGTTGGCGCTAATACTTGTATATAGTGGTGAATATACGTCTTTTAACTTGGAGTTTTAGTAGCAGCGGGAACTCAAGATCCTCATTCTAACGGCAACATCTACAAACAATAGTAAATTAAACATTCAAAGATTCTAAATATATATTTAATAAATAACAAATGAATTTTATTAGGATAAATTTTTAACTCACCACACAGAGGCCAATGAGAAGAAGTACAGACGCAATGACACAAAAGACGGAAAAAATTATCATCACCAGACTCAATACAAACATCCCTGAAAAAAATCAAAAATCTTTTCTCAGAGTTTAAAAATAGAAATCGAATAGAAATTGCACGGAATATATTATAATCCCAATGAATTGTTAATAGAAAATCTATTACAAATCTATTTCATGCTAAATTGTTCTACTATTCACTGTCATTGAAATTTTTTTTAAATATTTGAACATCTTGACGAACAAAAAACTTCTTTTAAATAGCAGTTTTATGGAAATAGTTCCTGTCTCTGTTCCATTTTATAAATGGAAATTTAAAACTGTAGTTGAAGGTAAATCAATGGGAAGAACTGAATAAAAATCTATTAAAAAGCATTGTGTCTAAGTAAATTTCACTTCTTTCACCATAAATGTGACGAGCACGTCTTTTGTACTACTGAAAAAGAAGCCGGTTTTCTTATCCAGATTTTTTTAGAACAAGAATGTTAAATAAAAATAACGGAATTCTCTTTCATTTAAGATCGATTTATGCAGATTTTTAAAACATTCTGATTCCATTGTATCTCCGTAATTCAAACATTTTTTTAGATAACCTTTCAAAATAAACATCATTTAGGCTTAACGTAGGTTTCAAAAATAATTAAACATTCTGGAAAAGTACATACTCACTTCATTATAAAGGTTAAGGAAGGTCGCGGAATAATAAAGGAAGATTAATTTATTTAAATCAAACGTTTTTAATAGTATTTCAGTTATAAAAATTCTTAAAAATGGATATCCTTGAACTTTGCTCTGATTTACTAAGAATTTATTTATATTATTTTATTGCATAGGTCCCTTAATAGAAAGTACTACTTCACAAATTATTCTTTTTTCACCTAAAACATCAATATAAATGTTTCAATGGTGCAAATCGTTAAGAAGCCTAAGTACATATTCATTTCCTTGAATTAAATTTTAAAAGACTGGGAAAATTATCTGATACTCAGATTATTCATAAATTACTTGATTTGGAAAAAGGTGCGATAATTTACTTCAAAATATTGAATTTCTGATTCTTATTGAATTATTAGAAGTCAAGAAAACTGTGCTCTAAAAATGCTTTCTTTGGATGCTGTTAATATAATAAAAAAACACTATTCAATTTGAAAGATTTAGATTATGTCAAAACTCTTGATCCATATACTGCATTGTATTTAAATAAAGTCTGAATTATTTACAAGAAAATTTATACCATTTATACATTACGAATGGTCATAATCTTCCAAATTAAAATTTGAGTGAAGTTCGAAAAACTCTAATGCATAATTCGGAAATTTTATTTGGTACATCTATACATTCTATTAAATTAGATTTTCAAAAATTCCTCTAAATACATGTGTTTGAGATAATACAAGCCTAGGTGGATGAAATTTATGAATGCATTTTCCATTGACCTTAAGATAGTAGGTATATGAAATAAACGTCTAAATACCACCACTTTCGCAACGGCTTAGAATATTCTTAGTAATTTATATTTTTAATATTTCATTTCATAATTGATATCTATATATAGCAAGGAAAAGAAATAATAACTTCGCCAAAATTAAGATTTTTGAGCTTCTTTATTTTTGCGATTTGTGATGCTCTTATAGTACAACTTCGATTGCCCTTCACTCCCTTAGCCATCAATTTCTGTTATCCGTCATCGTTTTAAATTAAAAAGTAACGTATTTTTATAGTATTGCGATACATTTCTATACATTGCTACTCTTGCAGAGTGATAGTTAATCAGCTATGTGAAAAAAAACCTTGATAACTTTTGAACCGTTGGCGAGATTCAATTAAAAATTGGCAGTTGAATGCAGGGCATGTTGGGATTTTTTTTGCGCATGCACACTCTTATTGTTGCTCCTTTATCCTAGACCTAATTTCCTTTGTTCTGGTATGTCTCAAAAGCGTCATTATTACTTGTATAGGCAGAGGGTAACGTTGTTTACTTATCTATTCTCTCTATTGGATTTGTTATAGAAAACTCTATTAAGTTTTTCTTTTTCTGAAAAGGTTCTTTCCCTTATTTCAGTTATTGGATAAATTCAGGCCACAGAGGGAATAATTTTTGACTAGGTAGTCATTCCCTTGACAGAAAATTTATCCATATTAGAACTCCGATGGCGAGTGGCCTTTGAAAACCTTCGCCATTCCAGTTATCTTCCATTTCTATTCCAATGATTTTCTTTTAGTGTGTTTTAATTTTTATTAAAGCATGATTTTTGTTGTTTGATTTTATAGTAATTCGTTAGTTAATTATGGACAATATTGGATGCTGCTGCGTTGGCGCGCAAAAGGTGTATTGTTATCGCTACTGTTCACTTCTTCTTTTTCCATATTAAAATATCTATAAATGAAACCATTTGTTCAGAAATATTTTAAGGAAAGCAGTTATAAATTTTTGGGTTTTCTGGAATCATTTCAAGAAAAGAACTAACAGAAAGGAATTATTTGAATGCATATGAGATATAATAAGTCAAAAAGTTAAATTCATTTCAGAAATATCTTGCAACTTATAAACATTTTCAGCACGCGCCATCCATTAAAACAAGAAATAATTGCATGTCTGAACAGATAATGAAGCATTTCTAAAACTTTTAAACTTGTTAATTGTTTTAAAGTCATAATTAAATTACTGTTGGGAAATTAATTACGCCTTGGCGAAAGAGTCTGAAATATTTAATGTTCGGAACGACGAAATTATTAAAGCTCTAACAGGAGAAATGCAGAACAGTTCATTTAATTTTAGCAGTGTAGCAACATTTAATGTCTTCAAATTACGTAAATATACTAGCGAAGAGAAGTCACTCAGCGTTATCAAAGTTGCTCTTTTCTTCATATAGACTATTTTAATAAGCATAATTATTATGCATTTATACGAGGATAAGTCATTAAGTAAGTCACAAAAGAAAAAAATAATTTACTATGATAATCACTTGGACACAATTTTATTTTGCAACTTAATCTCCACAAATGTTGATGCACTTATCCCGTCGTTTTATCAGCGCCCCAATTCCAGCTGCAGAAAATTCTTGATTTGCTGTCTCATCCACAGTAGGACTTCGTGTTGAACGTCGTAATCATCTCATCGTCATCGTCGTCGTCAGATGAAAATCGCTTGGGACTAAGTCTGTACTGTAAAGTGGAAGCTGTAGCACTGACCGACCAGACTTAGCCCCAAGCGATTTTCATCTGTTTGATCCACTAAAACAACATCTTGGAGGCAAACACTTTGCACATGATGACGACGTTCAACACGAAGTCCTACTGTGGATGAGACAGCAAACCAAAGAATTTTCTGCAGCTGGAATTGGGGGGCTGATAAAACGACGGGATAAGTGCATCAACATTGGTGGAGATTATGTTGAAAAATAAGATTGTTTCCAAGTGATTATTATGGTAAATTATTTTTTCTTATCTCCTGTGTCTTACTTAACGACTTACCCTCGTGCATTCTAATAATATCTTTAACGGCCTGACAACAAAATATTACAAATATTACATGAGCATTTGATATTTAATACTAAACAGCTTTAATACGACAAGCAAAATAAATATTTTACCAGTATTTTCCAGAACAGCATACAAGTTCAATACTCCTGCAGTTAAAATGATAGTGTAGAGAACCTGTAAAAGAAAATTAAAATGTTAATGGCTGGCTTTAAGTTTCTTAATATTGTATTTTGAGCATAAATTAATTTTTGACATCCAATTTATTTTTTAAAAAAGTAGATTTAACATCCAAGTTAATTTTTTTAATTCTGAATTGCAGATTGCTATTCTGAATGAGATTTGCGCTTCGTTATTTCAATATGGTGGCATAATGTATGTACAAAGAATTTCGTTTCATAACCAATTATTCTCTCTGTTTCATTTTAAAACGTCAGTTCGGAAAATTGGAGCAAAAATACTGTTACAAAGCTATAAAGTCGTTTCCCTGAGATGCTAATCTTGGCGATAAATTTAGCGACTTGGCAATAAATTTGAGGACCTTGGCGACAAATTTGGCGACTTGGCGTAAAAGTTGGCGACAAAAGGAATTTTCTAGAAGAGCCTCGAACTTTCAACCTATTTCTACTGGTTTCCTGAACTTTCTTGAGATTACGTCACTTCCTACGTAATGAAGTCATTTCCTGTTGAAAAGTATAAAGGCAAGCTCTCAAGCCAAGAAGAGTCAATTGAATTTTGATCTGCAAGCAAGCTGGTGAGCTAATAGGAAACCTTTGAGCGGTGTGTTGAGATTTAATGGTAATCTCTGTTGTGAATTTTTACAAGTGCTGTTTTAATATTTGTGTTACGTTTCTTTGATTAGAATACCTGTAAAATAAAGAGATTTATTTTTGTAATCCTACTTATTGGACTGCATTCACGTACACCCACAAGACGATTTTGTCACATCATTCTGCATTCATGCTGTCATGATCTATTTTCTTGTTCCTAAAATGTACACCGATTCAGAGTAGGATTTATTAATATGCCTCTAGCAAAAATAATGGATAATATTTTTTAATCAGACTTATTAGTGGTTTTATGTTTGTTCTTTTTAAAAAATTATTTTGTTGGTTACTTGTTTTGTTCTTCTTTGATTGGGAAATTTCGGGCTATGAGAAGCTTTTTTAGACGAAAGTGAAGCTTCTTACAGAAAAATTTTCCAAATAATTTGAATCCATATCGTATATAGTCTATGTCTCCTATATAGCCCTTGAAACAATAGACTACAACGGATTCCTTGTTTGTTTAATTCTATTCTCTCGGAGTGTATTTCTTGGTTTCCTACTTTCTTTAAATAATTTTGACTTCCTTTGATTTTTGTATGCAACGGCATAATGAGCGCTAACTTAAACATTGCTTAAATTGTGTAGTGTATGTTTAAATTTATTTTTAAATCTGTTTTAATTCCTAATTTAATTTTATTTGATTATCCTTATGCTCCACTAACAAAAACAGGTTTTAAAACAATTTTTTCATAATTCTTAGGTTTAAGTAGAGTCAGGTCTATTTCACTACAGGTACTCTTAAAGAATTATTATCGTTAAATACGAATTTGCGATAGTTCATTACTAAGACTTATTTTTGCATCTCTTTTTCAGTCTGATATCTTATAAAAACCAAAATAATAATAATAATGCTCGATTTTGTTTCCAGGTTTTATGTATTTGAAAATCTTATTTGGTTTAGATTTTCAAACAACACAAGTAATTTGCAAGGTGATTTTGATCTAATCTGCCAGACGGAAGGGGGTAATAGAATAGAATTTGTGGAGACCAAATCACCATATCTGGCGTGACTAGGGTGGGGCAGGTAGGGGAAATGCCCTGGGCACAATCACCTGGGGTCGCAAAATTGAGGAATTAATTAGCTACATATCAGAGAAAAGTTCGCTTTTGAAACTCTTATTCCTCTGATTCTTAAGAATTAAAGTGGTTAAAGTCAAGTATGGGAAAACATAAGGACCCCAGTCCTTCTTACAACCTGGGAACCAACTGACGCTCGGTTTCTCAAAACAAAATCGTTAATAGTTTTATGTTACAAGCATCTGTTGACTAAAACCGATTCTGCGGAAGATCGTTAAGGTCCTTCTCAAAGATTTGTGTCTCAGTGGGGGAGGGCGAGGGGGCAGGGAGAAGTACCCTTGACCAGTCGTTTTAGTCATCGAAAGATAATATATCAATTAGTTTCACAGGGTCTAGAGGTTTCTCACAAGTATGGTTGAAGCTCAAATGTTATAGTCTCCATAATCATATTGATTGTCTATTGGCTTTGTCCGAAGTCCTTGAGAAACAATTAGGACTGTTATTTATAACTGTTATATTAACTGTTATTTATACTTCTAAACAGCGAAGTAAAGCATGGAAAAATATTTCAACTTTTTGGTAAAATTTAAAGGCATCCATTCCAAGTTATCAATATTTATTCTAGGAATAAAAGGTAATCTATATAATATTTTCATTATTATTCGTATATGTGGGATTTTATCTTAAGTTATAAATGCGAGATCAATGGAGTGCATATTTGTTTCATATTTTTCTAAAGTGTCAACACAATCACACTAATAACTATTCGAATTTCTTATTTAAACCTTTTTGAAGTGGTTAAAGTAATAACGTATGAAAATGTCTTAGAAAATTCAGCTTTAATCTCACTAAAAATTCGAAAAAATTTCAGATTTTTTAAAAACTTTTTCGTGATATGTCCGTATTATGCCTTTTAGATCAACGAGCCGTCCTATTGTGCTGTTATCTCTAATATTACTAAAATCGTTTGAGTGTTTTTGTTGTATGTTTGCGCATTGCAGGGCAGGCTGTTTGGATTAAAGTTACTAAATTTGGCCCGAATACATTTTGGAGAGTGCGGATGTTGGTAGCGATTTTTTAAAAACTTTAATTAGAATTTTAACCTTCCAGCAGGCGCGCTAAAATATTTCACACGAGCGGGCGCGTGTCGTACTTTTTACGACACAATAATTTTCTTCATTTTTACTATGGCAGCTGCAAATTATTTCATAATACTAATAAGAGACATGTCAGAAAAGCAAATTTTTTCATGAAGAGTGAAAATTAATTTTAATATTATTTGCAAAATCTTAAATTATACTGAAATCAGAGAAAGTAATGAGATTTAATAATATTATTTTATAAAAAAGGTATTAAGCATTATATAATAAAAAAAATTATAATACAACTTAAGATTTACAACATAGTCTTTCTTATTAGTTTCTAATCTTTGTCCTTTAATATGAAACATTGAACGTTTGATAGAGAGTGACGCTCACAAGTACACTATATAATGCACCTACTGAATTTAATGGATTTTGAAGATCGTTTTATTTCTTTCAAACACAAACAACGAGCCCTTCTTCTCAATACTGGTTGCTGTTCACTTGGTTTTTCAGGTTGTGGTGTATAATTTAGATTTAAAGACACGATAACGTCATGTGGCGATGATCAGATTTGTTGTTCTCTAGTAGTGAGGTGTTTTCATAAGACTGAAGTTTTTCAAAAAAATTCTTCGTCATGGTGGATTATTTTTCAGATTATTACATATTAAATATCTTTGATAATGTAAAATTAAATATTAAATCGCCCTAATCCGCAATGGTTTTATAATTATCAAACTGAAATGTTAAGACGTGAAAAAAATTATTAAGTTACACGAGCGGGCGCTCTGCATAAAATTTACGACAGAAGCATAAAACAGTATAAAACATCTGGAAACTGGGATGAACCCATTTAATCCTGAAGAGGGGTGTTGCATAAAAGAATAGCAATGACTTTCAGACAGTTTTGACTCCGAATAAAACAACAGGGTAAAAAAAAATCCCATTTGTCGTAAAACTTGCGCAGGCACGCCCGCTGGAATGTCAAACTAAGTTAATTCCGATTTTTTAAAAAAGATAACTTCTAAAAGCATTATCGCACAAAAATAAATCGTATACCATCTAAAAATTCCAAAAATTGTCTTCTTAATTATACATAATTTTTTTAAAATTTCTCGAAATTTTAAAAAACTTTTAAAAATATTTTTAAATATAATTTACATCAGTTGTTTTCACTGTTGAAATTTAAGAAAACGTATTTCATTGTTTCATGAAATCTTTAAGTCGTTTGTTTTTCTTTTATTGAGAATGATCATTTTATCTGACATAACATTTAATAAAAAATTTTACCGCATCCTTTAGCTATGAAAGGGTGTAATAAAAAATTTTACCTTATTCTTATGCTATGGAAGAGCAGTAAGTCATTTTTTTCTTTCCCTCTCTGTCTCTATGTGTGTTTGATTATAAGCAAAAGGTAATTTTTTTTCCTGAATTAGATTTATCATGTGATATTTATTAAATGTACATGGCGTATTTAGGATATTTTTATAATTTTTACAGATTTAGAAATATCTTAAACTGTGTATTTCATAAGAGTGTATCAATTCTCCTTATTTTAGGAGTTAATATTTGTAGTTTTAATTTATGTTATTCATTTACGTGATATAACTAGTTTTCTAATCAGTATTTACAAAGAAATAAATATATATATACACAAAGAATACAGTAATATATATATATTAAAATATTTTCACAATAAATGCGGAACTGTAATTCGTATTTAGCTTTTGGCATTTTTTGATATGACTTTGAATCAGTAAGCATTTAGTTAATTTTCTCGTTCTTTTCTTAATATTTTGGAGATTTACTCCTATATTTGTTGTCTTCTTCCAACAATTGGCCCTCACAGAAGGTTGGTGCCTATAAATTTCGAAATAATGTGACATAATCGATTCCTAAGGTCTTTTGACATTTTATTGTTGGAATGCCATATCTGGATTGGCTTTTTCACAGTAACAGTTTTTAATCTTATTAGATTTCTGTATTTCATTGTGTGAATAAAATTAGGTTATATTGTTTATTATATTTAACTTTAAATGAGGGTTTAATAGGTGTATATGAGGAAAATGTTATTTGAGTTTTAATGGTTTTAGAAAACTATATATTTATATATATATATATATAATATACAAAGAACAATGAAATAACTCATGTCGAGACATATGACTTTCAGGACCTTTTCACTAGCATCCCACTTAATAAATTAAAAGATCTTTTAATGTAATAATATTATGACGTAAAAAACTTGTTAGACAATGCAGAAGCTTGTTAGTTAGACGTAAGAAATCGTTGCATTTTCAATAATTTCATCTCGAATGGCGAAAATATTTTCTTACAGATTAAAGGAATTAAACAAGGATCTTGTTTGTCTTCTTTAATTGCAAATCTATTTCGTCACTAGCACGAAAAGAATACTCTTTTAAGTTTAAAATCAGCTTTTAGATACGTAGATGACATCATAATTCTTAATTTTAAAGATTTTTCTACAGTTGCCGGGAATATTTATCCTGAGGAACTAAAATTAACAAATACTAACGATAATAATATTGAAGCTATTTTTCTTGATTTAGGTATTGACAGTCATAATGAAATAAAGTTAAGCATTTACGACAAAAGAAATTAATTTAAATTTAATTTTAATAGGTTTAACTTTTGGAATTCAACTATCTCATTTAAGACCTACAAAAACATAACAGTACATTAATTATTAAGGGTTAAAAATATTTGTAACGACTCACAATCAAAGAAAAAGCAAATTAATCTTTTTAAAAACAATCTTAATTCTCTGCGTTTTATAGGAGAAAAAAGCACTTATTTTATTTACCTTTAGTCTATAGCATTTTACAGCTACATTCATTTTTATTTAATCGTCTATTTTTTATAAATTGGTACTATTAAAAAGTTTCTTAAGACTTTTACCTGCTAGTAAAAAGGTTTCTAAGACTTTTCACTGCCAGTAAAATATTAACAGAAACACGTGACGTTAACTGCTAACCTTCATATCCTAGAACACGTCAGCACTTTTGAAAGTTCCAATGTACGTGGCAACATTACTTTCCGCCTTGACAGGCTCGAAAATTTTCCCGCTTATGTAATAGTGCTGAAGTTTGGAGAGGATGGGTGGCAGATCAGATGTCGTCCTCGTCATCTGACCGAGGTTCAAAATTACGAGGTCCATACCAAAATAGCCTTCGCGTTGCTTCAAAACGGAACCTTAAGGGGACACATTACACAAAAAATGGCAAAAATTACAATTTACATTTTATTGGCTTATTTCGTTGCTCTTATCGTTCTACTTGTTGTATCAAAATTTCAAATATGTATCTTTAATATTTCAGAAGTTATTTAGATTTTTATTTACGACGACTAATGAAACACATGCTCAAAGGACAATTTTAAATGGCTTTTTTTCCATGTGGACTTTTCTGCACTTTCATGTTTTCAAAATGCTAAGGCTTTCTTCCTTTTTAAGATAGAGGTTTCAGATATTTGTATACGTTTATCGTTATGTATACCATAAAACCATACTTGCAATAAGCATTCAGTTGCTCAGTTTTTTTATATGCAAGATATAAAATGAGTTCCTGATAAATTTCCTCATTTTTCACCATATAATTCAGTAAAATATCTATATTTAAGCGAATATTAGATACACCTTAAAATCCATGCACAGTTTCGTGTAATATATTTCAGTGAATCTACAAATAAAGTTTGAAGCAAAAATATTCATACTTGAAAAAGTGGTGGGGATTTTTGAAAATTTAATTTTTCTTTAAAATAATTTAATTTCAAATAAACATGTAGGACAAAATGGATTTTTTCTCCTCGAGATAACTTTATATGATTGTTAAGCCCCAATACTATCAAAACATTTTAAATAAAACTTCAAATAAAAAGAAATTATAGAAAGTAATGTGTCCCCATAATATAGCTGAAACTGAAACTCGAGACCATATTCCATAGAAGATCCGACTCATATATTTGCCTGGTGCACGTTAAATATGTTCTCATGTGTTAAATGTCGTCAATTTAGCGTAACAAACTGAGAAAGTTTTGCGTCGGTTACGGTAAAATCCTAGTCGCCAGACCAAGGCTAGAAATTACGAAATTCGTCGCAAAATGTCTCTCATGTAGCTTCAGAACGGAACACTGAAAGAACCTTAGTAATATGCAGCGTTACTTATTAATTTCATATCCTTATTCTGTCTAAATCAATATATTTCCATTTAGAGCTATCAATTCAGTAAAA
>BGPR01000418.1:284224-296568 GCA_013235015.1 Araneus ventricosus
AGGAAACCCAAAATTTTAAAAATACATTTTCAAGTCTGCTCAGTTTGTCAGTCCCATCTACTGCACAGCGACAAGTGTACCGTCATCTTAGATCACTTCATCTTTTTACTGGTGAAAAGTACCGTTTTACTATGCTGGACCCTACACTGGATCTCTGGCCGCAAATCAAATACAATCGATTATAACAAATTAAAAGTTTCCAAAAGACAATTTGGGTAAACTGCAATCCTCCCATTCATTAAAAGTCTGACCAGTCTCACATCGAACAAAGAGGGGATCTCAAAATACAATTAACCTTACATTAATTGATGTAAAAGATGGACTTGAAAGGATATGAAACCTTCCAATAATTCACCAAATGTCAGCCGTTTCTGTATCAAGAAATGGACGGATGACTTCAGAACGACATATTTTAAACAGAAAAATTGGACAATTGCGATTATCACTCTTTACCAATTCATTTTGTGACCTTTGGTTTTAGCCATTTCTCCTACTTTATAGCAATCTTGGGTGGGAAAGCGGAATGTCATATTCTGATCTTCAACTTAATGTAAGTTGAACAAAAGGGTACATTATTACGCAACTTCAGTTTACCATTATCACAGGCGATGAGTGAGGACATGAGCATTCTTCATGTAGATGGTAACCAGAAAAGTGGACCCCTTTCCCTGCGTTGACATCCAGGTCTCCTGCATGACAGCAGTTGCAATAGCTCGAGCATTGAGGCCGGAGTCCTAGTAGCCACTACCGGCCGTGGCCCGAGCTCTCACGTAGGAGTTATGTACTATTACTGGAGGAGGGACCCATGCCTCCCATTACTGTACCCGCAGGAGAAACGAGACCCGGCTTACTTATGCGACGGCTTCTTATCCAAGTACTCATGGTACCTCTCCGGAGAGTCTTGCCGATGGCAAAATATTTAAACTGTATGCTGTTGACGCTTTCTTAATAGTTGAATTCTATCTAAATATGCAACCATTTTTCTAAGCAATTAATATTCTCATTGCGAACATCGAGTCAATTTTAAATTATAAAATATTCACAATGCTAAGCATAAAGCACTACTGTTCAGAACTAATATATTTCGAAAGGTATTTTTATATGGAATGCAAAATTAAGTCTTTTTAAATTTTGAACGGAATTCTTTGAAATTTTACCCAAAACATCATATTTTTCTCGTACATGATTCAAAATATTTCAAAAATTATATGATTTCTTAGGATAAGCTTCATATTTATTTAAATAATTTAAACTTCATAGTTTAAAAATTCTAATTTAAATAAAATTCTTTTATATTTTAACTGTATGTTTTCATAATTTTCATTTCAGAATTCATTCCTCGTTCTAAAAAGGGCGAAAGATTCCAACATACACAAAATTGTTACAAATATAACCGTTTTAAAATTTAAAATGGAATATTAAGGAACATATATTTGGAATTTTTTTAATGAATATTTTTCAAAACTGAAGTCATTTAATGAAGATAAAATTTACGTGAAATTCAAAGTAAGTTTAAATATTTGTTTTCAAATAATCCATCTAAAATGTGAATGTCGTATTCGGTCTAAAATACTTTCATTAAGAAGATCAAAGCGTTTGATAAAAGCAATTTTCCAAGCTATTAAAGTAAAACCCACGCACTCCACTAATTTTCTCTTTAAAATATAGGGAAGGTTTATTTTTAATGAAAAATTGTATGAAAAATTACCTGTTTTGGACATGAGAGTCGCAGTAAAAATGTATTTTATCCATTTTAATATAAATAAAAGTCATTGAAGCTATGTATGTGGGTATATGGCTATGTTTCACATCTCCTCCTAAACCAATGGACAGTTTTCAACCCAATTTTGTAAACATACCTTTTAAGACAAGGGGAAGACACTTATGAACTTTTCAAAGTCCAATAGTTAACTAAACAGGCAGTTAATTAGAATTTAACCGAAGCCGTGTTTCCGTCGTAATTTTGGAGCAAATTGTCCGACAAAAAAATTTTTTTTTACCATCTTAAAGTTCAAAATTTTACCTTTTGAATTGTACCAATTTTTTATCTGTGACATTTTCCTTCAATTTTTATTAATTTTTTAAAGTTTAATAATTTTTAAAAACGTACAGACGATTTTGAAATAACGCAAAATTATAGCTACTCCGTTGCTAGGCAACGGTTAGACTTCGAACTAATTTACCTTTATTTCTGAAAATTTGGTTATTTTTATAAATATCCATAATATAAAGGAAAAAATACATGTATCTGTTTATCTGCCAGTCATAAGAACTCGTCCTAAGCGGTGAACGGTAGCGACATGAAATTTACATACGACATTCTGCAGCATATTTCTAGGTTAACGGTGCTATTTTCAACTTTCAGAGTTAATTAGTTCTTAATATATTTAATTAAATAACGGAAATTAGTCGTTTTTAAGCCTAATGCTTAGACATTTTTTGCCAATAACTTCTGAAATATTTATTAGACAACATTTATTTTTAAGCCATTTTAAAGAGCAGAAAATTATCTTTTTAATACTCTTAACTCCATTGCGGTGAAGTGTTTTCTCTGATTGTTATTAAGGTTAAAAAATATTTTTAGCGCAATTTCTAACAATACTTTTTATTCTTATAGAAATAAATTCAAGCCAAATTACTGTTTCGCGCTCGGGCTTTTGCCGGTGTTAAAGTTGATATAAGAAAATATTGCTTTCTTTGACCATAAACATCAAAGGAGAATTTTCACTTCCGGTTTCCTGTTGTCGTAGCATTTACAGCTTTTAATACGGTTACACAGTGATCCAATGACGTTAGTGAATTATTCTCTCGATGTTTTGTTTAATTTTCGCAAATTTTAAACTGATTCTAATGAGTGTGTGCTAAGCCTTGAAGGCTACTTAGTCTGCTTCCTACCGTAGGAAGCGGAAAAAGGGAGGGGGAAAAAGATGTTCTAAAGGTCTATCTGCCGCGAGAACTCCTCCTAAACGGTGAATAATCTTGACATGAAATTTGCACATGCCATTCTGGGGTCCGTTGTTAGATTAATTCTACTCTTTCAAACAAAATTATTTCCTGAGATATTTCATTAAATAAAGAAAATTAAGCCAATTTTCGGCGTTTTATCTCAGTTCTTCGCCAATAATTTCAGAAAAATATATTGCACGTAGATTATTTATATAATATCTTCAAGAGTAGAAAATTATCTTTTTAATGATTTCAATTTAAATGCCATGTATTCTTTTTCTTAATTTAATAAATATTTCAAATTTATTTCATATACAATTTGTAACAATGCTTTCTGCCATTGTATTTAATTTCAAACCATTCATCGTTTTATCAAATCCTTCATTCCGGTATTTTTGCCATTGCGAAAGTTATGATGAAAATATTGTTTTCTTTTAATGTTAACAGAATCGCAGAAATTTTATTTAGCTTTTATTTTGTAGCATATACCTCTTTCAATATGTTTGCGCCACAATACAATGATGCTAATTACTCTCTTCCCGCGGTGCTTCATTTAATTTTACAAATTTTTAATGATCATAATGAGTGTTTAAAATCCTTTAAGATTGTTGAACCCACTTCCTACCGGAGGGAGAGGGCCCAAGGAGAAAAAGAAAGAACACTATATGGTTTTTTCCGGTCAGTGACAAAAACACTAAAAAGAAGATAGTTATAGTCCGGATAATGGCAAAAATTAAAAGATATGAAAGAGTTTCTGCTGTTGCAGTAGCAATGATGGGGATGGGGAAATGGAGTACAAAGGAATATGAGATTCTTGACAAGTGGTTTAAACTTAGGAGAGGAAAAAAAGAAGGGTGTTTCATTGCTGGTCCAGAGGTCAGTTGATTAACTAAAATCAACGAAAGACGTTTCCGCGCAAAACACTTTTGGTAAATTGAAAGTGTTATAAGTACTTGGACTTGAAAATATTTTTATCCCGAGCAACGCCGGCATATAAGCTAGTAATTTATAAAAATTCTACATTTGAATTCTTATCTTAATACAAATAAAAGTCATTATGGCTATGTATGTCGCTATGTTCCACATCTCCTCCTAACCAATGGACTGTTTTCAACCAAATTTTGCGCACTTATTATTTATGACAAGGAGAAGACACTTATGAACCTTTCTAAGTTCAAAAGTTAATTAAGCAATCAGTTAATTAGAAATTAACCGAAACCGTTCTTCCGCCGTAACTTCGGAGCAAATTGTTCGGCAAAAAATATTTTTATATCATCTTAAAAATCAAAATTTTACATTTTCAATTATACAAATTTTTTATCTCCGAGATTTTTCCTTCAATTTTTAATAATTTTTTAAAGTTTAATAATTGTTAATTACGTGCAGACGATTTTGAAATAACGCAAATTTAATGGTACTCCGTTTCCAGGCAACGGTTAGATTTTGAAATAATTTACCTTTATTTCTGAAACTTATTTTTACAAATATGTTTTATATAAGAAGAGATTCAACCTTCAACTTTTAAGAGCCCAAATCTTATTAAAATTTCAGTTAATTGGAAAGTGAGCAAGATTTTGACATTTTCCGTGATATTTTTCGAAAATCTTTATTATGTCACAAAGATTATTTTTACACATAATAAAAGTTTAAAATTTTAACTTTTCGTGACACAACTTTCATTTCAATTCAATTTTAATATTTTTTCAAAAATTAAATGTTGTATAAAATTTACAATTTATAATACTTTTTTGTATTGGTGAAGAACAAGAATACATAAGAACTGTCGCTAGATCACAGTAGAAGAATTTTGGGTGAAGACGAATGTAAATTTTTTTATTCATATTTATTCTAAAGCTTCTTCTCAATGAAAAATTACTATATAATTGTTCCAAAACATCCGTTAAAATCTTTCTTATACTGCAAGATTTATGAACAAAAGTTGAAGTACCTATGCAATAAATACTAATAACTTATGGAGAAAATTAGCTATCGTCGGTTTTAAAAAATCGTCTGGTTCAACTGATATTCTCATTTTGATTTTAAAAAAACATTTCAAACTATAAAAGAATTTTGGGTATTGTAATTTTCTATACAAAAGTAGTTTTTTACATCAAAAATATTAGACCTGAAAGTATTTTAATCCCGAGCAACGCCGGGCATAACAGCTAGTATTTTATAATTCTTAAAGATTTTAAATCTCCAAATAATTTCAGGAGCGACGTCGTATCAGCATATAAATATATAATAAATATTTCTGCCGATTTTCCAATTTCTTATGTTTTTATTACATAGAAACTATTACAGTAAAGTACGTAATATAAAATAATTGCTGCTCTCAAGATACTATGTCCGGTTTGTCGTCTTTTCAATTATAATATTATTCATTCATGACGAGATTAATTTACGAGGTATAATCATTTAAAATATGAGACACAATTTTAAAAACTGTCTAGTTTTTAAAATGTGTCAGATTTAATAAGGAATTTGCGAAATACGCGAAGTTCCAGAGCAAAGTTTCGAGAAGGATGATATATTATTACTTCAGTTTGCGCTTGTTAACTATCAAGAAAGAAATCTGTGGAAAATGTCAGCAATTTATTTTTTAAGGTTTCTGATTTGTTTCTGCGTATAGTATTGTTACGAACATGGAATGCTGCTTCTCGGCAATGTTAGTCTGATGGTTGAGAAGAGAGTTTTACGAAGATTCCCGAAAACGCGATTACTTTCTCGATATCTCTATTAGGAGAGGTGATATACAGAATGTACTGGAAGATTCCATGTGATGTTACGACCAATGGAACTAGGGTATATAAACGGAGGTAACTGAAAGAAGAAACGACTTTGGAGTGCGAAGAATGACTTTGAAGTTTGGGCTGCAATTTGAGCTGCAAAACCTTTGAGCTGAGCGCTATTGAAAGCGCTGTTGCTGTCTTTATTAATGCTTTGCTGACTGATTGTGTTGCTAAATCTGAAAGTTCTGTTACTGTTATTACTAGTGAATTGCTCTCTGTTTGCGTTGCTAGTCTGTACGGGAGCTACTGTACCTGTTACCTGTGTTTCGTGTTTTCCTGAATATTTGGGAATAAAGAATCATTCTTCATTATCCTGCTTGTTGGACAGTTTCCACCATACACCCATAGGAAGATTTTTGTTACAGTATATACATCTAAAAGTTTCTGCTTTGTTAAGGTAGTGTTGAAAAATTCAGTTGTGTATAAATTGGTGCTTTATGTTATTATTTTTAAATAGATAGGATAATGCTTACACAAATAAAAATTGTCCACATTTTTCTAAATATGGGCATCAGTTTCTCGAAAAATTTCTTGTTCCAGTGTGACATTTCAAGGATGAAATATTTTAATAAATTTATTGAACAGACACATGAGTTACATCTATTCAAATCAGATGCAAATTAAATTTATCCTCACATACTTCATTAACTCTGAAAAGAAAATTTCGAATTCAGTTTTATGTTATGATTTTTGACCCAATCTGTTCAATTTACCTGAAGCTGTGTAAGCAATTCTAACGGTTGGTTAGTTGAAATAAATGGTTCAAAAGGTGAATCTGACCATGCTGCGTGACACGCATCTTTAAAAGATTATGCCGACATAAAATTTGCGTTTTAAATTACTCAAAAAAGTGAGATGGAGTATTTTAGGTAGGCGCAAATCAATCATTTAAAGAAAAAGTATGAAATAACAAGTAATATAAAAAAAAATTTAAAGTCAATTCAAACTTAGGTCAAAAAAGAAAAATTCTATTTTAGAAATTTTTTCCCATATAAAAATAAAATTAAATAATTAAATTTAATTAATGAATTAATATTTAAAAAACTGTATTAACACCAAGTGTCATTGCATGTGTCCCACGTTTTTCGTTTTAAATCTGTATGGGGTTATAAATCTGTATGGGCTAGAAGAAGTTATTTTATACTTTTTAGTCCGTTTTAAAAACGTGGTATATTAAAATCTTTATTTTATTTAAATAATTATTTTCTACTTTTTAGTCTTGTGTGTGTGAAATTTTGCAATCGATTTTAAACATCTTGCTGAGATTATGACGGAGACACGTGGCAAATTTCAGGTTTATTTCAGTTTCTCTTCACCTGATCATAAATAAAAAAAGTTGTTATTTTCCTGAAAAATTAAGTTACGTGACGCAGAGACCTTCGATATATAATAAAAAACGTACTGCGCATGCGCAAAGATATGGCTAAATTATGTGGGTGCTTCGATGATCCCATGGGCCATCATTATACTCAAGAACCAAGTCTGTAATGTTAATAGTTTTCGTGATATAATGAAAAACGTACTGCGCATGCATCACGCAAAATATGAAATGACAGACAAACGGACAAACATACAGACAAGAAACCGAATTAATATTGCATTGTCATCTAGTTCTGATCTATGTTTTAAGTTTCAAGTCTCCAGCTCATCGGGAAGTTAGTTTAAAATCGATTGCAAAATTTGAACAATATATAGGGAGAGTGTGAACTAATAGTAGGAATTGAAAAAATGCTAGTCAAAGAAAATTGAACATTGAAGATTGAATTCAATTGAAAATTGAAGTGTGAACTAATAGTAGGAATTGAAAAAATGCTAGTCAAAGAAAAGAAACCGCATGATTATAACATAATAATCGATCCAAAAATTATTCAAATGTTTTTAAAAATTCAAACGGCTATTAAAAAAGTTAAAATGTTTCTATGGAGTGTTTTTCCTACCAATCAGGTTTCTCCATTCGTGTCAATTTAATAAAGATGAATGTTCAAATGTAGATAGTCTAGATCCTTCAATCATTCAGCCTCACTGTAGATTGATGCTTCAGCGCAATACAACCCTAATAGCACAAGACGCTGTACAATATTGTTACGATATCTTCACGATATTGTACGGTATTCAGAATACCGGACAACGTCGTAGAGATATCGCACAATATCTTGTACTAATAGGGAAAATATTGAACAATAATATTTTCATTCTAATGTTATAACTATTTATTAAAACCTTAAGTCTATATACGCTGAAGTGACAAAAGTCATGAGATACCTCCTAATATCGTGTGGGACCTCATTTTGTCCTGTTAAGTGCAGCAACTCGGCGTGGCATTGATTCAACAAGACGCAGAAATGTACAATCATCGGAACTCGTATTTTACAATGAAGATATCATCACAAGGGGACCGACCAGAAAACGATCCAGAAGAAAGTTGATTGGGGCTTACCCAGTTTCACAGAAAGATGATAAAGATTTGCAACTTTCATCAATGTTTTTTTCCCTGCGCGCACAGACATCATATTTCTTTGCATATTGTTTGATTATATCATACAGTTTTCTATCAAATTATAATAAACTTGTGGAATAAGTGACAATGTGCTAGCAAATCGTTGTATTGAAATTTGAAGTACATTCTTTGAATATTCGAGGAAATATGAATATATGTAGTAAATTATTTTTATAGATTATATAAACGGTTGTATAAACAAATAAACATAGAATTATTTTTCTTTTATAATTTGTAAGCCGGACATATAGGGCAGCTTATATAAAAATTCCAGTCGAATACTCTTAAGATTTAGAAAGATATCGGCATTACGGCGAGTAGAATTTCTGTTGGTCTCTAAGAGAAAAAAAAATGATGAGTGTAATGTCATTTTCCTCAAACTGACATTTTTAAAGGTGAATTTCCATATAATAATCGTCGAACTGCTATTTAAATTATATATTTCATTTATAAGTTTGCATGGTATTCAGCATATTCAATCTTTATAAAATTCAATAAAACTATTCAAAGATTCAATTACAGAGTACGTATGAACACGTAAACAGATGCAAAATATACATTTTAAAATCAGTAGAATGATTTATTAATAAAAGCAATGTAATCTTGTATGTCAAAACCATTCGCGGAAAAGCTGCAGATTTGCAATTACTAGCCACATAGATTTCATTTGGCTGTACGATAATTTCAGGCATTCAGATTTCTCTAGCTAATGAGATTCATTTGAAAGGGAATCAAGATATAACGTGCACTTCTATGAAAGCTTTAAATAAATTGAGATTTCTCAGAATATCCTTTGAACTGTCGAAAGAGTTCCACTGACAGAGTTTATTGTCAGATACAGTGTTTACAATATACGTCTGAAACTCTATACTACGACACAAGACGATCAAAGGTAAAAGATTTCTGAAATGAGTCAAATAGTGCCTGCAAATAAAATTTAAAGTGAAATGATGATCCTTAACCCTTTCGCGTTCATTGATTTCGCAGTGAAACCACACATTGAGCTTCCTTTTACTGCGCATGTGCGAATTGTAGCGTAATTTTTCTTTCATACCTTAAGAGCCAGATATATAGGTCAGCTTATATGCAAATTCCAGTTCAATACCGTTAGTATTCACAAAGATATCGGCATTGCAAGAGCTAAATTGCTTTGGATCTCTGAGAGAAACAAATGATGAGGGTTCTTGCAGAAATAGATATTTTTAAGATTGGATCTCCGAAAGTAATATTGAATTTTATGAAGGTTGAATATCCTGAATACTCACGTATACTTATAAATTAAATACATAATTTAAATTGCATTTTGATGATAACTTATTCGGGGGAAAAATAGCCCTTTACCGTTCATTGGTTTCATTGTGAAACCACAAACTTCTTGAAAGTAAAAAATGATAAATTTTTTTTCCTTTACATATTTATGATCAGCTACATATCTAATATTCATTTTTGACATAAATTTAGTAATTTTCAAAACGAAACATGTAGGGAACTTGAAAGGGTTTTAAATGACGTCTCGGCTTTTAATTAAAAATGGGTATAACGTCAATCGGCAACCTGACGAGGAAATCAGCTTTTCAATCACAGTTGGAAACATCACATGAAATGTTCCATACGATATACTTTTCTTACTAGTCGTGGTCGTATCCAGTGATATTACGAATGAACAAAATTAATTGGCTTGTCAAGTGATATTAGGAGAGATTGAAGGAGCACATATCGGGTCAGTTGAGATACTGATATTCTAAAATCTGATTTCATTCTTATTGAATTTCATTAGAAAATTAGAAGATCAAATGAGTTAAAAAAATTAATTACATGTTGTCGAACGACAATGTGGTAATGTATCGATTTCGTGAAGGCATCCCCACTTAAATACCTTCAAAGTCTAATTCAGTCTTTATTCCTGTTGTTTCTTCCTATGTGACTAAAAAGACAAGTTATCTTATCTTCTTCTTCTTGCCATATTTAGAAGATCAAATTAATTTTAAAAAATTAATTACATGTTGTCGAACGACAATGTGGTAATGTATCGATTTCGTGAAGGCATCCCCACTTAAATACCTTCAGAGTCTAATTCAATCTTTATTCCTCTTGTTTCTCCCCATGTGACTAAAAAGACAAGTTATCTTATGTTCTTCTTCTTGCCATAAATATTTCAGAGCGTAAACATGATCACCTGGTTATCTGTGCGTTTCTAAGCGAGAATAGTACTTAAAAATAACGTTGACACATAAGATCAAATGTGAATGATTTCTCCGAACCTTCAACTAGAATCGTATGACAAAGGCATTCGGCTTGTAATCTAATTCTCCTAGCTCTTGAAACAAATTTAAAGCGTGCAGTTATTTTGTTCTACTAGTTTTAAAATCTTAAAAATTAGCTTTTTAAGTGAATAATTGGATCTTTATTGCGTTTAATCAAATCTCTGAATTTTTAAGAATATTTTATTCATGGTAGTTTGAGAAATTATATGCTTTTGAACTCATCTTGAAAATAGGGAAAATAAGGCTCAAACCCTTAGAGAGTTTAGACACAAAATTTAACACTCAGTTTAGCGGCAAAATCTCTCGGTGTTTTACTTGATTGGTTAATATCTTTAGCACTCTGACACCTAAGCCGTCCGTAACCGGCCATGCAACTTCTATACTAGTGGGGCGGATTTCGACCGGTTTCTGTTCCAAAAAGTGGGAGAAGGCAGTTGGGCGAGTGGTCATTAAACCGACCTAAGGGGAGAGATAAGAGATGAAAGACCTTCCATTCATATCTCCCACCACCCGTAGTGAGGAGAGAAGGGGGAACAGAGCGGACGAATCCATTCTACAGATCAATTAGTAAGTTAGTCAATTAGTAACCTCCGTATACAACTGTATTCAGATTTTGAGAACTCTTAGTAGTCAGAGGATTAAATAACTAAGTTTATCACAAGCATAGTTTTCGTTCTTTACAAGCTAACGCACATTTTACACATTAGAACATTCCACAACACCATTATCAGTTATTTTTTCCGCAACAAAGACTTCTTCCCTGCCTTTGAATTGGGTAGAATAGAAAAGATAAAAAGACAGGCTTAAAAATGAGAAATCTTTTAAAAAATTATATATATATATATATATATATATATATATCATGAAAGTCAAAAAATATTAAAATAAAATGGAGAGACTGTAGTAAATCGGTGAAAGCGTCAAGATGCTCATCAGGGTAAGTAAAATCTACACGAACCGGTAATAAATTAATTTTTTAACGGTTCGTATAGATTTTACTTACCCTGATGAGCATCTATACGCTTTTACTGATTTACTACAGTCTCTCCATTTTATTTTAATATTTTTTGACTTTCATGATATTGATATATTCTCCACAAATCTTCTTGAATTGCAGCATTTCTGCGCATTCGTTGCGTTTGTGTTATATTTTTCTATATTATTTTATCTTCCCCTTTTATATATATATTCCACTTTCAGCTTTTGCTTACCGCAGATTTTTTTCTTGACATTTTGTTTTTTGAATGTTTATTTTGTATATGTTGCTTTTGCATTTCTGCTATGTTTGTTTCGTATTTGTTATATATATATAACTTCAGTTCTCACTGCCACCATTCACTATACTCAGATATTTACCGAGCGTCCAATATATTAAACTAATTATGAAGCCATATGTAATTGTATCATTAATTATACAATTAATATTGTAATAAGGTGTGCACTGTAATTCCTATAACGTATTCTCTTGGTAATTCATGAATGAAGAAAAATCCCTAAATATTAGATCTAATAAATGATACGGGCTTGGAGAGTGTTTGCTATTTGGCCAATCGATTCCCAAACTAGATGAATGCATAGAGAGTCTACTGCTAATTACAGCCATCGGATACTGAATAGTGATCCGCACCAGGGCCATTGACAAAGATTTATTGATTGAAATGAGGAGATAATTATGTGTGGTATTGGGTTCTCACCAATCACTTATCGAATGTCCACCATACCAATCTCCTGCAGTAGAAATTTAATTTGGAAGAGAATGTTAATGAAATACACTAACAAAGAGATTCGTCCTAGACGAATAAACACCGAAACTGGAAATAATCATAGTAACGGATTGTTTGTTTA
>BGPR01000418.1:309632-335743 GCA_013235015.1 Araneus ventricosus
TTTCTTTACTAAGCAAAGGCAACTGAAAGTTCTAAATAAACTAAACTGAATCGAACGATTGAGCACAATACAAATTACTTTTACATACGAATGTAGTAAAACAAAAATGAGTCATTCAAAATGGTAGCATTCCAAAACGAAATACCGTAGCTGCCTAAAAAAATAGTGCTGCCTCCCAATTCAGTCAGGAAGAAAATAACTTTTGGAAGCTGTCTTTTAAGTTGACTGATGACCAGCGGAATGATTACAGTTACATTCCACTTTCTTGAAAGGTATTTCTAATTATGTCTATCGAACATTTCTCCCAATTATATTTGACAGATATATAATCTGGTAAAAGTAAAAAGAGATTAAAATATCTTTATATTGATTATTTCTTAAGCATTAAAAGGATTTCTTGCTATGATTTTCATGAAATGGAAAAGAAAAATAAGAGTTCTTTCAGAAATAATGCAATCCAAAAAAAGAACGCTAAAACATTAGTCAGCATTAGAATTTCGGGAAGTTTTGTATAGTTTAAAAAAGATTAAAACTTTCTTAACCTTCACGTCATATGAAAATGGAATACTGAAGTATAAGCTTAAAATGGGGATTCTGCAGAAGAAGTAGTCAAGTAGTACAGTGAGGGCCGTCCCGAGGGGGTTTCGAACGGTGCGAGCTCACAAGGCCCTGCGTTTCGCAAGGCCCCTCGCCACTGAGAGATTTTGCAAAACGAAGATGAGTTGCATTGCTTTATTCAACAGTACCAAAATTTGCAGTCAGTCAAATTTTGTCTTCCAAGTCACAATATTATAACATTTCTTTAACTCTTTAATCCCGAGGCGACTTTTTTCTTCTAGCCATTTAAAACCGGGAGTTTTGGGGAGGAAACGACATGAATTGGACTCTCCCAAACTGAGTGGTCATTTACCCCATCCTCTCTTATAACCTTCCCTTAAGGCGCAGGGAAATGGGCTGTGGTTGGCAAGGATAAATGGAGCCCCTTCTGCGCTTATCTCCTAAGCGATCTCAGAACCTCACCCCCCGTCAAAAGACGCCAACCGCCTCGGATCGGCCTTCGTCTTGTTAAGGGGAAATGTTTAGAGCGCCCGAGACTGCCTCACTCGGTGTGAGAGGGTTAAAAATAATTTATTTGAATTGTATCCAAATTTTGCTTCTGTTCTAAAATTTTATTGACCTTACCAATTAACATCGGAATTGTAGAAAGACTTTTATAGAGATTTAAAAAAATAAGAAATTGCTTGAGATCTATCAGTAGTGAAGAACGATTGATTTACTTAGACATTTTATCTATCGAATTCATATTAACTCAAAAAGTAGATATTATCAATTAATATGCTGTAAAACGTGCAAAAAAATCAAACAAAAATTACATATTGTAAATAAGTTGCATACCAAATTGTATTTATGAACCAATTATTTTTATTATTTGATTTATTAATGTTTTTTGTACTTGGAATATTAAATTTATAAAAAAAATTGATTGTTAACCAATTTTTATTAACTTCTTTAGTATTCCTTTAGTTTAAATTTTATTGTATAAATTATTTTCAAGGCCTAGCAGGTCAACTTTGCTCAGGCCCCGCTTCTGTTTGGGCCGACTCTGAGTACAGTATAAGCCACTACAAAAACTTTAGTGATCATACTCGGGTCCATGACAATTTCCTCTGTAAATTTTTCTGATGTTGACCCAGCGAGGCCAATTCTCAGATTGCTTTCTACGTATTTTAGATAATCGTTAGATCATCGAACATGCTTATTTTGAGTGAAAATCGAGCTGCAAATGATTAATATAATTTTGCGTTTAATACTCTATTCGTTAACTTGTTTAGTACATCAGCGCTTTGAGACTGTATATTTATACAGATTTGCAATGATGTCTTTCTGAAATCAATTTAAATATTAAGTCTATATGGGCTTTGTAAAATATTAACTTAAAAAGAAGCAATGTTTCATTCCAAAATATTCATTATAAGAAGTTAGATTTCACAAATAAAATTAAAGGATCATTTTACAATCAAATCAGCAGCAAAGTAAGTAATCTCACTACTTCCAGTTTTAAAATAGGGCGAGGCTTCATGGGCAACGTAAAATTAATTAAAAGGAAATTCATAATGAATTATTGGTCCAACAAATAAATCGGATACTTAAAATACTTTCAGCTTCAAGTATTTTTTCCCTTCAATTTAAGCCATAGCGATAAAAAGAAGATCTTCTCTTTGAATATAAAATGATATAGTGTTCGGTAAAATTGATTAATTTACTTCTCATCTGTGTCATATAAAGCCATATTTAAGTTTGTCATGCAATGTATAAATCTGAAGTTTTTATTGAACTTTTATTGATTTACTTATGATTGCAATATAACTCTTTCTAAGGTCGTAGAAAGTATACTTCCCACCATATTCTACAAATTTTTAATGCAACTTTTAAGGTTGGAGTATGTTTTCGCCAGATTTTACGATGAAGTAGAAATATAAATGCTCTAAATTTTTATCTCAAACCAAAAAACGTGTCTTGACTTCGTAATTAACTATTATTTAATCAAATTAATTAACAAAAATTAATGTCATCCAGTAAGCTAAATGTGTGTGTGAATTTCTTTTCTTAAATTACTCTCAATCCCAAAGTTATTTTAGTATACTACTACTAGAAAAATATGCCCTTTTAAAGGATTAAGCAATCTCTCTTGGCTGCGTTCTTAACTAGAATTATGCAGAAAATTGTCCACTACGATTTCTAGAGGTTTTCCTCCAAGCGAATCACAAATGTGGGCCAGTTTCTTATGAAAGTCCTTCAGGAAGGCGACCCATCGTCCCCTCCATAAATATAGAGGAGATAAGACGGAAATGTACTTAAAGTTACGCAAAGGTGCTCCAAAGTCGCTTCTATCAACACGAGCTGTCACAACTTCCCTTTATCATGACTTCTTCGATCATAAATTTGGCTCATTAGGCTAGATCAAGTTGTCTAGGTTTGTGTTTAATCAAACCTCTGAAATTTTAAGAATATTTAATCCATACTAGTTTAGGAAATTATATATACAAACATGAATTATCTGCTTTTGAACTCAGTACGAGAAACGGGAAAATACGTGCAAAACGCTTAGAGGGTTAAAGAGATTGATAATTAAATTACATATTAATACGAACGACGTTTCCACAAAAATTCTACGGCGCGGTCCCAAACTGCACCTTTCTTATGTTTTATTAAGAGTAGCTTTTGATGGCGAAATATGTTGACAGTATAAAGAACTACATTTAGCGTATGCGCAGTAAAACATTATTTACTGCAAATGTTCATATTTCCTGTAATATTCAAATTTTTTAATTCAAATTGCAATACAAACATCGAAAAACATGTCGAGTTTGAAATTTTCAATTTAATGCCGATTTTTACTCATATTCTGATAACTATTTTTATTGTATCACTTTGGGTCCTATTAATACTCCTCAAGCTCTTTAAAATGACACCAGAATCAACCTCCTAGCTAAACGCGTTTCCACGCTACACTTATTTATAACACTTATATATAATTCATAACAATCACGCGCCTGCGCCTACACTGGGACGATGACGTCACAAGCAAAACAAATACTATGCGATAAACTCTGACAGATATGATCTATCCGTTATGAAGCCAACCATTCTTCTCCCATTATTAGCCTCGTAGTTATTAGCGATTCAAATCTGTCGGTATTTTGTCACACAAGAAAGTTCGACCGACTGTCACTGTAACGAGCGGAAAAACGTTTTCACGTCAGAAGATTCATCCAATGAGAATGTATAAAATGTCTATCACTAGGCTATTAAATAACCGAATATCTGGAAAACTGTCTGAGAATATAGAAATGCATTATTAGACGAACTTCTGCTTACATCCGTAGACGAATCCGCATTTTTAGCATTCTAGACTGACAAATGAGTGTCTGGAAGACCGTCGGTTTATTTTTCTAGAATAATTTTTCTTCATTCATCATTTATAAAATGAAATCTCTAGGACAAAAGTAGCGTGGGTTTTACACAGGTGATTATTTTGTCTGTGTACATAAATTTCTGTAAGGAGACAGCAAGTAGTGTCTAATGTTTTTTTACAGATTACTGTTATGTTATTTTAATTGAGCGTTTTGTTTTCTGAATTTACAAAGCTATAAAGTCGTTTCCCTGAGATGCTAATTTTGGCGGCAAACTTGGCGATAAATTTGGCGACTTGGCGGCAAAGTTGGCGACTTTGGCGACAAAGGGAATTTTCTAGAAGGTCCTCGAACTTTCAACCTATTTCTACTGGTTCCATGAACTTTCTAGAGATTACGTCACTTCCTACGTAATGAAGTCACTTCCTGTTGAAAAGTATAAAGGCCAGCTTTCAAGCCAAGAATAGTAGTTGGAATTGGATCAGCAAGAAAGCTGGTGAGCTAACAAGAAACCTTTGAGCGCTGTGTTGAGATTTATTGGTAGTCTCTGTTGTGAATTTTTACTAGTGCTGTGTTAATATGTTAATACTTGTGCTACATTTCTTTGCTTGAAATATTGGTAAAATAAAGAGCTTTATTTTTTTAATCCTGCTTATTGGATTGAATTCACGTACACCCACAAGACAATTTCGGTACAATATTGTTTATTTTTGCTTTTGAAAACTGTTCAATTGATATGAGCAATACATGAAGAATATACTACATTTAGAAGCAGTGGCGGCTCGTCCATTAGCGTTGCAGAACTGCAGTCAACCTGAAATTATTTTTAAACTTGTATTTTCGTTTTTATTCTAATTGGCTTACTTTTCTACTTTAAGCGTTCAATTATAATCGAAAATGGCAAAAAGTAATAAAAAAACATAAAGGAAAATAAATCAAAAATTAAGAGAGAGACAGATCAAAGCTGCAGAGAATTTTGCCCCACCTAGAATCGAAATTTCTCGCATTGAGCAAAGGGGAGCTCTCAATCGGACTAAAAAAGCAACCCTTTCTCCCATTGAAACTAGAATCCCGTGAGCTGCACTCCGGAGCAGCTCACGCTTGGCGCGACTTCCTCATTTGGCCTTTTTTCGCTTTCGCTCAGTAGTCCAGTCGTTAATTATTTTTTTAAAATCAAATTCTTAAGAAGTTGAGTTGTAATTTTTTGCTCCTTTATCTTTCTCGGGTTGCTGATAACGAATCTGTGGTTTGCCATCACAAAGTTTTGTTCGAATTTTAGTTATAGCCAAAAAATATGAAAAAACATTTTCCCAGTTTTTTTTTGCTTATAACTCAAAAATTATCAATTCTTAGTAGATCATCATTATATACCAAAATAATCAGCATAAAATTTCCTACAACTTAGGTCAATACAACTTCTGCAGCACTCAACTTCTTAAGCAGACGAGGCGCCACTGCTTAGCAGATTAACAATGTATTAGTGTTGATCACTTAAAAGAACGACTTCAACAGTAGATGAAAGCCCTAAATGGGTTTAAGAACAAAAAATAAATCAGTACATTTTATCCTTATATTCATTAGCGAGCTTATATTAAGCTCTTTTCCAAATTACCTTTTAATGAAATAAACCCAAAACCGAATACTTTATATAAGGGAATATATATATTTCTCAAGTCCCACGTTTTAAATTTTTCCAGACACATTTTTCAAAGAGATTTTCACACGTGATCTTTTTTCTAATTTCAATTAACACAACCTTAATGTTACAACATTATTTTATTATACTTATTCCTACATTTCTAGCAGTTCTTACCACCAAATTACATAGAAGAAGACTTAATAACAGATTACTATGCTATATATGCACTATCAGTCACGGAACATTATTTTTACAAATGATAATCTGATATTGCTATTACAGAGCCCTAATTTGATCTTTTAAAAAAAACGCGATTTTTTGCCCTATCTATTTGCTTGTGAATCAATTTTAAAACATCATCTTTCCTTTATAAAAGCAAAGAAGCAGAGGCAGGTGTAAATTATTACCTCATTTATTCTATATAGGCTGTATCTTATTGAGAATGATGCATGCAGTAGGATGAAATTGTGCCAAAATTTGCCATTTTCGAAGGACTGAATTTATTTTAAAAGTTTTTCACGGTAGTGATCACATTTGCATGCAATGGCTGGTTGAAGGTACAAGTCGGTAACCCCGGTAATGAGCGCGGGAACCACTTCGCCAAGCAATGATTTCAGAATAAGAAACAGATATCCCGTCACTCTATCTATCTATATAAAACGCTAAGGTACGTAGGCAGTGATGTAAAATACCCGGGTATTTTTTTAAGGGTAAATACCCAGGGTATTACCAAAATGGGTATTTACCTGGGTATTTATTTTTCAATTAACTCTATTCAGATAAAATACAGGCACTGCTGTGAAATATGATTTCTCTATATAATATAAATATGTATAGAATATACATTGAGCATTAGGTAAGATAAAAAAAAAAGAAATCTAGTTTTATGAACATTTTAAATTATATAAAGGCTAAAAAAATGAATCAAAAAAACCAAAAACGCAATACTATATCATAGATCTTGCATAAAATGCGTGGCTTAAATGTCAATCTTTTTTAATACAATGAGTAAAGGAATAACAATGTATTTGTTGCTTTTTAAAAATGAGAGTTATTTTAACTAAATGAAAAAAAGAAAATAATGAGTTTGGTTTTAAATGAAAAGCAGCTGTTAATAGAAACTAAAATGAAAGATACAATTCTTTATCATTCTTTTTGGATTAATTACCAGACATTGCTGATGAAAAGTTAGCAGATGTTTCAGTTCTAACAATTTTTAAAAGAGAATTATTATTCACTCATATTACTTTCAACAAAGTTAAGTGATCTTTGTAACAAAATTTCAGCAACAAGAAATTTGAATTCTTTTGTTGCTGAAACTGATCTATTATTTGACAATATATTAGATACACACACTCACACAAAGTTTGCTGGTCAGATGGGATTCATCTGGATCATAAACAATACTTAAATGGGTTAGATAATGGGTTAGATAGATAAACAATACTTAGAATGGGTTCATGTTGGTGCTTTACAGCAGTGCTCCCATAGACTTACGATACGAATAGACTGCTCGTGGAGGGTTGAAATGTGAAGCAAGCACCTCGTCACGTGACTCGTGTACAAATGAAATTCCTAGTCACATAAAATCCAATTATTTTGATTTTTTTCCGTTCGTGAGTTAGTTTTTAAATGAACTAAAATAGTAACATTTCGCTACTTGTAGAAATACTACTCGTTTTCCAACACTCCTCATACTCGCTTCGCCAAATGTGGCGATAAGAAGCCAAGAAGTTCCTCTTTAGTCACGTGACGAGTGGAATTTCTACCCAGGTGCTTGCTTCACTCCGAATGCTGGTTTTTCTACAGCGTGAGCAGTCTAACTCTATCCTTAGTCTATGAGTGCTCCCCAACCTTTTTATTGCCGCGGACCGGTCAACGTTTGATAATTTTACCGTGGCCCGCTGGGAGGGGGGACGTTGATTGTTTATATTTTAGATTGTTTTGATTTAATAATTTTAATTTAATTGTATTTAAACATTAAAAAACATTTTTTTAATAATTGGTTTTTTTAATAAGCAAATATTTAAACATATTCAAAATAAAATACAGTTACACCAAAAAATTAATATAAAGTGATTTAAAATTTTAACTCACTAGAACGCTAAATCAATGAGTACCCTGAGCTTGTTTCTTTGGAACGAGAAGGTTCCATCTGAGGGTGACGATGACACTCGAAGTGCGCTGCTTATGTCCAGTTTATTCCGTTTTGTTTTGGTTGCTGTCACTGCAGAAAACCCCGCTTCACACGGATAGGTTGTCGGAAATGGCAATAGGGATTTAAGTGCTCTGGTGGCAATCTCGGGGTATTCCGCCGGGACTTGAATCCAGAACACCGGCAGAGTTGTTATCTCGAACGTGGTTTAAAGGCCGCCGTCATTTGCAATCTCTAGCAGTTGATCTTCTTGCACAGATTCGCCTGATTTGTTGAGAAATGGGTCGCGAATCCTTTCCTTGCCAGTTCGTGGGTCCTTTGTGGTTGGGAAGCAGCGCTCGAACTCTTTTAAAAGCAAAGACAGGTGACCGTGTACCAACCAGGAGAATGAACGTTCAGGCTCAGTCTCGCCTAAAATCCCCGCTAATGTCTGAAACATGTCCAAATTGCCTCTGTTCGCGGGCAGCCCCCACAACTCCAGTTTGGCTTTAAATGCAGCTACTTTGTCTGCCAACTTAAAAACAGTTGTCATTTTGCCCTGAAGGCACAGATTGAGTTCATTGAACAGGCTGAATATGTCACACAGGTAAGCCAGTTTTGCGACCCATACCTTGTCACTGAAATGTGCTGCCAGCGGTGACATCAAACACAATATACATGTGCACCAAGCACTGTTAAACATGAGAAAGTACCGGTGAACAGAGAGAAGAGCGATACACACCTTCTCTTTACCAAAGCTACAGCGCCACTGCCGCTTGCAGCCGCTCACCTCCAGACACAGGCGGCTAGAATTAAGTTCGAAAAAGAAAGACCCTTTTTAACAAAAACTAAGCATGAATTAATTCTAAAGAAAGTAAGCCACATAACTTCTATTTTATATTAAT
Organism: Araneus ventricosus; assembly: GCA_013235015.1. NCBI lineage: Eukaryota > Metazoa > Arthropoda > Arachnida > Araneae > Araneidae > Araneus > Araneus ventricosus. The sequence goes on from BGPR01000418.1 coordinate 318,225, forward strand.
GGAGTTGCATGCCCGTCGATGAATCTACATAAAATAAATTTAAAAAAAAAAGAGAATACAGTGTTTTTTCAGACAAAAAAAGCAAACAAAAAATGCTGACAGATTATATTTGTAGACAAAGTCTGGAATCGCTCCGAAATGGGGATGATTGACAGGCCGCGCCGTTGTTACAATCTTACGTAAGGTTGCCACATTCAAAGTGTATCGCTCGATTGGAAGTGGGTAAGAAATCGATCACAAGATTTGAAGGAAGACAATCAAGGTGAAAAAAAGATTATAAAAATGGAAATAATTTAATGTTCCTTGGGCGGCCCGGTACCATTTGATCCACGGACCGGTACCGGTCCGCGGCCCGGGGGCTGGGGACCACTGTGTCGGGGTTCAAATGGCTATAACACACCAACAATTATTCTTTATCAGAAGGCATCGTGGTGGGACACAAGAGGATATTCCAGCGTTAACGAATTATTTTATTAAAATGCTTCAAAGACTGTAAATTAGATTTAACACTTAAAAATAGGTTAAAACAAGATTAAACATAGATGCAGTAAATGCAAACGTAATGCAGTAAATACAATCTGATGAAGTAGACACAGAAATTGCAACTGCATGAACACAGCTCCAACGCGACTGGAATACATGCACAAGCCAGACTCAACGAGACTGCTTCGCATTTCGTTCTGCTCAGTTATATAATGCTGCCAGAGATCAGTTCCGCAGTTACGGGTGCAGACGTCAGGAGTCACCACATGACTCCCCCCTCAGTCTCACGCAGGGAGACGAAACTTGACTCTCCTACCGAACCTTGTACGGTAAGTCTGATGTTCCTGTTCTGTTGGTTCATCAGATCCTTTTAAGATGAATGCAGGTTTCAGGCGATCCATAGCGACAAGACGTTCCTGTCCCTTGATTAATATGATGAAATCCTTTGGTAGGCGCAGTACAACTTTGAAAGGACCCTCGTAAGGAGTCTGTAAGGTCTTCTTGAACGGAGGTCTACGCAGGAAGACATGACTACACGTCTCTAAATCTTTCGGAATATAAATTCGTTGGGTACCATGACGCAGGGGAATTGTTGGACTCACTGCTCTGAAGAGTCGTTGTAACCTTGCCACGTAATCAGGACACTGGTCTATCCGTTTCTGCTCGTACAGCTGTCCAGGCTGTCGAAGACTCGATCCGTACACTAATTCCGCTGCAGAGGCGTTGAGATCCTCACGCAGGACAGTCCAGATACCCAATAAGACGAGAGGAAGTGCATCCAACCAGTCAGCCTGATGACAGGTTAAAGCCTGTTTTAATGGACGATGAAGACGCTCTGCCATCCCGTTGCACTGTGGGGTATAAGAAGCAGTTCGAGTTAAATGGACACCAAGGAGTTTAGACAGAGTTTCAAAAAGCCCCGATTCAAAGTGCCCTCCACTATCGCATGTTAATCTCTGAGGCGTGCCGAATCCATGTATTCACAAAAGCCCTAGCCACAGTCTCTGCCTCCATGTCAGACATAGGAGCAGCTTCCTGCCACCTTGTAAACCTATCAATCATAGTTAGACAGTACTTATAATCACGCATAAGAGGTAGCTTTATAATATCCAAATGGACATGTGCAAATCTCTCATCGGGAATAAGGAATTGTATCAAAGGAGTCTTAGTATGCAAATGAACTTTTGACCGTTGACAATTGATGCAAGCCCTACACCAAACGCCTATGTCTTTATTCATATCTGGCCAAATGTATTTTGAACCCACAAGCTGCTTAGTACCGCGTATTCCCGGATGCGACAAACCGTGTAATTCGCCAAATACTCTACGTCTTAACGAGAGAGGTACATAAAAGCTGTTTATTCCCGTAGAATTATGTGCATACAAAGATCTAGCAACGTCGGGCATTTGCACTTTAACTAAATTACCACTGAATTTCGCGTTACCCTCTAAAATCGATCTCAACTCCTCGTCTGTTTCCTGATGAATAGCCCACAACTCTAAATCAGACAAAGATGAAAACTGTATTTCACAAATCCTAGACAACGTATCCGCTACAACATTACCCTTACCAGGCAGGTATTTAATGTCAGTAGTGAATTGTGATATGAAATCTAATTGTCTTAAACGTTTCGGTGTAGCTTCCTCCTGTTTCTGCTTAAACGCAAATATTAGAGGTTTATGATCTACATACAAGTAAAAACGCGAGCTTCCAATAAGTGCCTAAAATGCTGTATGGCACTGTATGCTGCCAATAACATTGGGTAGGCGAGAGTTTCTTAGAAAAGAAACCAAGAGGATGAGGACCATCGGAAGAAATCACTACCACAGCTCTACAGGACAGATCGCTGGACCTATATCAAAGAAATTTGTACAAACATACTTTGAAGCGTGGGAATGTGCACCTCGTGGCCTTTTTTTGAAATTTCAATTTATTAAAATTTAAGCGACATTTTGGCATTTTTCCTTAATAACTTCCGAAAATATTACACCATAAAAACGATTTTTACACAATCTGAAAATTTAAAAAATTATTCTTTTAATGATATCAATTAAGTTGTCATTCGATTTTTTTCTAATTTTAATAAATTCTTAAAAATATTTTTAAGCAGAAATTTTAAAACAATACTTTTAATTGTTACGATGAAATGCAAACTGTTTTCATTGTTAAAAGAAATATTTAATTGAGTGTTTCTTTTCCATTATTGAAAGCTAAGATAATATCCTATTGGATTTTACTTTCTTTTTTATTTGAGCAATTTATCTGTGCAATCTGTAAGGGAAGCTCTCAAGATAGTAAGTATATTAGGAAATAATCCAGTTAACTGAACAATTATGGTTGCTGTGTTTTAATTCATTTTATCGGCATGTTTTAAGCCAGCTAACATGCCGTTGGACGTAAAACGTACCGCGCTATTTCGATGTTGAAATCAAGTTTGTTAAATTATAGTTCGCGTCGATTACGTACAATTAGATGTTACTTGACTCCATTAGGGACTTTCAAATAAACAAAGAACAGAACCAGTGCAAGGCTACGTTAAGAACGCGGGTTAAATCTCTATCGCAATTTGAAGTTTCAAATTATTTTAAGGGAACCATGAATATCAAATTATGCATAAGAGAGTCAGTTGAAATTATATTTCCGGCGAAAAGATGCTTGCCGAAGGCGACTAGTATAACATAAGCGGTGTTAAAAATTATTACTCTATTGTAAGTGTCATAGCTTCAAACCGGAAAAACTAAATTATCCCCCGATCCCGTTTAAGTTTTAGAATACTTTATTCTGAATCCTGTTAGCAATTGGTTTTTTTTTTTTTTGATAATTTAGTCAAAACTTAAAGAAAAATTATAAATTATGTATTATGTACATAAATTTTGTATGTTTGATTTTGAATCGCCAATCGCAAATACTTTTAAAAAATATCCAGTTTGGGGGTACTTACTTATTTTTTTTTATCTCATTTTGAATCACCCTTCGCAAATACTTTTTTTTGCAAAATACCCAGTTTTTGAAATTTTCTCTGTTTAATTTTGAATCACCATTCGCAAATACCTTTTTTGTAAAATATCCAGTTTTGGGATAGTTATAATTTTTATGTTTCATTTTGAATCACCATTCGAAAATGCATTTTTTTTTTTTTTTTGCAAAATATATAGTTTGGAGTATTTATAAGTTTTATATGTTTTATTTTGAAATACCATTCACAAATACGTTTTTTTGAAAAATATTCAGTTTACGGGTCTTTATAAATTTAATATTTCTTTCTGAATTACCATTCTCAAACTTTTTAACACATACTTTTTTTGTAAAATACCCAGTTTTGGGTATTTATAAATTTTAAGTTTAATTTTGAATCGTCATTCACAAATACTTTTTTTTCCTTGCAAAATATCAAGTTTTTGGGTATTTATAGAATTTAGTATGTTTCATTGTGAATCAGCATTCGAGAAGTTTTTTCCCCTTAAAATACCCAGTTTTTAGGTATTTACCCAGGCATTGGGTAAATACCCGGGTATATACCCAAAAAATATTTACCTACCCACTGGGTATTTACCTACCCCACATCACTGTACGTAGGGCATTAACTCTTTAATCCCGAAGTGACTTTTCTGTTCTAGACCCTTTTTGGGATTATACGACTTGAATTGGACTCTCCCAAACTGTGTGATCATTTACCCCACCACACCCTGTTATAGCCTTCCCTTAAGGCGCACGGAAATGGGCTACGGTTGGCAAGGATAATTGGATCCCCTTACCGCGCTTATCTCCAAAGCCATCTCAGAACCTCACCTCCCCTCAAAAGAAGCCAACCGCCTCATACCTGTCATCGTCGGTGCTAAGGGGAAATTTTTAGACCGCCCGAGACTGCCTCGTTCGGTGTGAGAGGGTTAAACATGGACGAAATACATGTGAGAACTATAAAAGCAGTGAAAAATGATCTATTTACAGGTGAAAAGATAAACTCGTGAAGCAGAAACAAACCCAGATAGCAATTTTAGTTTGCAGCAAGCTTGCCACAAATTTGTCATGACAAGAGTGCAAGTTTGCCACAAATTTGTCATGACAAGTGTGCAAGCTTGCAGTAAGCTTGCAGCAAGTTAACGAAAGATCCGAAGTCACCATGAAACGAACTTGCAGCAAGTTTGCCGTGTCAAACTCATTGCAAATTATAGCAAAAACAGAACACGAACACAACCCAGGATAGAACTCGCGACCTCCCGGTTCCGAAGCGGTGACGCTAACCGTTGAGCCAGCTGAACTCGGAGAGGAGAGGATAGATTTCGCTAAAACATCGTTCGATGCGATTCGTATACGATTTATTTTAAACTATTTTCTGGTTTTCATTAATTTTTTGAGTTGAGAATACGATTTGAAGTCAAAGAGAGAGCGATTTTCGCTAATAACTACGTTTTGCTAGTAGAATAAATTATGAAATTAGAGTTCAAAAGTAATTACTTTAAAATGGGACAAAATGTCTAGTTATTTATCAACAAACACCGACTGTTTTTTAGATTTAATTTTGTTTATAAACGTTAAAATTTCAAAAAAAATAAAAAAAGAAAAAGGCGATATAGTTTTCTTTAAAGTGAGAGTGATATATTTAGTAAAAAGATAGAAAATGCTTCAAAAAATTTTTTTATAAAAAAGTTATTTTTTTCACAAATTATCATTGATTTATTGAATTAATAAAAAAGAATTACGGTCTAGGAGATGCTATTAAAAATCGGATGTTTTTTAAAACAAAGACAAAGATAATTATCTCTTTATTGTGCTATCTTTGCAGGAAGCTTGTTTTGCATACTTGCTGCAAGTTTGATTTGCAAAGAGGTGGCGCTACTTGTCACATCGAACTTGCTACAAGTTCGATTCAAGTTTGACGCGTCAAATTTTGCCATGACAAGTCAAAATCAAACTTGCTGCAAACTTACGTGCTATCTGGGAACAGGCCCAATGGCCAAACAGGTGACAATGTTGGATTCTCGGTGCGCTTTTTTGAAAGAAATTCACTATTACCTGTTTTTTGCTATAAAATGAATTCTTTTAACTCCGTTTTCCAGGCTAAGCTAGTGGCAATTAATTTTGCTGCTGGTTGGGCATTAAGATCAAAGTGTTAAGATCAAAGTGTTTTCTGATAGCAAGTCCTCTATTGAAGCGATTAGAAGCCCCAAAGTCAAATCTAATTTTGTATTATCAGTTAAGAATAATCTGTACAATGCTAATGATCTAATCAGCCTTGTCTGGGTGAAAGCTCATGCCGGTAACCCGGCAATGAGCTGGCTGATCAATTTGCAAAGATTGCTTCTTCTTGTGGGGCCGATATGTCTATACCTGCTCCTTATTCTTATGTAAAAAGAGTTTGTAAGGAATTCCTTATGAACGAGTGGAACTCATACTGGAAAAATTCCACCACTGGCAAACGTACAAGAGAAATTCTTCCGTCAGCAAATCTGGACTTATTGATTAGCAACAAATATGTCATTTATCTGCTTACCAATCATGGACCTTTTCCAGCATATCTGTGCAGGTTCAAGATTTTGAACAATCCTGATTGTTTGTATGGTGAGCATGGAGATGTTGACCATTACTTGACTTCATGTATGTATAGCAAGGACTATCATTTACTACAACCGACAGTTGCTGCTCGGACTCACTGGACTAGAAAACTTTGTAAAAACTATTTATTTTTAAACAGGTTGATGCCAATTTTTGAAATTTCTAGGAAAATTTGTGATGATTTGCAGCGTTTGTGATATGAATCTATCCTATTAAAATTCGAAGGTAAACAAACGTATGTATGTATGTATGTATGTATGTCCTTCTATCTTCTCACGAACCGCCGAACGGAGAAGCGAGCGGAAGGTACCAAAAGATGGGGAATAATCCAGGGAAGCCATTTCGGCCATTTAAATTTCGAAATTTTAATTAGTGAAAAAGATATTAATTAAAAACTAACTGACAACAATGCTTTTCATTGTTTGGGATACTTTATAACAATACTTTTCATTGTTACAGCGCAATTCAAAATATATTTTATTGTTGAAGTTGTTTACTTTAAAGAACATTGTTACAACGACAATAAAAAAGTGACGCTGACAGAAATAAAATATGCATTGTTTGAAGTGCATAAATTCTTTTTTCATACCGTGATATAACGTCAAACAGAATCATTTTAACGAATTTACAGGCGTGTTTTGTTTCTGTAAAGTTATGTGCCGAAAGATATAGATTAGTTATGTTAGTGATTTTAATCATTATTCATTGATTTGATCAAGTTTAAATATTTCTGGTAGCTGCTATTTTAAGCTGAGATTTGGAAGTTATTATTTTTGCTTTGTTCAAATCTCGCTTTTTCCGATGCCTAAAAGAAAAAGAGGATTTACACAGGATGCTGCCCGTAGACAGCAGGCAATTAGAAAACGTGAAAGGAGAGTTGCTGAAACTTACGAAGAAAGAAACCATGGCACAACGTAGTCTGGACAGAAGAGTGGAAGAAACAGAACAAAATAATAGCCGATTGTCAGTAATGGCACAACGTGGCCAGGATAGAAAATCCGAAGAAACAGAAGAAAAAATAGATAGCCGATTGTCATACATGGCCCAGACATGGATATTTGTCTTTTGCAAGACAAATATCATGCTTATCTGTTTTCATTTATAAGCATAAGAATTCTCGCGTTTTCATTCAAACCAAAGTGCTTTAAGGTAGTAAAAAGGCTAGAACTGAAAGTTTTAATCCATCAAGAGAGGATTCAAAACAGATTTACGTTTGTTGGGGAAGCTTAATGAACAACAGAGGCTGGCATATGAAAAAATGTGGATTCCGAGAAACGCTGGGTTATTAACTATAAGGTAATTAAAATTTTGGATTTAAAAATTTTAATTAAACAATATAGGATTCAAAGGATTTTTTACATTTTGGAGGGAACGGAACGTTTACGTTAGCGACAATAAAAATATAACCAACAGCGACAATAAAAATATATCGACAATAAAAAATAAACCGGAGGAGGGCATATGAAAATTAGTAATAAAAAGACTAGATTTGAAAGAATATTTACATTTGTTGGGGAAAGTAAGTGACAATATTTGTTGAAAAAAAACGCAGCCGGGCATATGAAAAAATATGGATCCCAAGGCCTCACTTGATCTCACTTCTCTCCGCAGAGAATATCCCATTATTCAAGATTGCCCGTGCAACGCCGGGTCATGCAGCTAGTTGTATTTAACTTCTGTACATTAATTTACTGCACTCAAAGTGTATATGTATATATATATATATATATATTGTTATGTAATTAATCCCTTGATTTAGTTATTATTTTTTATCTACTCTATTAAAATTCGAAGGTAAACAAACGTATGTATGTATGTATGTATGTCCCTCTATCTTCTCACGAACCGCCGAACGGAGAAGCGCGCGGAAGGTACCAAAAGATGGTGAATAATCCAGGGAAGCCATTTCGGCCATTTAAATTTCGAAATTTTAATTAGTGTAAAAGATATTAATTAAAAACTAACTGACAACAATGCTTTTCATTGTTTGGGATACTTTATAACAATAATTTTCATTGTTACAGCGCAATTCAAAATTTATTTTATTGTTGAAGTCGTTTACTTTAAGGAACATTGTTACAACAACAATAAAAAAGTGACGCTGACAGAAATAAAAATGTATTGTTGAAAGTGTATAAATTCTTTTTTTTATCCCGTGATATTTTGCCACTTGAACAGAATCATTTTAACGAATTTACAGGCGTGTTTTGTTTCTGTAAAGTTATGTGCCGAAAGATATAGATTAGTTATGTTAGTGATTTTAATCATTATTCATTGATTTGATCAAGTTTAAATATTTGTGGAAGCTTCTGTTTTAAGCTGATAATTGGAAGTTACTATTTTTGCTTTGTTCAATTCTCGCTTTTTCCGATGCCTAAAAGAAAAAGAGGAATTACAGGGGATGCTGCCAGTAGACGGGAGGCAATTAGAAAACGTGAAAGGAGAGTTGTTGAAACTGAAGAGGAAAGAAGCCGCCGATTGTCCAACTATGGCACAACGTGGCCAGGACAGAAGAGCGGAAGAAACAGAAGAACAAAGAAATAGCCGACTGTCAGACATGGCACAACGTGGGCAGGAGAGAAGAGCCGAAGAAACAGAAGAACAAAGAAATAGCCGATTGGCAGTAATGGCACAACGTGGCCAGGAGAGAAGAGCCGAAGGAACAGACGAACAAAGAAATAGCCGATTGTCAGCCATGGTACAACATGCAAGAGAACGCCGTCTGAATGTTATTGAAGGACAAAATCAACATCAGATACAAACTTTTTATGCAGCTAGAACTGTTCTGAACTGAAGAACACAACTGTGGAGAAATGGACAATCTCTGTCTGAAATGTGGAGGGTTGTATTTCCGGGATGAAAAGAATACCAGAGGAATTTACACTCATTGTTGTCATAATGGAAATATAATTTAGCAGGCTTCAGTTTATCCAGTGAGAATGAAAGGATTGATGGATGGCTCCGGTGAATTATCAGTGCATTTCAAAATAACATAAGGTCGTACCAGTGCTTCAATGGGTGCACAGATTGTACCGTCTACAGGGAGAGGAGCGTATTGCTTCAGAATTCATGGCCAGATTTATCACAGGACCTCTCATCTACACCCAGATGAAGCAGGAGGTGAAAACACTAATACAACACACTTCAACAATATTATAACACACATTAGGCATGTGTCACGTGACCTCAGGTATTATTCGATTTAGCCCGTGCAACGCCGGGCCATACAGAAGAGCCGAAGAAACAGAAGAACAAAGAAAAGAGAATACGTTTTGGGGGGAACGTAACGTTCACGTTAGCGACAATATATGTAAAAAAAATAAATCGGAGGCGGGCATATGAAAATTAGTAATAAAAAGACTAGATTTGAAGGAACATTTACATTTCTTGGAGAAAGTAAGTGACAATATTTGTTGAAAAAAAAACTGAGCCGGGCATATGAAAAAATATGGATCCGAAGGCCTCACGTGATCTCACTTCTCTCCGCCCGGGAATATCCCATTATTCGAGATTGCCCGTGCAACGCCGGGTCATGCAGCTAGTCTACCCTATTAAAATTCGAAGGTAAACAAACGTATGTATGTATGTATGTATGTATGTCCAGCTATCTTCTCACGAACCGCCGAACGGAGAAGCGAGCGGAAAGTACCAAAAGATGGGAAATAATTCAAGGAATCCATTTCGGCCATTTAAATATCGAAATTTTAATTAGTGAAAAAGATATTAATTAAAAACTAATTTACAACAATATTTTTCATTGTTTCGGATACTTTATAACAATACTTTTCATTGTTACAGAGCAATTCAAAATTTATTTTATTGTTGAAGTCGTTTACTTTAAAGAACATTGTTACAACAACAATAAAAAAGTGACGCTGACAGAAATAAAAAAAATGTATTGTTGAAAGTGTATAAATTCTTTTTTATCCCGTGATATAACGTCCAACAAAATCATTTTAACGAAATTAAAATGGGTGTTTTGTTTCTGTAAAGTTATGTGCCGAAAGATGTAGATTAGTTATGTTTAATCATTATGATTTTAATCATTATTCATTGATTTGATCAAGTTTAAATATTTGTAGAAGCTTCTATTTTAAGCTGATATTTGGAAGTTACTATTTTTGCTTTGTTCAATTCTCGCTTTTTCCTAAAAGAAAAAGAGGAATTACAGGGGATGTTGCCAGTAGACGGGAGGCAATTAGAAAACGTGAAAGGAGAGTTGCTGAAACTGAAGAAGAAAGAAGCCGCCGATTGTCAACAATGGCACAACGTGGCCAGGAGAGAAGAGCAGAAGAAACAGAAGAACAAAGAAATAGACGATTGGCAGTAATGGGACAACGTAGCCAGCAGAGAAGAGCCGAAGAAACAGAAGAACAAAGAAAAGAGAAAACGTTTTGGGGGCAACGTAACGTTTACGTTAGCGACAATATGTGTAAAAAAAAATAATTGGAGGCGGGCATATGAAAAATTGGTAATAAAAAGACTAGATTTGAAAGAATATTTACATTTCTTTGAGAAAGTAAGTGACAATATTTGTTGAAAAAAAAAACGGAGCCGGGCATATGAAAAAATATGGATCCGAAGGCTTCACGTGATCTTACTTCTCTCCGCCCGGGAATATCCCATTATTCAAGATTGCCCGTGCAACGCCGGGTCATGCAGCTAGTCTACTCTATTAAAATTCGAAGGTAAACAAACGTATGTATGTATGTCCGCCTATCTTCTCACGAACCGCCGAACGAAGAAGCGCGCGGAAAGTACCAAAAGATGGGGAATAATCCAGGGAAGCCATTTCGGTCATTTAAATTCCGAAATTTTGATTAGTGAAAAAGATATTAATTAAAAACTAATTCACAACAATACTTTTCATTGTTTCGGATACTTTATAACAATACTTTTCATTGTTACAGCGCAATTCAAAATTTATTTTATTGTTGAAGTCGTTTACTTTAACGAACATTGTTACAACAACAATAAAAACATGACGCTGACAGAAATAAAAAATGCATTGTTGGAAGTGTATAAATTCTTTTTTTTATCCCGTGATATAACGTCCAACAAAATCATTTTAACGAAATTAAAAGGGGTGTTTTGTTTCTGTTAAGTTATGTGCCGAAAGATGTAGATTAGTTATGTTAGTGATTTTAATCATTATTCATTGATTTCATCAAGTTTAAATATTTGTAGAAGCTTCTATTTTAAGCTGATATTTGGAAGTTATTAATTATAATAACATAGCTTATTATAATTAATTATAATTATAGTATAGAATAGCTTATAATTATTAATATTCGATAGACATTATTATGACAAAACATTATACAGGTTATGTATAGTGTTATGATGTATGCATTTTAATAGATGATGTATCTTTTTAATAGATGATGTAAACTATTAAAACTCTTTTTAATAGTTTAGATAATTATCTCTAAACTATTAAAACTCTTTTAAAAAGTTTCTATAATGAAACTACATTAACATAAAAAATGACGTTGACAGAAATAAAAAATGTATTATTTGAAGTGTATAAATTACTTTTTCATCCAGTGATATAACGTCAAACAGAATCATTTTAACGAATTGCCGAATTTACAAGCGTGTTTTGTTTCTGTAAAGTTATGTGCCGAAAGATATAGATTATTTATGTTAGTCCTTTTAGTCATTATTCATTGATTTGATCAAGTTTAAAAAAATTTCTGGTAGCTGCTATTTAGGCTGATATTTCGAAGTTAGTATTTTTGCTTTGTTCAATTCTCACTTTTTCCGATGCCCAAAAGAAAAAGAGGAGTTACAGGGGATGCTGCCCGTAGACAGCAGGCAATCAAAAAACGTGAAAGGAGTGTGCTTGAAACTGACGAAGAAAGAAACTGCCGATTGTCAGTAATGGCACAACGTAGCCAGAAGAAAAGAGCAGAAGAAAACAGAAGAACTAAGAAATAGCCGATTGGTCAGACACGGCGTGTCACGTGACCTCAGGGAATGACTCATTATTCGAGATAGCCGTGCAACGCCGGCCACGTATGTATGTAATGTATCTTGCTTCATGTGTTTCTGAACTGGACGCGGGACTATGAAAAAATATTTATCCCCAGCAACGCTGGTTTATCTAAGCGTTTGTGTCACATGACCTCACTTCTTGCCTCCGCCAGGGAATGACGCATTATTCGAGATAGCCCGTGCAAGATATTTGGAAGTTACTATTTTTTCTTTGTTCAATTCTCGATTTTCCGATGCCTAAAAGAAAAAGAGGAGTTGCTGGGGATTCTGCCTGTAGACAGCGGGTAATTAGGAAACGTGAAAGGAGAGTTGCTGAAACTCACGAAGAAAGAAACCGCCGATTGTCAACTATGGCACAACGTGGCCAGGACAGAAGAAAAAGAAGAACAAAATAATAGCCGATTGACAGTAATGGCACATGGCACAACGTGGCCAGAAGAGAAGAGCGGAAGAAACCGAAGAATAACGAAATAGCCGATTGTCAGACATCGAGGAATGAGACACGGAGACGCGACCAGGAGAGAAAAGCGGAAGAAACAGAGGAACAAAGAAATAGCCGATTGTCAGACATGGCACAACGTAGCCAGGAGAGAAGAGCCGAAGAAAACAGAAGAACAAAGAAATAGTCGATTGGTCAGACAAGACACGTGACCTCAGCGAATGACACATTATTCGAGATAACCCGTGCAACGCCGGGTCATACAGCTTATTATTATTATTAGCCTTTTTTGTTTCTTGTGTTTTACAACGTTAGTTTTGTTTTGTAGCACCGTTGGTGCTTTTGTGTTGTATGTGTTTGTGCATGTTTTTGTCTGTGTTTCTGTGTGTTTTTGTTTTATTTGTGTGTTTTTTTTGTTTTTTTTTGCACGTAGCTCTGTACTCCATACCTTCCAAATATTGTAACTTTTTTCTTTCATGACTGGTCTGGCTCCTCCCCGTCGATCCTTGCTGACTCTAAACCCTTTGGGTGAGTCGGTCGGCGTGGGTTATGTATGTATGTATGTAAGCGAAAACAGAGATATTTTTCGGCCTCCCTAGCTTCAACTTTCCTGCGAGCTGATCCAACAAGCTCCAAATTACCGGACATTCCCCCCTGCTTCAAAAAAGAAAGGTAAAACAACATCTAAAGAAAATAAGACTATCAAACTAATAGTGCAAATGCCTGTGCTGTATATAATGTAAATATTTCTTTCTTTTTTTCCTGAAATAAAATTCCCGTGTCTTGCCCATCAAACCGTTATGAGCGATCTGGTCCACGGATAAGGGGGTAAAAGACGGCGTTCTGTTATGTCATCAACTACGGATAAAGAAGCAAAGATGCTCCGCTCGGGATCGACTAGTTCTCATATCAGATTCAAAATTGAAATGAATATCAAAGAAGATGGGGGAAAATGTTGAGTTAATAATGAAGCATCGGAGAGACGGATTAGAGCAGTGGTTCCCAACCTGTGGGTCTCGGATGGAGTATTAATGGGTCGCGGAACGCTAGTCAAGAGTCGAAGTCACATAAAGAAAGTGAAGGTACCATCAAATGAAGAAGACTCTTTAACTGAACTTTCGTGATTATTGACCAGATTTTAAAATAGTTTTTCAGAACAACATCATTGGTCCCGTTTTTAATAAATGTTCTGCAGCAATATCCAACAATTGCCAAACTTTCACTGAGACATTTAATGAGATTCTTTACCACCTATCTGTGTAAATGTTCTTTATCAACTTTAGTTTAAAGTAAAAAACATAAGTACAGAAACAAACTGAATGCTTCTAAATACGGTTTGTTTCTGTACTAATGTAATAAAGTTCTGAAAAATTCTGTAATAAAGTTCTGAAAAGTTCTGTAATAAAGTTCTGAAAAATTCTGTAATAAAGTTCTAAAAAATTCTGTAATAATGTTCCGTAATAAAGTTCTAAAAAATTCTGTAATAATGTTCTGTAATAAAGTTCTAAAAAATTCTGTAATAAAGTTCTGAAAAATTCTGTAATAATGTTCTGAAATAAAAATTCTGTAATAAAGTTCTAAAAAATTCTGTAATAAAGTTCTAAAAAATTCTGTAATAAAGTTCTAAAAAATTCTGTAATAAAGTTCTAAAAAATTCTGTAATAAAGTTCTAAAAAATTCTGTAATAATGTTCTGTAAGAAAAATTTCTGTAATAAAGTTCTAAAAAATTCTGTAATAAAGTTCTGAAAAATTCTGTAATAAAGTTCTGTAATAAAAATTCTGTAATAAAGTTTCAGCCTCAAGTCACTTTCTTGTCACTTGAGACTGAAACTGGCGCGTTTTAATCTAGATATTGACTCTCTCGTTGCGGACAAACAATGACAAAAGTCCCATTGAGTATTTCTTTTTAATTTTAAATCTTGACTACTTGTTTTAGAGTTTTCTTACAATGAGACAGCTAAATAATAACAATAAAATGTTTTATTTTTTACAGTAAGTTTCACTAATTACTGACATATACGTGCATATAATATATATATAATATGCACATGTATATTACACTTATCTGTAAATTTTACTTGTATGTTTAGATGGGGCCTCAAAATGTTTTCACACAATAGTTGGTCCTCACAACCAAAAAGGTTTTGAAACGCTGGATTAGAGTATTCATTGAGCAAGTAGATACAAAATTTATAATTAAAAATAAATTTTTAGTACATTTATAAACTGTACATAAGCCATTTCCTCACTATCTTAAACATTTTAAAATCCTTGATTCACAACAATGCATCTGCAGACAATGGGGACGCATACCATTATGGTTTTCGCTGCGTCCGAGCGGAAAAATTTCATCTCAATAAACCTTCAAATAAACGTAAAAGAGAGTGGTTTAAAAATTTAATTTTTAATAAAAATATATTTTTTAAAATTCGGAAGATTTTTCCATATAAGTGGTTCCACATACAATAGACTATCCTATTGATTGAGTTATCTAACATTCAATTTTCCCCCTATTCCAAATTGTATAATTGTATTACAAACAACGTGTTTTTTCCCTCTCTATTCTAAATTATATTTCCGGTTTCGTGAGGTTTTTCATGCTTTTATGCGAACTTCTTGTCCTTCGCCGGGGTTATGAGGACTTCTTATGAATATCTTTTATTTATTTTTATAATATTATGCTTCTTTTTAAAAATTTTGTTTATTTATTTTTATTTTACTTTTCATATTTATTATTGTGTATGTTTATTTATCCAATATCATTTATGAATATTTTTATTTATTTCTATTAAACTCAAGTTAGATGTAGTAAGCATTTTCGGAAATTTTAGTTCCCGACGAGTCAGGCTTGCACCCTTTGTTTAAGCTGGGTCGGCGTGGAAAATAAGATGTGGAAGAATTTAAAAGGAGTCTCGGCTTTGAACCAGAGTTTGGCGGGTTCGAGATCCGATTGATCCCACCGAAAATCTGACGAGATTTGCACTGGTTATCAAACTAAAACATCGGCAATGGAGGATTTATTTTACTATTTATAGCATTTTTTATGTAGGTTTCATGTTTTACTTCCCTTTATGATTCATTTTGAGAGAAATCTCAAAATTAAACATAATTCAGTGATTTATACTCTCTCATTTACATCCCATTTTGGTGCTTTAAACGTGTATACCCGGTAGGACGCGCATCGGGTCTATCAGGCCCGGTGGGTGCAAGAATTTAGTACAGAATATCAACCTCTCAGTTAGAAAGTTCCAGATTTACAGTAGCTGCATTCAAGGTCATTTACTTGCTGACCACAAGAATTTCCTCACATTTCTTATCTCAGAAAACAGACGCTTGGGCCTCGGAAGCCCGATGTACGCGTTTGTGTATCTTTATAGGATGGCAGTGCGGAACAGATAAGTCACGACAATTTATCGCCATTTGAGAAATAAATATGAAATGGAAAGATTGGAAAAGTTCTAATTGGTCTATCAACTATTATAATCGACTGATGTAGAAAATAAAGATATTATTTATGAATAGACAGTGATCGTAGAGCGAATTCTAAAGAGAACAATGAATCGGATATTCGTGAATCCACAGATTATTTAGAAGAAAGCTGGGATTAGAAAATACTGGAAAAGACAGGAAATGGTTGGAAAGCTGGAATTGTCAAATGTTGGGAAAAAGAACCACGTAAAAATACAAGAACTTTTAAGCGCCACATCTATATATTAATACGTGAAGAGAAAACTTTGTACCCCTTTTTAAGAAAATTGCGCTCACGGAGGAGTGTAAGATTTCGCATAGTTAAAGTTCATACGGAGAAGAAGTGCAGAAAGATAAAGTTTATGTAATGCTGATAGAACTTATAGGTAATTTTCACCATTTTGTGGCCCTGTGCCGGTTTTTCGGAGTTTTGCTGATCGTTGGACACGTATGGCTATCAAATTGCACTAAGTCGATGTTGTCGCAGGCTGAACTCGCTGGCTCCTGATTGTTCCTGGGTCTGGCATCCCTTGAGGAGTTTATGCTGAGTGGATTATTTGAATTGATTTAATCCCCCCCGTAGTGAAATCCACTCCAAGAGGGAGTTTATTTAGATTATTAATTAAAAAACTCTTCGGAGTGAAATGCAAACTGCGGATGATTTAAATCTGTCAATGTCAAACACATATTAGTCTGTGGTCAAACAGTCGCACAGAGTAGAGATTGTCTCTAAGGAATTTATATATGGTATGTATTACTAACACATTAAATTAAATAAAATAAAACATTCAATGTTTGTGTTCATACTGAATAACCTCAATAACGTTCAAACTTAAAAATTTAATGAATTACGGTCGAATTTAGACCACTGAGCGACCTCTAGTAGTCATAAAACTGCCTGGGAATATTTGTGAAGCAGAAGTTGAAACATCGGTTCAAAATTCTTGGACATCTTATCGCTAAGATAATAATATCAATAATTGTGAAATGCAACAGTACTTATATCTAGGCGATTGTAGGTAATTTTCAATGGAGAAACCACGGATTGCTCCTAAATACCTTGAAAGCGTAAGTATTTATCTGTCTGCTTATTTTAATAAACTCCCCAAAAGAGATTTATCTGCAAATTATTTTTATATTATTAATGCAACAAATTTTCGTATTTAAATAAATGTCGTTTCTTGCGCGTCTTGTTGAAAAAACAGGACCTCGGGCCTACGAAGCCCGACGCGCTTCCTTGCGAGTTAAGGAGAAACGACTTCGTAATTTTCAGCTTAATCTAACTCTGAAAATTCCCGCACCACGAAATCAGCAGGACGTTAAGCCCTCATATTATTATATGGATGGTTCAATGTTAAAATGGACCAAGTCCGTGAGATTCATTGCTGAAAACAGTTGTCAGAGCTAATTATTGCATTTAAAATAACTGTGGACATGTAATTGTTCTTGCTGCCTTGTGGATGCAGACTGAACTATGGACTTGAATCATTATTGTGCAGAAAGTTGGTAACATTTCTACACTACCATAGCACTGTTAGTCCAAAGTGGGCAAAACATGGACTTCGTCTAAAAGTTGG
>BGPR01000418.1:379761-395408 GCA_013235015.1 Araneus ventricosus
TGATTTTATAATTAGAAAACAAATCAAGATTGAATTCTTTGTTTAAGTGTGGCTATTACTTATCAGTATTTGTTACACGTCATTACCATGAAAAACGGGATTATAACAATCAGGAAGTGTGTAAAAACAATTTATAAACTTTGATTATTCTCGAACTTTCCACCAGATGACGGCAGTTTGTGTTAACATGAATGAAATGACGTTAGTTAAATTTCATTTACAACGTTTGATGCACTGTAAGACTTAGGTAAAAAATATTTTAGGAGAATAATTAGATTCTTAGAAGGAAAAGAATTCTTTTGGAAAGACGTTTCTAAGAGTTATAGTGTATGTTTTTTATTTTGATTTTATAATTAGAAAACAAATCAGGATTGAATTCTTTGTTTAAGTGTGGCTATTACTTATCAGTATTTGTTACACGTCATTACCATAAAAAAACGGGATTATAACGATTTGTTATCTACAGTAGATGCGGATCAAATATGACACACCCCTGTAAAATATTGCTGACGATATTGTTGGAAGGTAAAAAATTTTATGACCATTACTGCTAAATTGCAAGTAACATTTTTCAATATGAGATTTAAAAACACCAAAGAAAAATTCTTCCGTGAACTAAATCAATTTATGAATGAATAATACAAATAATATATAAATATTTGAGAAACTTTTAAAGACAAAAGATAGAAAATTATTTCATAGCATAAACTGAACGGAAGCTTGTTCATTGAATAATCATTTTACGTCTTGGATTCTAAGATATAAGTAACGGTATTCTATTATATTCGTTCTAAACAGCTCTTAAAAATGAGCCAATATATAAATTTCATGACTTTAAAAAACTTTTCAAAAACGTCCAAAGGTAAAATAGTCCACCGGTGCCAGATTTGGAGACTTGCCAGTGATATAGTTAATTTTTAGGAACTTAATAGAAATGCGTTGGTAAAATTGAATACACTTTGTAGTAGTTAAGTTCTGCATTTTGATAGTCATAAAAGTATTACTTCAAAACACCATGTTTGAAATAGTTGCCATAACAGTTTTTAGTAACATTTGGATTTAATTATAACATTCTTTTTTTTAAATTCTCAAATCATTACTTTTTGAATCCAGAAATAGCCATACTTTTATTTGTTCTAACTAACTTGTTCAGTCCTCCTTAAATTAAATGTTCATTTATTTTGTACTTTTTAAATAAACTGCTCTTTTCTATCAACATTCCGTCAGCTACTAAATAATTACAAACATCGAGTTCCAATATCAGGGCTATTCGTGTCTTCTGGTGAAAGTTGTTGCAAATTTATGAAAGAAGTTTGGACTTTGAAATCATCAGATTTCGTATGTGCGTGAATTTGTGTGTTCTACTTCACAGTGTTGGTTTAATTATTATAACATTAACCCTTCCAATGGAATCGACAAAATATCTAGTAAGAACACAATACAAATTTTTCAAACAAAAGTTAACAGACAAATAAAAGTGAGAATAAAATATATTATTTGGGCTTTTTCCTCCACAAATAAAGCAAGTTAATTCGATTTGATTTTAAAAACATATTATCGATATGTACAATAGTATAAACCATCCCAGATAGCACGTAAGTTTGCAGCAAGTTTGATTTTGACTTGATATTACCTTGTCATGGCAAATTTGACGCGTCAAGCTTGAAGCGAACTTGTGGCAAACTAACAATGCAGAATCGCCACCCTCGCTTGCAACCCCTTGCAATGCAAGCTTGCTGTAAGTTTGCAAAACAAGCTTGATGCAAAGATGCACAAAGAGATAATTATCTTTGTCTCTGTTTTTAAAAAACATCCGATTTTTAATAGCATCTCCTATACCGCCCTTCTTTTTATTAATTCAAAAAATCAATGATAATTTGTGAAAAAACTAACTTTTTTATAAAAAAATTTTGAAACATTTTCCATCTTTTTACTAAATATAGAACTCGCACTTTTAAAAAACTATATCGCCTTTTTCTTAATGTTGAAATTTTAACGTTTATAAACAAAATTAAACCTAAAAAACAGTCAATGTTTGTTGAAAAATAATTTGTCCCATTTTAAAAGTAATTACTTTTGAAACCTAATTTCATAATTTATTCTACTAGAAAAACGTAGTTATTAGCGAAAATCGCTCTCTCTCTTTGATTTCAAATCATGTTATCAACACAAAATTTAAAAAATTAATGAAATCAAGAAAAGAGTTTAAAATAAATCGTATGCGCGATCTATTAGCGAAATCTATCTTCTCCTCTCAGAGTTTATCTGGCCGAGTGGTTAAAGCGTCCGCTTTGGAAGCGGTAGGTTGCGAGTTCTAATCCGAGGTTTTTTTCTTACTCTGTTTTTGGGATGTTTGCAATGAGTTTGACGTGGCAAACTTACTGCAAGTTCGTCGCGTGGTGACTTCGTCGCTTCTGCAGGCTTGTTTCAAGCTTGCACTCTTGTCTTGTCAAGCTTGCAGATTTGCAGTGCAAGCTTGTTGCAAGTTTGATGCAAACTAAAATTGCTATCTGGGATAGCTATCTAAAATTCTTTTTTCCAGAGTATTGCTTTGGAATATAATGATCTTATTACATAGTTCATTATAACATGAAGCATAAACTACGCTTGTTAATTATATAGCTCTTGATTATAACTCTGTTAAATTAATTTTACAGGCAGTTATAACTCGATAAGTAAATAAATGTACCTTTCATAGGCTCAAATTGCATTGCTTTTATAGCAGAAAAGGAATGTCAAGTCATTTCTAAATACTTTTAAAATAATACAGATATGTAATGTCTCTAAGGTTGGAATTTTGTAAACAATTTTTACTTGAGGTGCTAATTTGATGAATTTCTGATGAGCTAAAATTTTATATAGTTGAATAAAGAAAATATATTAATTTCAGTATGTTTCCTAAACCAATAAATTTTGTACATTCATTGATTCCAGATGACAATACAATATTTTAGTAATTGTAGAGCTTTCAATTATCAGTTAATATATTAACTTCCCAAAATACTGATTCAGAAAGGAGACGCCAGATAGAAGTCAATACGAGAAATATTAATTTTTAGTATCCAAAATATTTATAATCATGAATAATAAGATACATGATAGACTAAATGGAGAAAATAGTAAAAATAAAAAGGATTGAACACCCTTTATAACTGTAGTTAAAAGGGGGAAAATAATATTTTTTATTGAAAAAGCAAGCAATATTATAAAGAAATTAAGACACGATGAATACTATAAGAAGGAAATTCGTGGAATTTCATTAAAAGTTAAAAAATATCACAAATGCGACTAAAATTCCTATTCACTTAGAGTATTTTTATTAGAATCTCATGGCTTTGTTTTAAAATCCATACTTTTGATTAAAAATTAATTAAATTAAGAAATTAAGAATATATTAATTTAAAATCAAAGTTAAAATATTTTTCCTTAGAATAAGATTATTATTAGTGCGAACTAGAACATTTAATCTTCTATTAGAATATTAAGTCGAATCTATGTATTCAATGTTCAAATAGAAACTATGTATTTATTATTCTAGCAGAATCTATGCATTTAATATTCTAGTAGAATCTATGTATTTAATATACAAGTAGAATCTATGCATTTAATAATCTAGTAGAATAATAAATATATAGATTACTTTTGAATTAGCATATCATTGTTAGAAATAGAGAATATTATTGGAAGGCAGTTTTCTTCGAGATGAAATCTTATACAATTTATTAATATATATATATATATATATATATATATATATATATATATATATATAATAATTTCATTGATGTAGTCATGAAGAAACAAACAAGCCGAGTATAGAACTAATTTACATTTATATATCAATGTATTCAGATATGAAGAGAGTGGCGGATATACGTTCATCTCATACGAGGTTTACAAGCCAAAAGAGAACGAAAAATCCCTGCGTTCTCTCAGATAGGGGATTAAGATATAGACACGTGGTAAAGTGAAGTGAATATTAGCTTTTTTCAGCAAGTTATGTAAGTGTTTTAGGGAAAAGTCTGGCGCCAACAAGACGCTGAGTCAGGATTTCTGTGGGCACGTGGAAGCGATTAAAGTATTCTTTTAGTAATAAATATGTCAAAATTCGTGATTTAATATACAAATGTAACGAAACTGGAGTTTAAGAAAAGCGATTTAGGAATGCATTAGTATTGTAATATGATTAACATTTTTTAAAAAATATAATATTAGAATTTAAAGTAAAATTAAGTGAGATTATTACATATTTATATGCAAGACTCAAGTAATCCTGAAGGACATGATTTGGCATGGTGTTTTCGCACGAATTTGCATGATGACTGCCCTCGATTCCGGGCTTAGGCTTGGTTGTTTCGTAAAACTCAGACTTACGCGGTCGGATAGCTCAGAAAAGGAAAGCGGCGAAAACTTTCGCAATTTTTATTTGGGGAATGTATTAAAGGCTAAAAACTATAAAATAATAAATATAGAAAAGGCTTAAACGACTTTTATCAGTGTGCTAAAAAGAAGAAATACTTTTTTTTATTGGAGGCAAAAAAAAAATCGAAAAGGGTGAGGGGCAAAAAGCAGTTGGGGAAAGACATATGGCCACCCAAATATATTTTGGGTATAAATTTTGGGTTATATAAATAACCCAAAAAACGAAAAATTCCTAAACATTCATTATGTAAAAAGTAAAATACATTATAAAAGTAAGTACAATTTCAGTTTACTTAGAGGATTTCTAACTGCGTCCCACACTACTGAGATTTTTGCTTTGACCTCCAGAATTTTGATATAAAATTTATTTTTCCTTTTAAAAACTGGTAGTTTTAATGTTTAGAGTTTTCAATGATGTCTTTCTTATTTATTAAAAGCAATTTCAAATATATTTCTCATCATTTTATCATAATGACTCATTTATTTTCAACAACAGAATTAAAATCGTGGTTGAACTCGCATTATAATTTTTTTAACTTCCTTTTAACATAAAATTTACTATTGAGAAAGAAGAATTAGAAATACAATGAAAACATGAAACAGCATTCAACCTTTTTTAAATTAACAAGCATGCATTAACACTGCTTATCTTAAAGCTATAAATTATTAATAGTAATATTAGAGTCATTATTTATTACTATAGCTTAACTAGTCTGAGATAATAATAAGAAATTAACTCAAAACGAAATAATTTGCTTCATTGTTTAGCAAATACACAGCAAACTATTATATCAGATGATTGTAATGGATACGATCTAAACTGGATCGCAAATAACGTTTTTAAATGTCTGTTTAAGTGCTATCATAAAATTGCAGCTAGAACAGAATGAAATACTTAATTAAAATTTTTGTTGAAGTAATCCCAGATAATGCAAAGCAATTAGTTTGAAGAAGAAAAGGTTTGTACAGGAATTACTAAAGAAGCGTCTTGTTGCAGTTTTGAATGAGTCTGAAGGTTTCATAATATGCTTTTTACTTCATAATAATACAGAATGAAAAAGATAATAAAACTCTAAAAAGTATAAAGTTCAGTAATAAGGGATTAAATTATCTTACATTCATTTGTAAAGTTTTCATGTTTATTCTTAACGTCACATTCCAAATTTGAGATAATTAATATAATGGTGCATAAAAATGTTTGAAATTACTAGAAGGAAAGATTTGTTTACTATTCTTTGTATATCAATCGATCTTTATTTAATAAATTGATACGACTGATTTCTAACTGTCCAATGTTATGATATTAATTTTTAATTATTAAATTTGGAAGCGTTGAAGAAAATACGTCTAATTCGTGAATTTTACCCTGAATATTTATTATTTTAGAAAATGTTGATAGCAATTTACCCTAGAGAACGATGAACTCTTTGTGGTTGTGCATGCACAAACTAAGAAAAATAAACACAAGAAAATGGCGCAAAATCCAATTAAATAGCTTTTTTGTTACTTAATTAATGTTAATATAAAAACCCCTCAAGGGTTCTTCAGAAGAAAATGGATGGACCACCTTCTATGGAATGGACAACCTTCTTCAGAAGCAATGGATGGACAACCTTCTTCAGAAGTAATGGATGGACAACCTTCTTAAGAAGTAATGGATGGACAACCTTCTATGGAATGTACAACCTTCTATGATATGGACAACCTTCTTCAGAAGAATATAGGTGGACAACCTTCTATCGAATGCACAACCTTCTATGGAATAGACAATTTTCTATGGAATGGACAACCTTCTATGATATGGACAACCTTCTTCAGAAGAATATGAATGAACAACTTTCTTCAGAAGAATATAGATGGACAACCTTCTTCAGAAGAATATGGATGGACAATCTTCTTCAGAAGAATGTGGATGGACAACCTTCTTCAGAGTAATATGGATGGACAACCCTCTATGGAATGGAAAACCTTCTATGGTATGGATAACCTTCTTCAGAAGAATATGGATGTCCCGGAGATTTGAAAAATAAAATTTTGAAGTTTATTTCTGCATCGGTGAATCAGCAAAAGATTCTTTTTTTTAAGCTTTTGCCAGTTGTAACAAGTTTAGAAACAAATCATTTAAGTAAAAAGGAAGCTACTTCACAATTTGGAATAATGGGTGGGAAAGAAGGATGTCCCAAATCGGTAACTGGAAGTGATGCAATTGTAGTGTAGTGGAAGGTGCAATTGTAGTGTAGTCAGAAAAAATATGAATTGAATTGTTTTGAAGGGTTGTAGTAAAGGACGTTAATTTACCTCAGATACGTAACTGCGTCCAGCGGTAGGTGTTTGGTATTTAAGGAGTTCCAGCTTCCAGATTTTAAAAAAATCTTATTTTTAATTTTTTTTTTGATTGTGTGCAGTCAATGCTGTCATGGTTGACTTCTACTGAAAAGGTGCGTGTCACTGTACGCAGAAAAAAAATCTATACCACTGCCCCGAAAGTGTTCACTGGAATACTTCAAGAGGTTTGGTGTACATTGTCTAACAGAGAGGAGTATATATAGGGTTACCATAATTTTTTTCGTTTAAGTCCGGACGCGTAACAGTGTCCAACGGTAGGTGTTTGGTATTTAAGGAGTTCCAACTTCCGGATTTTAAAAAAATCTGATTTATTATTATTATTATTATTATTATTATTATTATTACTATTACTATTGTGTGTAGTCAATACTGTCATGGCTAACTTCTACAGAACGGGTGCGTGGCACTGTGCGCAGAAAAAAATCTACACCACTGTCCCGAAAGTGTTCACTGGAAGTACTTCAAAGAGTTTGGCGTATATTGTTTAACAGAGAGGAGTATATATAGGGTTACCATAACTTTTTTTGTTTAAGTCCGGATACGCCGGGGGTGGGGGTGAAGGGTCTTGGAGGGGTCAGAGTACAGTTTATAATTTTACAAGCTGCTTACCAATGACCCTTTTTCCCAACACCAGCACATAGTTTGAGGAAGTGGAAAAAAATATTTAAGGTGTTAGAATGTAAACAAGATATAATTTTTATTAATGTCTGGTAATGGTTTGCTTTGAATCTTCGAACAGTAATATTGAATTTTATGAAAGTTGAATATCCTGAATACTCATTCATACTTATAAATTAAATACCTAATTTAAATTACAGTTCGACGATTACCATTCGAAGATTCAATTTTAGAAATCATAGTTTGTGCAAGAAACATCAACAATTAGCTTCTCGTAGAGTGTACTGAAATTCACCAAGTTGCAATGCCAATATCTTTCTGAATACCAATAGTATTGAACTGGATTCTTTTTATATAAGTTGTCTTATATATCTGGCTCTGAAGTTATGAAAAACAAATTACGCTACGTTTCGCAAATGCGCAGTAAAAAATTATTTACCACAAGTGCTCATATTTTCTGTAATATTGAAATTTTTTTATTCACGTTTTATTATAATGCTTCTTTTACATATTGTCAAGTATTTTGTAAGCTTCGTACAATTTGGTTTAAAACTCTGCTTTTGCGGAAAAATTAGGGATTTTTTAAGAAAATCTTTATATCTTAACAGTTGTTACATTTAATGAAATTTAACATATTATCAAAAAATTTTTTCTTTGAATTAATTAAAAATGAATTAAACCCTTTTATATTATACAGAATGGCCTATATGCATCATATTCTAATAAATACAAAAACAAAAAATAGAAAATTAATTTTTTAAAAAAAATAGAAAATGAAAAAAGAAAAAACTAGAAAAAAATATGAAACAGAAGAAGTAATCAACGATGATAACAATACACCTTTTTCCCAAACGCAGCAGCATCCAGTGATTGCATCATACATTTTACTACAACTAACCAACCCATCACTAAAGAATTAAACAACAAAAATTCCCCAATAATAAAATAGCCAAAGCACATAAAAGAAAAAACTAGAAAACAAAAGAAAAAAAAATCAATAAAAATGGAAAAATTGGAGGATAACCCCAAATGGCGGACTTTATCAAAGTGCCACCTACCATAGGAGTTCTAATTTGGACACATTTTCTGTCGAGGGCAAGACTTACAAAGTCAAAAAATATATCCTCTGTGGCTCCGAATCTGTCCAATTGAAATATAAGAAATAATCGCTTCGAGAAGAATAAAAAGAAAGAAAGAAAACAAGCATAATAAAAATCTTTAAAAACGTATCCAGTAGAAAACTTGAGAATGTAAAAAAATAATTCATCCTCAGCCGAGTTAGATGCAGGACGCCAACTGAAAACGAGAAAACAAAGGTAAAAAACATTAGAGGCTAGCACACCTAGCACCATCTATGAAGAAAAATTCGAACCAATAATACGAGAGCAAAGGGGTAAAAAAATGTATTGGAGGTTAGCACACCTAGCTCCATCTATTAGGAAAAATGTCAACCAATATCCAGAAGGAAATTACAATTTGGCATTTACGATAAAAGAAGGGAATTTCATTTTAAAGCTATAACACTTTGTGATTTTCAGACTAACCTTCACTTTAGAATTATAAGAAATTCCATTTTTTCTAAAATTAATAGAATAAAAAACATTTGTAATAACCACTCAACTTTTGTTAAAGCTCTAAATAATTTTAAAAAATATTATAAAAGATAACGACTACCCAAATAATTTCTGTATTATTAACAGCTTATTTTAAAAAGTTTGAACAGTTTTTTTTTCCTTCTGGATATTGGTTGGAATTTTTCCTAATAAATGGAGCTAAGTGTGCTAGACTCCAATACACCTTTTTTATCTCCTACGATGGTCATCATTCTGCGATTTTCATCACTTAAATACACTATATGACCAAAAGTATCCGGACACTTTCAGATTTTCATATTTTTTAGAATTTCTCTGGAAAGGATTAACTGACTGCCCTTAAACTTCGACATGTAACGAATAGACTATAACTCATATTTTACATTGAAGATTCTGTCCTGAGAGCAATTAGGGGACCGTCTACAAACTGATGAAGACAAAAACCTTTTTGCCCACCTCGGTACATAGAATACAGATAACAAGATGAAACTCTCGGAAATGGTTATGTTTAATACGCATAATATTTACAAGAATTGTCGTAAACTCAGCAAAAATACTTGGGAAGATATAAAGGTTTTCTTATAAACTCCCAAATTTTCCCGCTTGTTTTTTGCTTATAACAGGAAGAGTTTTCTGCTATATTATACGCAACTTACAGAAAAAATGACAATATTTTAGAGAAGCATTTTGGAAAAATAATTTTGAATATTATAGTAAATATGAGAATTTTTAGTAAATAATGTTTTACTGCGCATGCGTGAAACATAGCGTAATTTTCCCTTCACAACTTTAAAGCCAGATATATAGGGCAACTTATATAAAAAATTAAGTTCAATATCATTAGTATTCAGAAAGATATCGACAATACAACGAGCACAATTTTAGCTCCTATCGAAAAGAAACAAAAAGATCAGGGGTTGTACACAAATTGATATTTTTTAAACTTATATCTTTGAATAGTTATATTGAATTGTATAGTGGTTAGAATTTGTTGAATACCCATGAACACTTATCAATTACGTGCATAACTTAAATTCCAGCTAATTAGACCCTATAAATAACATAAATTTTATTACTTTAATTATATTAATTACATGACTATTAACAAGTTACATATTGTTACAATTTTACGGCCAAACCATATTTTTAAATATATTTCTTTTAGTGCCAAAGGATTTTTTTAATTTAATTAATTTCTTTTCTTAAAATATTTTGCTACATATATATTTTTTTAATTCGTTAGAAATATTAGAAGTGTTCATGGGTATTTCGCAAATTTCTAATCTCTCTTCAATATAACTATTCAAAGATGTAAGTTTAAAAAATATCAATTTATGCACAACCCCTCATTTTTTAGCTTTTCTTCGATAGGGGCTGAAATTCTGCTCGTTGTAATGTCGATATCTTTCTGAATACTAATCATATTGAACTGAATTTTTTATATAAGTTGTCCTACATATCTAGCTTTAAAGTTGCGAAAAAAATTTTACGCTATGCTTCGCGCGTACGCAGTAAAACATTATTTACTAAAAATGCTCAAATTTCCTGTAATATTCAAAATTATTTTTCCAAATTTTTAAAATGCTTCTCTAGCATATTGTCATTTTTTCTGTAAGTTTTGTATGATATAACCGAAAACTCTGTATGTTATAAGCAAAACCCAGACGGAAAAAAATTGGGATTTTTTAAGAAAACCTTTATATATTCCCAAACATTTGTGCTGAGTTTACGAAAATTCCTGTAATTATTATGCACATTAAACATAACCATTTCTGAAAATTTCATTTTGTTATTAGTAATCTGTGAAGTGGGGTGGGACAAAAACGTTTTTGTCTTCATCAGAATTTTAGCTCCTGTAGAAGAGAAGCTAAAAGAAGAGAGGTTGTACACAAATTGATATTTTTTAAACTTATATCTTTAAATAGTTATATTGAATTGTATAGTGGTTAGAATTTGCTGAATACCCTTGAACACATCTAATATTCGTAACGAATAAAAAATATATATGTAGAATTATTAAAATATTTTAAGAAAAGAAATTAATTAGATAAAAAAATCGTCTCGCCATAAAAGAAATATATTTAAAAATATCGTTTGACCGTAAAATTGTACTATGTAACTTATTAATAATCCTGTAAATAATATAATTAAAGTAATAAAATTTTTGTTATTTATAGTGCCTAATTAGCTGGAATTTATGTTATGTACGCAATTGATAAGTCTTCATGGGTATTCAGCAAATTCTCACCACTATACAATTCAATACAACTATTTAAAGATATAAGTTTAAAAAATATCAATTTGTGTACAACCCCCATCTTTTAGCTTATCTTCGACAGGAGCTAAAATTCTGCTCGTTGTTATGCCAATATCTTTCTGAATACTAATGATATTGAACTGAATTTTTTTATAAGTTGCTCTATATATCTGGCCTTAACGTTGCGAAAGAAAAATTACACTATGTTTCGCGCATGCGTAGTAAAACATTATTTACTAAAAATGCTCATAATTCCTATAATATTCAACAATTCTTTTCCAAAGTTTCACACGAATGCTTCTCTAATACATTGTCATCTTTTCTGTAAGTTGCGTGTAATATAACAGAAAACTCTGCATGTTATAAGCAAAAAACAGGTGGGAAAATTTGAGATTTTTTAAGAAAACCTTTATATCTTCCCAAATATTTGTGCTGAGTTTACGAAAATTCCTGTAAATATTACGCACATTAAACATTACCATTTTTGAAAGTTTCATCTTGTTATGAGTATTCTGTGAAGCGGGGTGGGCCAAACACCTTTTTGTCTTCATTAGTTTGTAGACGGTCCCCTAATTGCCCTCAGGACCGAATCTTCAAAGTAAAATGTGAGTTATTGTCTATTCTTTACATGTACGAAGTTTGAAGGCATTCGGTTAAACCATTCCGGAGAAAGTCTAAAAAATGTAAAAATCTGCAAGTCTCCGGATACTTTTGGGCATATAGTGTAATATTTCCTTAACTATTATTTATTGAAGGTAAATCATGAAATAGACCTTCTGCATTTTTTAACTTTCTTTTTAAAGGATGTTAAAGTTAATATATTTTTTGTAAATATTTTACACAAATCTATCATATTGATAAAAAATAAAATGAAATGAAATTTCAATTAATTGATCATTTATAAATTTGTATATTCGTCTGAATCCACGCAGTTTTTTCTGTTATTAGTACAAAATTTCTATCCTGATCATTACGTACATTCGAAATCGTTTTTATTCCAGAAGATAGACAATCAAATATGTCCTGGTTATTTTGGATTTAAAGTTCTAAAAACATCCCAAATGATTTTTCATTGGTTGACACAGATAAGAAAAAATTAACAATAATTTCTCTACAAATTATTTTGTTTCATGTGCTAATTTGATCATTATTTAATATATGCTATCAAAATGCACACGGTTGAGTATGCAATATAACTGCGTATTGCTCAGTGTTAGCAAAATTTGAAAATCGAGTTTATTATAAATTTTTTTTCTGGTATGGGGCATTCTCCATTTTAAAATATCGAACATAGTTGATGCTCTATGCAATTTTCATTTTGTGTATTTTGTCCCTCAAAAATTCTTAAATCACAAGTTCTGACGAAAAGTGTCAGCTGATTTTAAATAAATAATACATGAAGTGATTAACTCTTTAAGACCGAGGTGACTTTTTTTCTAGCCCCTTTAAAACCGGGAGTTTTGGGTAGGAAAAGACTTGAATTGGACTCGTCCAACCTGGGTGGTCATTTACCCCACCCCTGCTATAACCTTCCCTTAAGGCGCACGGAAATGGTCTTCAGTTGGCAAGGATAATTGAACCCCCCATCGCGCTTATCTCTGAAGCCATCTCAGAACCTCCCCTCCCCTCAAAAGAAGCCTACCGCCTCAGACCGGCCTTCGTCGCTGTTAAGGGGAATTTTTAGACCACTTCTCTCGGTGTGAGAGGGTTAACCTTGTAATAAATCTCCTGTACTGTGCAATTTAATGAATGAAACACATTTTGTGTTTTATTATATATATATAATAAATGTTTTCGTGGTTGTCGTCAGTAAAAAGCCGAGTTATATTCTAATTTTCTTTATTATCCAAATATTTAAGTCATTTTTTGAAGAGTGGCGGACATACGTGCATCATAGTTGAAGTTTTAAGTATAAAAAGAGGACAGAAAATCCGTGCATTTTCTCAGGCAGGGATTTAACATTTAAAAACGTGATCAAAGTGAAGGGGTATATTTTTAGTAAATTACGTAAGTGTTTTGGGGAAAAGTATGGCGGCAATAAGTCGCTGATTACGCGATTTGTGTAGGCACTTGGAAGTAATTAGAATATTCATTTAGTAATAAATATGACAAAACGCGAGACATAATATGACATAATATACCTCCAGCGCGGGAAATAAAACGAAACTGTAGTTTAAGAAAAGCGATTTTGGAATACATTAAAAAAAAATTGAAAACTATCTGAAATAATTCACAAAAGAATTGCAATACATATTCACAATTCTTTTGTGAATTATTTCAGACAATTTTCAACGCAACTCTTTAATATGTCAATGCGTAATGGCCGATTGCAATAAATCATGCGAAAATTGGGAACAACATCCTGAATTTGCCGATTTAATTTTATCTTTTGAGAGTAAAACTACTTTAAACTGGAATAAATGGAATGTGAACTTCTTGAAAATAATTCATTAGTACGCAAATTACTCTAGATCAACTGTTGATTTAACACTGCAGAATCACCTTAAAATTCAATGAGATACGATAGACAGAATAGTTTTAAAGAGAGAGTATTTGATAGAATCAATTACCGTGTGTTTTTCAAGGGAATGAAATCCTGCTTCTATAAATAGTATTGCCCTGCTTCTATGTTGTGAAACATTGAAGCAAAAGATCATGAATAATTCGTATAACTAAAACCGTTCCCGAAGGATAATGGTTTTCATTATCCTAGGATAATTTCGAAAACTCGAGACAAACTTAATTGCCATTCCTCCAAGTGAATGTAACAGAAACTTATTTTGTATTTCGTTCCGTTTACTACAATTTTGTTGGTGGATGTCTAACAATACATTAATAAACTATCTGCTTAGTACCTAAAGTATACTACTTTTGGACGTGACACGTTGGATGTACAGTAGACTCTGCTTAAGGAAAGCTGGAACCCTAAGTCCGTTAACCGTAACTCTGTTACTTCTATGTATCTTTTCTCAAAATCTGTTATAGATTCATGTTTGAAATCTTTTATACAACTGAAATACATCATTCTCATTACACTGAAATTATTTTTTTAATTCAAAAATTAATTTTTTACAAATTTTCTTGTGTCAGAACAAAAAAATGTAAAATTGTCCATTTCGATGTACCTTCTATCAAAATCTGTTATAGATACATGTTTGAAACTTTTTATACAAGTAAAGTACACATTTCTCATTTTACTGAAATGAGATTTTTTTAAAAGAGCTTTATTTTACTTTAATTCAAAACTTTATTTTTTACAATTTTTGTGAGTCAAAATAGGGTGAAATTTCACTAAGTCTAATTAAATTTGCGTTGGCGCGCAAGATGTGTATTGTTATCGCTATTGTTTATTTCGTCTGTATTTTCTTCCTTTTTGTATTAAAATATCATATTCATTAAAAGATTCTTGACACTCTAACATTTTAAACAAAAAAGGCAAAAAAAGCAGCTGCTCTGCGACTAAAACTGAACGAGTTGAGAAACTATTAATTTCATTTTTATGTTAATCAATGTTCGCCTCTAGGAACCGATGTCCGCTCAATTGCATTATATTCCTCGAAACAGCCATTAAAATGGTCTAAAATGATGACCTAAGAAACTGAAATTCAAAGTTTCATAACTCGGTCAGTTTTGGTCGCAGAGAAAAAGAATCTTGTTTGTTTAAAATGATATTGCGTCAAAATTATTTTGATAACTAATAGGATCGAGGGACTGCATAAAAATTTATGTTTCGAAATTTTTCTGTGGTACATTTAGTGACTCAAGAAGCATAAAAAAAATTTCTTTATTTCATATGAAGCATTTTCGCTACTAGGAAGGGACGGCCGTTGAATTGAGTGATCTTCCTCTAAGAAGCCGTTGAAATCGTCGGAAATAGTTGCCTAAAATAATGAAATCCAAAGTTTCATATCTCGGTCGGTTTGGGTCGCAGGAAAATGGAATCTTGTTTGTTTAAAATGGTATTACCTCAAGATTATTTTGATAATATGACTAATAGAACCGAGTAAAATTTTAGACATTGAAATTTTTCCGAGGTGCATTTGCTGGCTCAAGGAACATAAAAAATATTTCTTAACTTCATTTGAAGCATTTTCCAATTTTAAGTATATGCCTATCTTTAACAGTTTAGAAATGAGCTATTGGATCACGATTAGAATGGAATCCCTATAAAATTGCCACTATTAAGAGGCTTTAAGTATTTATTTAGTTTCTACATTTATTAAACTATGGATAGCATCATTAACACTCTGACTCCTAAGCCGGCCGTAACCGACCATGCGACTTTTATACTAGTGGGGCGGCTTTCGGCCGGTTGCTGTTCCGACAGGGAGGAGAAGGCAGTCGGGCGAGTGGTCATTAAAGGGACCCTTAGGGGAGAGATGAAAGGCCTTCCATTCATATCTCCCCCCCCC
>BGPR01000418.1:395418-416176 GCA_013235015.1 Araneus ventricosus
CTATCTTTAACAGTTTAGAAATGAGCTATTGGATCACGATTAGAATGGAATCCCTATAAAATTGCCACTATTAAGAGGCTTTAAGTATTTATTTAGTTTCTACATTTATTAAACTATGGATAGCATCATTAACACTCTGACTCCTAAGCCGGCCGTAACCGACCATGCGACTTTTATACTAGTGGGGCGGCTTTCGGCCGGTTGCTGTTCCGACAGGGAGGAGAAGGCAGTCGGGCGAGTGGTCATTAAAGGGACCCTTAGGGGAGAGATGAAAGGCCTTCCATTCATATCTCCCCCCCCCGTAGTGAGGAGCAGAGGGAGAAAGGGGCGGACGAATCCATTCCACAGATCAATTAGTAAGCAAAACTCCGCATACAACTGTACTCAGATGTTGAGAACTCTTAGTAGCCAAAGGGTTGAGAATTTTTATTATTGAGTAATATTAATAAATTTGTTACGATTAAGAGAAATAAACGAGTATTTGTGAAAAATAAGAAAATGAAACTAAAAATTGGATTTTTGTCATGATTGTTTACAAAGACTTCAAGCCAGCTTTTTTAAAAAAGATGAAATTGTAATAGCATATCATCATAGCTATATCTCAGAAATAAATATCCTAAATTTATTTCTGAGAAAGGAATACAATATTTCAAACTAGAAAATCACCCGTCATGGTATGACGGGTACAAATTGCCTCTTCATTCGAGAGATTTCCCACCAAATTTGACTTGTTTAAATAGATATATATGCGAGAGAAATGTTTAACATTGATTTAAAACAAATAAAATAAACACATGTTTTATGATAGGAAATATTTTTTTATTTACATATTTCTTTATTCAAAAAACCTCTTGGTAAACAACACTCCGTATGAAGTATTTTTCGTTGTTTAACAATTTTATTATAATTCAATAACCATGAAATTCTCAGCTTGTCAAACGTAACTCAAAAGTTAAAATTTGAAAGGGATTCTTTTTCGAAATTCTAATCAAAACAATGCACTTCTCTGCTTGTCAAACGTTTCCAAAAAATATCATCAAATTGCATCATCACGATTGCAATAAATTACCAGATGCATCTTGGTGTCCAAACTATATCAAGCGCATGACATACCATTGACGTAATTTACTACTTTCTATTAAACAACGGAAGTTAATTTGAAATTTATGATTAATATAATTTAAAATTTCTCGGGAAATATTGATCATAGCGAGATAAATTTTGTATCAATCGATAGAAAATTTTATTTCACTATTTTAGAGCTATTAAATTTGAAATTAGAACATCAATTACTGTTATAAATTTAAAATTACTGAAAATTAGGTTATCTAACACTGGAATAATGCTGTTTAACGTCTCGCAGTGCTATGGCGCGGGTTTTATTGTTGGTGACGTCAGAGCGTTACCGTATCAGTGAGAGACAAATCTGGGCTATTATATTAGTAATATCATCCCCAAATTATATTTACATTTATTTGAGAATACATTTCCAACGTAGTTAAACTTCGATATATTCGATATATATACTCTTCTATGAAAAGAAAAATATTATTTAAAGTTAAATAAAAAAAATTGTGCTTACAATTTCGAGGAGATAACTGTCTCGTTTGACGACGGTCTTTCAGTTTTCTTACTCTAAAGAGAAAATTCCGTCGCAGATTGAACATTAATGAATACTTTTCACCGTCGCTCTTAGGATTTCTTCAGCTTGCGACGACTTGCTTTGAAAGTTCCTGACCCACTTTCGAGTTTCGTTAAAGACCAAACGAAATTTTGATGACTTAAATCTTATCAAGAAAACTTTAAGCTCAGAAAGCAGTTTAAACTTTTGTGACTGGATTCACGGTATTAAAGTGTGGATTTAAAGAAATATTTCTATACTTTTCGTACTTTCGTTTCAGATAAGAAGACTGAACTGTGATAGCAGATTTCATTTGAATTTCATTGAAATTTAAAGAGTGATTTCAAGTTTTCTCTGAGAAATCTATACTTATAAAAGGCAATGTCTGTGTATGTGCGTTTGCGCGAAATGTCCAGACGAATCTATCGCACTTACAGCCATGAAATTTGGCACACAGCTAGTCGTAATGGTGTCTCAATGCACCTCGAAGCTGGAATTTAAAAATTTATTCTAGAAAAATTTTTATTTAGTGTTTTGTGTTGTTTTGGGTCATTTTTGGCAAGTTTACGGCTGTAGTATCTTTTCTAATGATCGCTGAAAAACAATCAATGCACCATCGGATAGAACGAACAATTTTCGTTCTAATGAAGTTTGTTTTGAGCTTCAGACTTAATTTAGTGAATTTTGAGAATTTTTTAAAAAATAGTGAATTTTGAAATCGAAATTTTATTTTTGTTTTTAAATTTGCTGCATCCGACTTTCTACTAACACCATTATTTTGAATTTTTTTCAGCTTATAACTGGAACGGTTCTGTCGGATTTAAAACAAGAACGGTTAAAATAGCTTTTTCCGTTTTTTTAAAGTTAATCTTTTCCTGGTCAGTTGAAAGATATTTTTCTCTAGCGAGCATACTCCCGCGGAAGTTCCTCTGGACCCTCCCCAACATGCATTGCTACAATTTCATTGGCTGACGGTGTAGAGCGCAGGATACGTCATAACCTTCAACTGAATGACTTCGATTATTATTTTCGGCAGTGTCTTAACGTGTTTATGTCTCGCATATTTTATTTGCTGTATTATAATCATTTTCACGTTGCAATTTTTTAATATTGTTTCGGATTAGCGTACTCTGTTTTTCTACAGTTGAAATGTCATTATCGCGAAGAAAAATAAGCGGGAAAATCAATAATGTGTATCTTTTGTTTTACTTTCATAACTTTTTCATGTCATTGTGGGAATGTTTTTTTTTTCATTTTGTTGAAGTCCTGATTCCACGGGCAACGCCGTGCGCGTACTGCTATTTTATTACTAAAAGAATACTTTAATCGCTTCCACGCGCCCACCGAAATCATGACTCAACGTCTTGTTGGCGCCAGACTTTTCCCTAAAACACTTACATAACTTGCTAAAAATAGCCAATATTCCCTTCACTTGACCGCGTGTCTATATGTTAATCCCCTATCTGAGAGAACGCAGGGATTTTTCGTTCTCTTTTGGCTTGTAAACCTCGTATGAGATGAACGTATATCCGCCACTCTCTTCATATCTGAATACATTGATACATAAATGTAAATTAGTTCTATACTCGGCTTGTTTGTTGCTTCAGGACTACATCAACGAAATTTTATATATATATATATATATATATATATATATATTGTTATGAATTTATCTTGTGGGTTACGTTAATGCAATCCAATAAGCAGGATTAAAAAAATAAGCTCTTTATTTTACAAATATTCCAAGCAAAGAAACGTAGCACAAGTATCAACACAGCACTAGTAAAAATTCACAACAGAGACTACCAATAAATCTCAACACAGCGCTCAAAGGTTTCTTGTTAACTCACCAGCTTGCTTGCTGGTCAAAATCCCACTCACTCTTCTTGGCTTGAGAGCTTGCCGTTATACTTTTCAACAGGAAGTGACTTCATTATATAGGAAGTGACGTAATCTCTAGAAAGTTCATGAAACCAGTAGAAATAGGTTGAAAGTTCGAGGTCCTTCTAGAAAATTCTCTTTGTCGCCAAAGTCGCCAACTTTGCCGCCAAGTCACCAAATTTGTCACCAAGGTCGCCAAATTTATCGCCAAGTTTGTCGCCAAGATTAGCATCTCAGGGAAACGACTTTATAGCTTTGTAACAATATTAATAAATTGTATAAAATTTCGTCTTAAAGAAAGTCCTGATAAATAAAGGTGACTTGCAAAAGAATAATAATCAGTTCATTTGAAAACATTCCATGCATTTATCTGAAATTAAGCATAAGATATTAGTCATATAATTACTGAGCACTGTCAGATTATTCTGAATAATTCATCCAAAAACATACCAAAATTAATAAATTTTAAAAGTAAATAATCAATTTTTAATATAATATAATAATCATAATTTTCAAAATATGATTATAGAAGTAACAAAATTATGGGGATTAATTGTAAAATTAAAAAGAAAATTATTTTACGTTGGACGTTAATGACATTTTACTATCATATGTAAATATGATGTTAATTTGAAATGAACTTAATAGTATTCACAGAAGGAAAAAAAATATATTCGTTATTGTCATGAATATGAACGAGTTTTCTGGTTTGTTTGCAGGCATGTACAACGTATTTCCGGTGTAATGCTAAGTCAATGGATCTTCAAAGCAAAAGTCCAACATACAAGCAGATAAAGTCAAGGTTTTTACTGTAAGTAAACAAACCAGAAAACTCGCCCATATGATGAATTTTCATTCTTTATTTTCATTCTTTATTTCATTCTTATTGTTAATTAATTGGTTCAGTTTGCATTTTGAATTAAAAATGAAATAAAATTACGTGAATTATTTTCAAAATTAAATACTACTTTTTATTTAATTAGGATATGTGGATAGGAAAGAGCCCCAGATAATAAATGTTTGTCTAGAAACTTTTTCCTTTTTCAAGCCTGGTTTCACAAATGGCATTTCTAATTGACTGAATCCACACATTAATTTCAACAATGCATTAAAAATTTAAAATTGAACCTTTGTTTTTTGGAAATCTACTTTCACAAAATATGCTGAAATACTGCCAGATGAATTTTTCAATTTGAAAATAATTCTTTTAATAAATGCTGATTTAAATGTTAAGAAGGTTTGAAATATTAATTTGTGGATGTGTGTGTGTGTGTGTGTGTGTGTGTGTGTGTGTGAGTTCCAGTATCAATCCTGATAACTAAAGTATATTAAGATCCAAATATCGAATCTACATTAAAAGAACACCTATCTGAAATTTTAATATTACGATCTTTTAATAATTAAGTTTCAGGTATGATGTTTACAAATAACTAACTAACCGCCTTTCGAGACTAGCTTGTTCGCCTGGTCTATTGGCTTCCCGGGTTTTTAAAATATCAACATGGAATTAGTTAAAATTTATTCAAAAACGAATTATCTTTTTCTAAGATTGCTTTCGAAATAACTCATTTTAATACTCAGTGTTTAAAACTAAAAGTCTGTGCATGGACAAATTTAACAGCAAAATATTAACAGTCAAGCAAAGCAGCAAAATTTCTGCGTCATTTTATATAATGGATGAAAGATTAATATGATGCTTTGAAAAAATTGAGCAAAATAACCTGAAAAAGAAAGTAAATTTCCAAAACAGTATCGAGAAAAATATTAAAAATAGCATTTTAAAAAGGCTTATATTCAGAATTTTTCCAATAATAAATTTTGAGAAGAGTTAAGATTTATTTTTTATATTTCTGAATGAAAAGAATCTAAAAGAGAAGAAACCATGGTGAAAAAAAGTCATTAAAAAGACATATGATATGCCAACTGGGAGCCTTAAAAAATTTAAAGTAATAAAATATGAGACAAAATTAGATCATTTAATGCCAACAACAAAAGATTTTCTAACAATTTTAATAGGCAGTGTTTAAAAATTAATTACTGCGCGTGCATATTAAAAAGTCTGAATACGATGAAATAAAAGTGATAATGAAAATTCTACTTCGAAGTTATTGTCCAAAGAAAACAATTTTTTTATCATAATTTTAGCATCGAAAAAATTTCAAGAATAAAAGATTTGATGAAACAATGAGATTGGTTTGAATTTCATTATAACAATAAAAGAAATCTTATATATTGTATTTTAAATTAATTTTGGAAAAATTAATTAAATTTTAAAAAGTACGGAAATGGAATTAGTGTCACTAAAGAACTAATTTTTTTAATTTTATTATGATGTACAAATAGTTTCCTTGAGATAATATTTCAGAAAAAAAAATTTGCGGAAAAACGCAAACTCCAAACTTTTGCTTAATTTTTAATTAACTGACATTTTAATTAACATTTGTCTTTGAAAAGTTGACAGTGTTTTCTGATGGAAATAATAATAATAACGAAACCAGACAATTTTTAAGAAAGGAAAACACTGTCAAGGAGATGAATATATTTGACCAGTGGTTTTATCTTTAAAAAAACAGAAAAATAACAAAGATAATTTTTTCATTTCTATAGTTTTGATGGAAATCGATCCTTGTGACCAAAACACTCATACAAGAACAAAATCACTAAGAATAATAAATGGTAAGCATAACAATAAAAATTTAGGAGAATTCAGAAGATTTATATAGGCTGTTACGTTCTTCTAATGCTCAAAACATTTACCCAATATCTCAGAAATTTATTTGGAGACGAGGTATATATCTTTCCTATCGATTTAATATTCTTTACGTGATTCTGCAAAAGCTCAAGATAAACTGAACGTTTACAAATATTATGAAACTTTTTCCGATAGGAGAAATATCTAATCTTGATAGGAGAAATATATAACACAGAGTGGCTCAAAATTCACTAGACTTATCATATAATAACCTTTTCTATATAAGTTTCTTTTCTCAAATTATTAAAATGTTATCCTTGGAAACAGTTATGGTGAGGTTACGGGCAAAGCAACGAGTAATAAAAATTTCAATTTTGGCAGCAAAATCAATAATCAATTATACTAACCCAAAGAGCTTTCATTCATCCTGTGGGGGTGGGATGGTTACCATCTTAACAAAGGATATTCAACCTGTTTCGTTATTTCGAACACATAGGACTATGGATTTCTGGAAAACTATGTTTTAGTAAGTTGTCAGAACATCATTAAGCTTGAAATCCAGGATGTTGAAGAAAGGACATCAGCATTCTCCTTAATATCTTAACTTCTTTTCCCGTACACCGTACGTGCATCAAATTATCACGATTTTAAACTTACAAACTAAAACAAAGTCATTCACATACGTCATAATTTGATGCAGAAATTAAGTGGAATCCACAAACATTTCAATTGTCCTTTCGGTTAACAGTTGAATTAAAAAGACAACGAATCCCCAAAACAGAAGGTGTCGTCTAATTGCATTGTTGAGCAAACATAACAGTTAAGGGGTTAAGACGATTCCAGCAGCTGAGCATGATCCGAAGCTCATTGTAAAGAGAAAGGGAAGAGTGCAAAGCAGGGTACTCACTTTCCTGCTTTGCAGTGAGCACCTTTCTCAGTGCCAAGCAGAGAAACCACATGCAGGAAGTTCTCAGGATAACATTCAGTTTGTAAGCCTGGGTGTTAAAGGGAGCATTCAACCAAAGGCGATTCCAGCATCCGGACCTATCCCGAAGTTCCCTACAAGAATCCAGAGAGTGCTAAATTTATCATCGTATGAGAAGTGGCAGCACAGCAACTGAAGCTAGCGAACTATCGGACACGATTGGTGCGTTTTGCCCAAATCCATTACATTACATCGCTTATTTAGGCAATAAATGCGCAGACCAATTAGCCAAATAAACCATCACAAAAGCCGATCCTTTCTTCCTCCCTAAGCCACTTTCCTACCTGAAATATGAGATTAGGTCAGCTGCTTTAAGCAGCTGGCAAGACAACTGAGATAACGGAGAAATTGGCAGCAGTACGCACGATATAGTGCCTAGGGTCTCAAACAAGCCAGTAGGATGGAATAGAGAAGAGCTAATGTTCGTTACAGGACATGGGCCCTTCCCTTCATACCTTCATCGCTTCAATCTTCGAACACATGACAACTGTTCGTGCGCAGAAAAAGGAGATCCAATGCACTATGCCACAAAATTTCGGTTTTTCCTCTCCTGGAATTTCCAAGCTCCTACATTGTCACTTAAATTACAGTGGTTGAAAAACACTTTTACGAATAACTTATCAAGAACCCGGCTTCGACTCCTAATGCGTTTCATATGTGATGAGAACATTTTCATTGTAGAGGATAATCATTGAGCATGCATCCACCCAGACTGACTCAAACTTCCGGCTACTTATGACTTTTTCCCTCTACGTATTTTTATTTTTTCCTATTTTGTTTTGTTTTCTATGTTGTTCTGTTTAGGTATGTTTCTTTCATTATTATTTGTTTTTGTACCTGTTATTTGTTTTTGCCCTTACTTAAAAAAATGAATTTCACCTCCATCCATCCAAACCGGAAAGGAGCCAAATGTCTCTAAACGCGGGGATGCAGGTAGTGTAATATAATGTAATGCCCAAATCCAGAAAGTGAAATATCATTCTCCTGAAGACAATTCCATCAGCTTGGCATATTCCGAATATCATTGCAAACAGCAAGGAAATCATGTGCCGGAAGGTTTCAGGACAGCATTGAGTTTGTAATCCTGGGTGTTAAAGGGAACATTCAACCAAAGGCGATTCCATTAGCAGGGCCTATCCTACATCTCACTGCAAAGGATTCAAATGGTGGTAAATTTATCATCGTATGAAAAACTGGCAGTTCAGCAACTGAATCTAGCGAACTATTGGACACGATTAGTGTGTTCTGTCAAAATTCAGAAAGTGAAGTAGAACGAATGTGATTTCATTCACTTTCTAATTACGTTGGAAGTGGCGCCTTTTCTGTACATTGTTTTCTCAATAAAAAATATGCGAGTTCTTGATCCTTATTTGTTTGAGAATGAGGCACAAAACGCACTTACAGTCAAACATGCTACAAAACTAATTAAAAATATTTCCCAGGAAATCTATTTTCTCTTTAGAAAATAATAAATCTGAATTTTTTATGCATAAAAGATTTATTCTATTTTAACTTATTTTAGTGATTTTTGCGCCAAAAATTGTTAGTCCTCATAATGAGTTCTCATCTTCAGGGATTATTTAAAACTTTCTATTGCAAAAATCTGTAATCTTCCAGAATTTGGAACATCGAATAATTTCATATTACTTCTTCTATAATTCTTCTATAAAATTTCTATTATAAGAAAATGTATTTTAATAATGAGACAACTTTTAACTCTCTGTTAAAGCCCCAGCAAATTTTGTTGCTGTCAAGAATTCCATGCCCTCTAGCTTAATGAGTAAAAACTTTTCAAAAAACAGCAGTCTGCTTCCACTGAATCTAGACAAGTATTCCATAATCTTCAAACTGAAATTTAGAACAAACAGTTTCTTTTTAGTACATAATATTCTTCTACAGTTAGATTACTATTAAAATACTGCGTTTCTTATATATGTAAAAAAATGGTAGTACTAATTAAACACCTATTTTTTAAAAAATCCCATAAGATTTTAATACTAATTAAACATGTATTTTTATAAAATCTCCTAAGATTTTCTTTCTTGGTTTTGGTTCAAGTATTTTCTTTTAGGCTTTTCCAACCATTTGACTAGCCATGTCATAAATTCATATAATAAAATAATAGCATCATTGTCAAACACCTTTTACTATTTGAAACCATAAAAAATGCTTTCCTTAAAATTAAAATTATTCCAGTAGGAGGTGTCGAAAATAATTTCCATGTTTAAATGCATTCCATTAAAATAATTATTGCCACTTTGTTTTCGTTCTTATTTTTAAAAGAGAACAATAAATATATTATAAATTAAGATAAGTGCTAGGTAATCTTACATGTAAATTAGAGTTTATCAATTAGGAATATTTTCTGTATCTTTTGTTAATTTGTTAACTAAGTGCAACTTTAAAGATTTCCAAACTTCTAGTAATTTAAGAACTTTTATGCAATGAATCAATGATCAATAAAGTATTCAAAATAAAAGCCAGATCATTTTCTTCCTGAGTAAATTACTTTTGTTTTTTATTATGCAATCAGATATGCTTTATGTATATTACAAGCATTTATTTAACTTGAAATTTGTTTCATGCTGTAACGATGGAATTTTGTAATCAAATTTTCAATAACTACCTGATGTGCTAAAAAAATTTATAATACTCTGTACATTTGTGGGTTTCCGACGACCATATGTTATAGTATTTTCAAAACTTAATAATTAGTTAATAGCTTGATTTGATTTAGTTCCAGTTCAATACGTCAGACACCATCAAGCAGTGAACCCGAAGTGTTACGTTTTGGTTAATAGCTTGATTTTATTTAGTTCCAGTTCAATACGACAGTCGCCATCAAGCAGTGAATCCGAAGTGTTACGTTGTGGTTAATAGCTTGATCTTATTTAGTTCCAGTTCAATGCGACGAGACATATCAAGCAGTGAACCCGGAGTGTTACGTTTTTGGTTAATACTGATTTTATTGTTCAGTTCAATACGACACATCAAGCGGAACCCGAGTGTTGCGTTTGGTTAATAGCATTTTATTTGATTTCCAGTTCAATACGAGACCCATCAAGCAGTAACCGAAGTGTTACGTTTTGGTTATAAGCTGATTTTATTTGTTCCAGTTCAATGCACGACGCCATCCAGTGAACCGGAGTGTTACGTTTTGGTTAATAGCATTTTATTTTTATTCAGCCGAATCGCCATCAAGCAGTGAACCAGTGTTACGTTTGGTTAATCTTATTTGTAGTTCCAGTTCAATACGACGCCATCAAGCATTGGAGTGTTACTGGTTAATAGCGATCTTATTAGTTCCAGTATAAGACAGACGCCGTCAAGCAGTGAACCCGGAGTGTTACGTTATGGTTAATAGCTTTATCTTATTTAGTTCCAGTTCAATACGCCATCAACCAGTGAACCCGAAGTGCTACGTTATGGTTAATAGCTTTATTTTATTTAGTTCCAGTTCAATACGAGAGACGCCATCAAGCAGTGAACACGAAGTGTTACGTTATGGTTAATAGCTTTATTTTATTTAGTTCCAGTTCAATACGAGAGACGCCATCAAGCAGTGAACCCGGAGTGTTACGTTACAATGCAGGGCCTACTTACAATCCAGTAATCTATATTACCTCTTAGTGAATATAAATTATCTATATTTCTAAAAAGAACAGTTAACGTATATCAATCAATCATCATTATCAAAATTCAATAACGTTCTTAGCGTTAAAATACTTTTCCCACATTTAGGAAACTAACAAAATAAAACTCACTTTAAAAAAGTCATTACATTGAAACAAAGGCTTTTTATATTCTCATACAAGCAGAACTTATTCGATTGAGATTAAATCGACTTTAAACCTCCAGTTTTAAACAGTTTAAGATTATTTCATATTTTTAGAAACTGGTATACTGAATGCAAAAGCTACAAT
The DNA here is from genome assembly GCA_013235015.1 of Araneus ventricosus. Lineage (NCBI taxonomy): Eukaryota > Metazoa > Arthropoda > Arachnida > Araneae > Araneidae > Araneus > Araneus ventricosus. The sequence continues at coordinate 406,521 of BGPR01000418.1, forward strand.
TGCTAACTGAATCCCTTTATTCCCTATTAGTGCTTCATCAATTTCAAAGGGAAACTTAATAACTTCCAATTCGACTATTTGAACATTTTACACCCATAATATCCAAACTGCACTTTGCATATGCATTTGGTAGTACTGAAATGTCTGAGAAGTGAAATTTTAAAAAGTATTTTTAAATTCCTGGAAAGAAGGTTTTCAACCATCATCAGCATCGATCATATTCGGTGGGGAAACTTATATTTTTATAGGGAAAAAACTGTAGGAATAATGATGATAGTGAACTTTTAGAAATAAATCCTGATTAATCTGGCAATAATAATATATTGTGAATGAAAAAAACTGATCTTCTATAAATTTTGACTTTGGTTAAGCTGATTAAATGTTGAGAGTTTTGTAAAGGATTATATTCATATTCTTCAGAGATTACCAGTTTCGATACATCGTGTTCGAAGGTTTAAGGAAAGACTAACAATAAATCTATCATATTTTTTTTATTTCGCGTACGAAGTTTAAAGCATAAAATAAAACATTTATTAGATGTCGTAAGATTTCAAACCATACAGATTCATCGATATTTGAAGAATATCGACATCTAAAATAAATTTCAAACTAAATAAAAAGTATTATTTTTATAGGAGATTTAATACAAAAACTTGACGCATATTTCAGTTACTTTATGTTTCGAAGCTTGTATGCCTTTTCATTCTCAAAAATATTTCTATTTTTAGCACTCATTCTTGTATAAACGTATAAAATTTCAGTTGATTCGATTTTGAAGAGAAACAGGAGAATTTCATTGTGCTGTAACATTTTCTTTTAAAGTTATGTTCAAAATTTGTTCACCAAGACCAAAGTTGGTTCGATGAAACTCTAAGTCTATCCATACTGAGTTATTCATTTTATTTCATTCTTCAGTTTTAACATTCAGTTTGAAAAGTTGAGAACAAATGGAAAAACACTTTGAATCTAGTTACTGAATCTATGCTTCTCATTCAAGTGCTATGAAGGAATTCAATCACTAAATGACAGCCAGAATTGATTAATTTCTAATACAAAGGAAAACATTTTTTGGCTTCAGCAATGTAAAAATTTTGTTAAAAAATACTACAGGGAAATGTGCTTACATGTTTCAGGCATTTATCCGTCCATCCGACATATTGATTTAAGTATTTTTTTGTAGGATGGCAAGGAATTTACATAGATCGTTCAAGTAAAACGAAGTCCACTATTAGAGTTTATTCAGTAATGATCACGACAGTAATTATTGGATGTGTGCTTTATCCGCTAAACCATCTTATAATGAATGAGTAATCCATAAGATGGATACTGTAACGTAAGAAGAGTGCATGAAATTCGAGTTACTATATGCAGCTTGATTCCAGTTGCCATTATCTTTTTCTATAATACTAACTCAATTTGTGCCCAACAGTTGAAGTTTCGGAACAAGAATATACACATGACTTAAGTCATGAACGATTTCCATCCCTTCAAAATATATGTTATGACTAGTTGAGTAGCCGGGCGTTGCACTGGCTGTCTCGAATAATGCGTCATTCCCTGGTGAAGAGAAGAAGTGTGGTCACGTGAGTCCTCGGGATCCATATTTTTTCGTATGCCTGCCTCCGTTTTCATTGAACAAATATTGAAACTTACTTTCCCAACAAACGTAAATATTTTTAAATCTGTTTTTATTACTATATTTTCATATGCCCTACTCTTTTTTCCCTACAAAAATTTCCCCAGCAAACGTAAATATGTTTTGAATCCCCTCTTGTTGGATTAAAATTTTCAATTCTAGCCTTTTTGCTACCTTAAAGCAGTATGGTTTGAATGAAAACGCGAGAATTCCTATGTTTATAAATTAAAACAGGTTAGCATAATATTTGTTTTACAAAAGAAAAATAAATCGAAACGTTAAACAGAAATAATAAACGTTTTAATAGTACACCAAACTGATAAATTAAACATCGTCTTGCCCGTATTTGAATAATAATGAAAAAACGGATAAAAATAAATAAATATTTTCCCCAACAAACGTAAATGTTTCGAAATGAAACACCGTACGACAATGAAAAAGAAAGAAAAAATGCAGGAAAATGATTTTTTCCGATGTTTATAAATCAAAACTCCAAAATGCGGAAGATCCCTAAAAAAGAAAACTTTTTATACAAACCAGATGCCAGAACAACCGATGTGATAGATAGTTATAGGAGTTGCCGATAGATGGCGGCACAATATTTAATTTATTTACACCTTTTCAATTAACATCTTTTGAACTATTTGTAATTTCGGAATTTAAATGGTCAAAACGGATTCCTTTGATTATTTCCCAACTTTTGGTACTTTCAGCTCGTTTCAGCATTTAGTAGTTTGTGAGAAGCTGGTCGGACATAGATACATGCATACGTTTGTTTACCTTCGGATTTTAATAGGAACGATAACGTGCTCTATAAAGCGTCTCTAGTTGTCTATGAATCTGACGTTATTATCAGAAATTACCAAATCAATTTTTCTTTGTTTATTCTAATAAGGTTTCTTCTACTGATCATTCTCACAACACAGAAAATTCTTCACCTCTTAAGAAAATTTTTGTTAATGTGAAATAATTAAATTTAATCAAAAAAATTTATGTTGGGAAAATAAAACAGTATCGTTAATAGTGTAATTGAAATGCAAAATAATTAAAAGAAGTTAATAAAGAGATTTTTATAATTTTTTGGATAGTTTGGTTGAATTACTTAATACCACCTTGCTTATTTCAAGTGCTTGAAACTACGCTCAAAGCCTTGTGCTATATTTAATTCTAATTTTAAAGCCCAAGACTACATAGACATAGACATAGACATTACGTCCTACTTCCGCACCTAAGACTATGGCGGTCCCTTCCCAATTTAATGGATAGACATAGACGGATTCTAGCAATATCCACACGAGGCTCCACACCAGAAGTCGCAATCCGTTAACTGTATTCAAATTTTAAATAAATTACTATAAATTACATAAAAAAGAACAAATATGACAATAATAAAAATAAATATTTAACAGCACCTAAAAGAACAGTCCATAAAATGTCCATACTAAATGTCCGTTTCTTTAGCAGTCCCTCTTTGGAAGCAGAGCAAGAATGCTTAACGTTGATTAGCACAGAAGACCCAACTTGATCGTAATCGGCGGAATTCAGTTAATCAGTCCAAACATACAGCAAATGATGCCTCGAAATATGCAAGGAAATGTTAAAATTGTAAGGTTGATATAATGAGGTCGGTTGTATCTCCCGTTGTATGGCATTTTACAGCTTGGGTAATTAAATCTCTTTCAGCAGCCCTAATTACAGTTAAAATTAAATAAAGATGACAATTGGCTCAACATTCCGGATATTCTCTGGCATATTTCATAGACTCGCGGTCAGTGATATTGTTTAACATTATTGCATCATCAATGACCATTTCCTTCCAGATTAACTCAGGCGGATTTTACAAAGCTAATTATGAACACTTCTAAATATACAGTGTGTCCACACTTATCGTGGTCCAATAGCTAATTTCTAAACCGTTAGAGAAAGACATATACTTCCAATTGGGAAAATGCTTTAAATGAAGCGAAAAATTATAATATATATTTTTTGAGTGAATAAATAGATTCGTGAAAAGTTTACGAAATCTAACTTTCATACAGTCCCCCGGTCCTATCAGTCATATTTAGTAAAATGTTTTTGATATTCTAATCTTTTAAGCAAAAGAGATTTCACACTTTTGAGACTAAAACTGACCGAGTTATGGAGCTTTGTATATCGCTGACTTAGACCACTTTACACCATTTGAATAGCCGTCTTGCAGACGATTCGCCAATCAATGCGCAGCAGTTGCTCGACGAGGCCTCTGATTGGTTAAAAATCATGAAATTCAAAGCTCCATAACTCGCTCAGTTTTAGTAGCTGAAGAGTGGGATATTTTTTGTTTAAATTTTCAGAAATATTTTACTAAATATGACTGACAGGACCGGAGAACCGTATACAAAGTTAGAATTCGCAATTTTTTCAAAAATATATTTAATGACTCAAAAAACATAAAATATAATTCTTCCCTTTATTTAAAGCATTTTTCCAATTGGAACTATATGTCTGTCTCTAATGGTTTAGAAATTAGCTATTGGACCACGATAAGTGTGGACACACTGTATATAAGTTGGATCGAATTTCGAAATTTATAATAAAATTATGAATAAAATTTCATTCATATTTCTTTTTATTTTCCTTTCTGTTTTTATGTCGCACTGCAGATCCGTTACTTTAACATTGTTTTGAATTCATTAAGCATACAATTTTGCATTATAAAAGTATAGACTGGCAAAATGCTGTGTTTTATTTAGATCTTCTAAAGGAAGTGAATTCATGTGACGTCCCAGACGCAATAGAAATGTGAGTAGTGATGTCCTCTAACTTTAACTGCATATTGCTTGACATTACTCTATGACGTCACACAAGTTATACATCTGCGATATAGACAAAATATCGCAAAATTGATCGCTGAAAATTGATTTGAAACACAATAAGCACTTGAGTAGATTTTTGAGTAAGAGAAAGTGAATAAAATACATAAATTTGAGCTATTGCGAATTGACAAACATTAAATTCATTCATTTAACAGAGAAAGGTGAACATTGAAGATTGCAAAAATAAGTTTAGAATTTGGAATTACGGTTTAGTCACAGTCGCGTTGCAAATTTGGTGAAAGTCGCGAAGAATTTTACATAGATAGAGTTACATATAGTCACACTAGTCTAATAGTCACTCTAGACTATAGAGTTAATACCCACGTGCTACTTTAGTCACAGAAAGTCACAGTTGAGTAAGGTAAGTAAGTCTACGCCCCCCCCCCCCAATCCCAGTGGCCGTTCCGCAGAGACAACCTCCCGTCGATTTCTTTTCTTTTCCTTTTTTTTTCTTTTGCTACAACTGCTTGCTTGCACCACCGACATAAACCCTCTAAGCTAGGGTAGCTAACTACACTGGTGAAATAAATTAAGATAATTTGCATATTTTATCAAATTACATGAAAAGAACTGAACTGAATGTAAAACCGCTGCTTCTAGACGAAAATTCAAATCTTGTACGTCAAATACGTAAGCGTACACGTGTGTGTAGGCGGAGCTAGTAGAGAAACAGGCTTGATAAACGCGCATAAGGTTAGACGCATTTCGTTCGCTAGCACAACTCGGCGAATTTCTTGGTGTTATTTGGCAGAAATCGGTAAAATTCAAATTGTAACAGTAAAAATGAGTAACCACCAACGTTTAGATGATGGAATGAGGTGGCGAATTGTGGGGAGGCTAGAAGCAGGCCAATCTCAAGTCCAGATCTGTAGAGAATTCCATTTAACGCCCAGCGTCGTGTGTAACTTATGGAAACAGTTCCAAGAAACCGGATCCATCGAGAGAAAGCCTGGGAAAGGTCGTCCAAGAGCCACCACGGCCACAGAAGATCGTTATTTGTCCATTATAGCGAGGCGTAACAGGGTGCTCTCCCGTGACTTGTAAGCAGCCACAGGAACCCGTGTATCAAGGGTGACTGTTTCCAAAAGACTTCATGAGACAGGGTTGTTTGCTAGAAGACCTGCTGTTTGCGTCCCGCTCACTTCTACGAACAGGAGAGTCTGTTTAGCATGGTGCAGAGAGCATAGAGATTGGAGTATGGATCAATGGGCGACCTTTCTCTTCACTGATGAGTCCCGGTTCAGCCTAAACACCGATTCTCGCCGTACGTTCATATGGAGAGAACCAGGAACCAGCTACCTACCCTCCAATGTCCGCGAAATCGACCATTATGGCGGAGGGGGCTTAATGGTCTGGGAAGGCATCATGTTGGATGACCGAACACCTCTCCATGTCTTTGAAAGAGGCACTGTGACTGGTGTGAGGTATAGGGATGAGATCTTGGAGCCCTATATTCGCCTTTTTGGGGGTGCAGTTGGCCCTGAGTTCATTTTAATGGACGATAACGCGAGGCCACATAGAGCTCTTCTGGTCGACGAATTTCTAGAGAGTGAGGATATTCGCCGGATGGATTGGCCAGCCAGATCTCCAGACCTCAACCCAATAGAGCATGCTTGGGACGCTCTGGAGAGGGCAATTGCAACTCATAACCCCCTCCGAGAACCATCCAGGAAATGAAAATAGCGTTGCTGAACGAGTGGGACCAATTGCCACAGGAAATGATAAACTGCCTTATTTCAAGTATGAAGTCACGCTGCAAGGCCTGTATATCTGTAAGAGGAGACCATACCCCCTATTAACCCATTTTTTGTTTATTCTGCAACCGCTGTTTCATAACTTCAGACTCCAGCGAGTGTAACGCACGATCATGCGTGCGTATTACAATTGCTGAATGGATATTTGTTTTGTATTGTATCAATGTAAGTACATATCAAATTTCATTAAAATCGGTCCAGTAGTTCTAGAGATAATCGACCAAGTCTGCAAATTCTCATAATTTCTTACGCCAGTGTACCTAAGGAAGTAACTAAGATTATCTTCCGCTCTTACAGGATCTCAACCCACTAGACTTCTTCCTGATAGCATATCTCATAAAGCAGTTGTAATATTAGATTCTTCTAACCGCGTATCGTCTGACAAGCTGCGAAATTTTGAATGTGAAATTTAATCAAGAATGCCGACGTGTACTGTTGTCAATGGTGAGCAGACTAAGCACCAGGGATGAATGTGCCTATTGGAGTCTAGTTGCTCAGTTCTGACGTATATTGAGACGTAACAATGATGGAAGGTCCCGAATAACGAACTTCGTAGGCCTCTTGTTCTTAGCATTCATGCACGTAAGGTGTTTTTTTGTATTAAGTCGCTGGTGCTTTGCCAGTTTGTGACGATTATTTCTTCGCATGGTGCACTAATTCCCGAATTTTACCAATAGGAAGCATGGTAATTAGTCTCAGCCACTTAACTGTACTTAGACACTACTTTTACGACTACAGTTGTTGGCATTCGAAAGTTAAAGGACAGTGAGAAAGGATTATGTGAGGTATTCTGGATTAATATAATGACTTTAAATAACGTTTAGTGATAATCTACCGTTGTTTACTGTACTTAGACACTACATTTACGACTAAAGTTGTTGGCATTCGAAAGTTAAAGGACAGTGAGAAAGGATTATGTGAGGTATTCTGGATAAATATAATGACTTTAAATAACGTTTAGTGAAAATCTGCCGTTGTGTACTGTACTTAGACACTACTACAGTTGTTATCATTCGAAAGTTAAAGGACGGTGAGAAAGGATTATGTGAGGTACTCTGGATAAATATAATGACTTTAAATAAAGATTAGTGATAATCTACCGTTGTACACTGTACTTAGAAACTACTTTTACAACTGCAGTTGTTGGCACTCGAAAGTTAACGTACGGTGAGAAAGGATTATGTGAGTTACTCTGGATAAATATAATGACTTTAAAAAACAGTTAGTGATAATCTGCCGTTATATACCACATGAATTATTCTGAAAATTTTCAAATTCCAAGCAAAATTGGAGGAATATTTTAATGAAATGCACCACAAATGAATCAGGTATTTAAATGAATTGGCATAATTTGAATGAAATTTGCTTTAATTTCAGTATTCGAAACTTTTCCCGAAACTATGGAAAGTATAATTTTACAGTTCGAAATGAGATAAATTCATAAAATGTCTAGATGATTGTTCACCAAAAAGAATACAGTTGTCACGGAAATGGAAAAGAATTATTTCAAGTAGTGGTGATACAGTTGATGGGTGATGTTCATTTGCCGCTAAATATATCAATGACGAATAAAACTCCTCTGAGTTTCTACGGAAAATGAGCTGATACTGGTTTCTAGGGCAACCAGCTGTCTAGGTTTTTATGTCCGCTATCGTCTGAAGACTATAAAAGAATGACAAATAGAATTCTTTATATAAACATGATGAATAAAGTGAAAATTGCAGAACAATTTTAACTCAAAAAATGTCGGCAAATGTATACTAACAGTTTCTCCGAAAGGGGGAAGTAATTTCATAGTTTATTTTTATTCTCTGTTTCATCGCCCAAAGCAAGATGGGGGGGAATTAGTGGAAATGAGTTACTAGGAAGCTTTTAAAAGAGAGAGTAAACACTTTTTTGTCAACTAATATCTAGGTATTGTATTTAAATTAATTTAGGTAACTTGAAGCGAATAAATTGCTATTCAGGGAAACGTTTCAGCTCTTCTTTATCACAGGTTAGGTTTATTTTTTTCTAGAGCAATCAAATCAAAATTATAGTGCATTGGTGTATGATATCAAAGCTTCTTAATGTAGTCAATTAACTATCACGTGATGCATTTCTAATGCAAGACAACAACTTGATTTTGCAATATTTTGTCCATATTGCAGATATAAAAGCTATGTGACGTTATCGTGTAATGTCAAGCAATATGCAGTTAGAAGTTGAAGGACAATTCTATTGACGTTTCTCTTGCATCTGTGACGCCACATAAGTTGAAGTTGTTGAGATGGTCACTATAAAACACAGCATTTCGGCAGTCTATACATTTTTAATGCAAAACTGTAAGCTTAACTAATTCAAAACAGTATTGAAGTAACGTATCTGCAGCGGTACGTAAAACCACGTGTGCCTTAAATACTGTTAGTAACCCCATACCTTTTGAGTTCTGAATAAAATCAATCATTTAAATTTAATATTAAAAACAACATTGCTTATATTTTACAAAATATCTAAATATTTGTGGATTTTATCTAAATATTTGTGGTAAAGGTTCCACTTCACAGTGGAAGTTCCAAGATTAATGGACGGCATACATATTTCTTACAACTAAAGGAATGTCACAAAATCGACAGAAACGCATATAGATAAATAACACGCAAATACAGTATAAGAATTAATATTCAACTGTTCCAAATTAAGGTCTGTACACCAACTACTCAGGTCCATAGTACTAGTCTAGTACTCTGGACTTGACAGTACTATAGTACTAGAAAAGAAATATTAACATTAATCCGAAAAGAACGAAGTCTGATTTGAATTTCTGTCCATCTTCCATCAATCATGTGAAAGTGCATACTCTAATTACTTGGATAATGCTAGGAAAAATTATGAGTCCTTTGGAAACATTATATGCATTTGTTCTAATAAACTCGTTTGTACTTCTGTGAGAGATCGTTCTCATTGGTTTTCCTCAGTATGATACTCTAAGCCATCTCCTCTGGCCTTGTGTATCACTCTTTATGATAGAGAAATGAATATACAAATGATACAAAATTCTTTTCTGTTGTCTACCAGTTGAATAAATAGAATATTGGTAGTTCTCATGAAATTATTGTTTTTCAGTATTCTAAATAGTTTATGTTCTATTTTTTATTGAACTAAGGTATATTTTTATTGAGTCTAAAATTTTTTTAAGACATAAGCTCAAAAAGAATTGAATTTTACTCAAAAAAAACCATCATCTTATAGAACTCGTTTTAAATGCAATTTTATGACATAGTTGTCGTTTTGCCGTATTTTTGGATCACTTCATTTTGTTTTTTATTGAACTAAAGTATATTTTTATTGAGTTAAAAAATTTTTCCGGCATAAACTCAAAAATAATTTGATTTTACTCAAGAAACACTATCATCATAGAGAACTGGTTTT
>BGPR01000418.1:431461-459749 GCA_013235015.1 Araneus ventricosus
TTTTTCTTTCATATATAAATTTAGTATCGGTATTTATAATTTTGTAATCGCTATATTGATGATATGAACGAGCATTTCGAGATAAATAATAGATTTTAATGATTTTTATTTTCTATTTTACTGCCTTTTTTCTTTCATATATAAATTTAGTATCAGTATTTATAATCAAAACCTGCAGAGACATGTAAATTTTTAAAATTAAAGAGGCTTCTCACAAATTTACATGAAGATGTTTATTGCAGAAATACAAATTTATTCAACATAGAAAAACTGCGAAATGCAAATATTTGTCTCAATCAATCATTTGTACATCATTCAAACATCATGGATTTCAAAAAAATTCAACAATGGCCCATACTAGTACTCAGTTTCATTGGTAGATAGTTGCAGTTATCGACTTGATAAGGAATGTAAGGACAATACTTGAGAAAATGGAAATTTAAGACATAACAGGATAATAGCCTAATATCGAATAAGAATATCCAATTTTTTGCTCTCAGCGTTGTAAGTATTTTTAAGGTTTACCTAACGGCAGTGGCAACTCGTCCTTTAGGGCTGCGAAGTTGCAGAACTCTCTGAAATTCTTTCGAAAATTCGTATTTTCGTTTTAATTCTTATTGCCTTACTCTTATTTGCTTACTTCTCCACTTTGAGAGTTCGATTATCTACGAAAAAAGATGAAAACGAGAAAAGAATAAAGAAATTGAACGAAAAAGTAAGACAGATATAGGATGGGGCTGCACGCCAAATAGCTTTGGAAAGCATCAGAATTCGTTCATTGAGCACAACTAAGTGATATAACGGATGAATGTGAATAGCTACAATTTCTATCTTCGAATTTAGCTAGAACTGCATTTTCAGGTGCTCCTGTTTGGCACTAGATAAATTAATGACCTTTTATTTCTTTGCCCCCCCCCCTTCAGTCTCACCCAAGGTTAGCCTTAGCTCTCTTGATTCGTTTTTCTTCGATTTCTCTTTCATTGGCATTTTTTAGGTTTCGGATTCACTTTCGTGTTGCCTCAACGGGAACTGCAGGCTGGTTGCTACGTATTCGTTTTGTGTTGTTAGAATTCACTCACCGAAAAAAGATTCGACTTCAATTTTCTAAAATTAAATTCAGATAATTACAACAAATTTGGACATTTAAAGGTATAGTTATTTTTTAAAAAATGTATTTCAGTTGTACTCTAGTAATATTTTATAGCACTGCTTGTTTTTGAGCAGATGAGCCGGCACTGCTTTAGATATTTTTCGAAGGTTCACCAGATGAACTATCTTTGAAAATACTTCAATTGATGCGTTATCTGATATTTTTTTAGATTTAATAAGAGTTAACAAAAACATTAATATTTCCTGATTCTGCTCTTTTAATAACTTATTGAGATATGTATATTATCCTTGAGATGTACATCGAAAGAGTTGCTGAAACAGCAGTCAGAGGTATGGAAAAGTGATCTACATCAATAAATTTGCCTTCTTATATCTCTGTAAGTTCTGCAGATTCAGGCGTTCAACTTAGTATATGAATGAAGATAAACATTTTATCAACTGATATTTTTGCACTATGGGGGACGTATTATAATTTCATTTTTTATTTTTTTATTATCAGTCCCCTTTGTGATTGGAAGTATATCCCTAGGATCAATATTTAAGGAAATAAAAGCTTGTTCTACTTTTTTGGGATACCTTGTATATTTAATTTGGCATTTATTCATTTGTGTTAAAAACAATAGACGAGTTTTTTCCTTGCCGTTTTTAGTTTTAAACACACACATAGGAACCATGTTACTCTCCGTCTTTACTTCTATATTCTACTTCTATAGATTTATATTGAGTCAGGTTTATAGAAAACCTATAAACCTGACTACAAAGCTTCAAAAATAAATCTGTCGGCATCAGTTGTTGATGTTGAACCTTGCCAGATACTTGATTTTTTAAATGCATTTATTCAATAAAAAATCTGTATTTATACATTTCCAGTTATTGGCTATTAAAATATCAAAAATAATCATATTTGAACTATTTGTCAGAAAGGGTGAGAAAACTGCATTTAGTAATTTATTGATGGTAAATCATTTCTAGACAATGACTTTCAGCTACAGATCATATAATAATTCGTTCCAAGTTGAAATATTATTCAGTACTGGTTAAAAGTTTGTTTTTCTTTTAACTTCACAGTAGAATATTCTTTTGTTTTTATCTAGTACTCTTGTCCAGGAACCGGATTATTAGACAAGCAAAGTAGGCAACTGCCTAAAGGGCCCGCAACTTTGGCGGTGGGGGCAAGGCCTCAATTTTTTAATTAAAGTAATTTAATTTTATTCTTCCATTTAATCTACAAAGGCTGTGCACTCTAACTTATTCAAATTAAAATCAAGTATCATTTAAATTTTGGAACATTATTTTAATAGCATTCCTTATTAATTATCTTTTTTTTGTAAGTTCTATATTATGTTGTTTTAAAATGATAAAAAATATATTGATTTTTAATTTTAAAAAAGTCCGATCTTATAAATAAATAGAATTTAGATTGCGTTAACAAAAGTTTTGTCATTTTTTTTTTTACTATTTTGCATAAAATTACTTTTAAATTTTAATTTTACATTTTTTATGCAAGATTCATTGAAAACAATTATCTTGTAAGTGATCAGTATTTAAATGATTTATTAATTCAGCTTATCAAAATTTGCGACTTAAAACTGCTTATAAAGGGATTAAATTAAAATCGATACAAAAATATCTGAATTTGGAAATTGGGAAGGAGAAAAGAGGGCCCCAGACTTGTTTAAGGGCCCCTATAGGTGTTGATCCGGCCCTGCTCTTATCATTGAGATAAATGAACACGTTTTACGAAATTTAATAGAGTGTTTCTTGTTAACCTCAGTTTCTGGATCATTCCTTCAGATGAGAGAAATTTTACGTCTTCCAGATGAACTATTTATATAGCTAAAGTGATAAAGAAGAGGAAAATTTTATGCAACCCTTATTAAATGATTAATTTTTTAGAATAGATTTATTAATTTACGATTAGTGTTCGTAAAAATGTGTCTTTTAATCTCTGGTTAATTTTTAAGAGCAGGTGACATGCAAATAGTGCATGAATTATTGCCGTTATATTATTAAGGAAACTAGACTCATTTATATTTGAGATATATTGCGCAAACATAAATTTTTTCATGAAAACAATTTTCTTTTTGCATAATCATCTATCCTTCAAGGTCAGTAACTTTTAAAAATCGTTATCCGAATGAAACATCCAGATTATACTGAGATTCAAAACTCATGGCTTGACGGTGTAAAAGAAACTTCCGAAAGTAATATCGATTTATCTTATATAATAGTATTAAAACAAGGAAGTTTCAAAATGCGTCAAATGTTGAAATTAACTTTCATTTTAGAGATTATTTTATTTTTAATAGTCTTTTAGTTTAGATTTTTGTTAATTGGATTAAGCTTTGTCCCATTTTTAGATTCATGATATGGAAAAGTGTTCAAATGATAAGGATCTCGCTTGAGCCGGCATTCTCTTCTTCTGCCGGCATATTTCCATTCCCGGCCATCACGAGTACATCTGAACTGAGAACAGAAATGTTTATTTCAAATTACACTGGTCTACAGTGGTTCAGTAACAACGAACAAATTATTATTTCTATTATTAATTTCTGACAGTTATTTAAATATCTGCAAGTAAAAAAGTCCCACCATGTACCATTTTTGTGATAGAGTATCAGAAAATGGCGCCATCCACTAATTTTTTTTTCACAATGTCACATATGCTAACCCTACCTTCTGGCAACCCTTCCTATCGGAAACTCTGCCTGTTGGCAACATTATTTGACAATGTTTCATCCTATTTTCGCCTTTATTCCTGTAAAGAGACGTTCTTTGGGTAGTGAGATTATCTATATATTTAAAATAATTTGGTAAAAAATTCTTCACCGAGTCCGCCAACCTCAACCACCCGAGACGATTTTGACAATTTTTGTTTCATATGAAAGCTTATGACGTCTAGAAATGACATCAAGGGTCGCGCCCCCCACCACTACCACCTATTTTCGAAAGAAAACGAAAAAAACTCTTTCCCACTGTACATTCTCTATGGGGGAAAACCTTTGGACAGTTCGCCAGCAACAACCACCCGACTAATTGGAACCATAAGTCCGTTAACCCTAACCCTGTTACTTCGATGTACCTTTTTCCAAAATATGTTATAATTTCATGTTTGAAATTCTTTATACAAGTAAAGTGCATTTTTCTCATTATACTGAACTGATTTTTTTTTTAATTCAAAAACTTATTTTTTACAAATTTTTTTGTCTCGAAACAAAAGATGTGAAAATTGCACTATCGATGTACCTTTTCTCAAAATCTGTTATAGATACATGTTTGAAATTTTTTTATACAAGTAAAGTACACCTTTTTCATTATACTGAAATGAGCATTTTTTAAAAAAACTCAAAACTTTATTTTACAATTTTCTTTGTGTCAAAATAGGGTAAAATTTCACTATGCCTAATTAAATATTTTGTAAACTTATAAAAAATTAAAAATTAACCAAAAGCAGATTTCGGGATAATGAGAAAGGTGTACTTTACTTCTATAAAAAATTTCAAACATGTATCTATAACATATTTTGAGAAAAGGTACACCGAAATTGCCAATTTCACATTTTTTGTTCCAACGCAAAAAAAAATTGTAAAAAATAAGTTTTTGAATTTTTTTAAAATCATTTCAGTATAATGAGAAAGATGTACTTTACTTGCATAAAGAATTTCAAACATGAATCTATAACAGATTTTGAGAAAAGGTACATCGAAGTAACAGGTTTAGGGTTAACGGACTTAGGGTTCCAACTCCCTTTAAAGCTGGGTGGGTGCTGGCCGCGAACCATCCCGGAGGGCGGCGAGAGCGGCTAGTGTGCATAAAGTTAAAATTTATACTGAAAATGGCAAGTTTTCGGCGTAGATCTTGCAAAACTCAGCTCGATAAATTTTGTTATGTTTGTGGACGATTTATATTAAAATTGAAAGGTAATTGTGCTGGTCTGCTAATTAATTATGCAAATGACCAACTCGATGTCTGTAAACAACATCTTTATTAACATAACAAAAGCGACGTCGGCATCTAAAGCAAAAACAAGGAAGAATTCGAAACTTGAAAACTGAATTGAATTATTTCACAACTGCGCATTTATTTTTAGCCACGTTCAACTCGATCTCGTCAGTTCACTTCTCTGGCTGAAGTCTTGATCGCAGCGCCACAGTAATCATTTAATGCAAGAAGGGGGAAACGCTTATTTTCTGCATTTTGGTTGAAAAGTTGGCGATCGAGATAAAGTTGAGCTCCTCAAGTGTGTTCCGTCAGTAGCAATGTGACTCTTGTTCAGTGGATGAAAGGGGCAAAAGAAGCTCTATGCCATTTGCCTTTCCTGTGTTCTGGCGGGAACCTTCAAATCATTTTAATGATTGTTATTTCTGTCTAAAGAACACAGAAGAATATTCCAAAAAACCAAATTAGAAAATTGAATATCCGAATATGCTGACTGCGCTCCAACCTGTTCCTTCTGGAGACTGTTTACCGATAACAACTCCATTGAATTGAAAAGATTATAACATTTTAGAAATGAGGGGCATTCAAGACACATTCGAAGTTAATATAATATAGCTGAAAAGACTTATGGCCCTACTTTTAGACCAAAGGCTTTGAGTGCAACCTATTTTATTCGTCAGAACGAACTTAATGATTAGGTGTGTGAAATGGGCCTATCAAAACAATAGCCGGAGCTTCTTGATTCCAGACTGTAAGAGTGGAATTTGTTGGAAAGGGGAACAATCACTTCATATTTCCAGAAAAGAAATGAGGTATACTCAGCGTGTTAAAGAATGGAAGTTTCTTTATGTGTTTGTTTTCACATGGAGAAAATTGAACCGGGAAAGATTCTTCTTCCTCCACTTCACATTAAATTAGGACTGATTATAAATTTTGTACAGGCCTTGGACAAAGAAGGTGGAGTATTTGAACAGTTCAGAGGATTTTTACCCCAATTAAGTGAAGCCAAATTTAAAGAAGGTATTTTTGTTTGACCTCCAATTAGAAAGTTGATTTGCGACCCGGATTTTAAAAGTAAGCTTACTCAGAAGGAATCAACAACTTGGAAATCGTTTTTGAAGATGGCAAAAGGGTTTTTAGGAAACGAAAAAAGATGAAAATTATGTAATCTTAATAGAAAAGTTTTCTAAATCCTACCAAGCCTTGGGTGCCGAATGCCGATAAAAATGCACTTCTTATAATCATATTTAGACTTCTTTCCCAAAAAGTCCTGGGGTTGTTTGCTTCGAACATGGAGAAAAATTCCATCAAGACTTTAGGACTATGGAAAACCAATATCAAGGTCGCTGGGACCCAGCAATGGTGGATGGCTAATGCTGGTTCCTTAAGAGAGGAGGTTTGACACCACATAAGACAAAAACGCATTATTATTTTGTTGTATTTAGGGAATGTTTAATGTTTATATGTTCCACTTAGTATAAAATATGTGTATAATCTCATTTAAAACAGTATTCCATAGTAAATTAATGAGATTGATAATAATAAAACATGTGTTCTGAATGTACTGATGAATGTACTGAATGTACTCCAGTACTGATAAAACAGTCATAACAAAAACAACTGCACTTGTTACAGCTTTTTCACGATTATTTTTGGATTCTACGCTGCGGAATTAGTTGTATCTAGTAAATTTCATCTCTGCTACACTTAAAAAGTTTTTTTTGCAGACCAGAGTTATTAGTATATCAAATGATGTTAAAAGAAGCAATGGAAGCAAAAAAAATTTCATTGGTTTTAAATTGATATTCATACAATAAAATATTCAACAATTCAACACATCTACCTTCATTAATATCATCTGTTCTCGACACAGCATCATTCAACCTAATAAGAACGCCTTTTTTTCTCGCATCCAAGCTATCATAATACTCAACAAAACTCGCCATCTTTTCTTCTTACCGTACCATCTTTTCTTCTTACCAACTCCATTAATATAAAACTTTCATACTTCAGGTCTCTTTTTTTCACCTAATAATTCATGATTCAAAGCGAGTTTTCTCCAAATTAAATTTATGTAGAGATCACTTTTATTTGTGATGAAAAATAGGATAATCTTATAGAGAGAGTTCATAGAAATATTCTTATCTTAAATTTCTACGTTTGCTTTCACATTTCTTACTCTAGTGACGACTTTCACAACCGAACACAATAAGGAATTTGGGAAACAACTCCAAATTGCATTCTATGAAATATTTTTGTTTCTGCAAAACATCAGAAAAATTTCTATTGCCGTAATTTTCGTATATTGATTATTTCATAATTAGAGTCAGGTAAGCATGAATTTTTGTATAGCACTATTTGCTGCTCTTAGTTAAGTGTAGTTCTCAATAGTTAAACCCCAATTCATCAAAAGGTAGTTAGTTGCTCCTAATTCTATTTCCAATTCATTTCCCATGAAAAATAAGAGAATCTTAAAGAGTTCATAGAAATATTCTAATCCTAAATTTCTACGTTTGCTTTCACATTTCTCACTCTAGTGACGACTTTCACAACCGAACCCAATAAGGAATTTCGGAAACAACTCTAAATTGCATTCTCTGAAATATTTTTGTCTCTGCAAAACATCAGAAAAATTTCTATTGCCGTATTTTTCGTATATTAATTATTTCATAATTAGCGTCAGGTAAGCATGAACTTTTGTATAGCACTATTTGCTGCTCTTACTTAGGTGTAGTTCTCAATATTTAAACCCGAATTAATCAACTGGTAGATAGTTGCTCCCAATTCTATACAGGGTGTCCACACTTATCGTGGTCCAATGGCTAATTTCTAAACTGTTAGATATAGACATATAGTTCCAATTGGAAAAATGCTTTAAATAAAGGGAAGAATTATATTTTATTTTAGGTTTTTTGAGTCGCTAATTATATTTCTGAAAAAATCACGAATTCTAACTTTTTATACGGTTCCGTGGTCCTATCAGTCATATTTAGTAAAATATTCTTGACAATCTAACATTTTAAACAAAAAACGTTTCAATCTTCAGCGACTAAAACTGAGCGAGTTATGGAGCTTTGGATTTCGTGATTTTTAACCAATCAGAGCCCTCGTCGAGCAACTGCTGCTCATTGATTGGTGAATCGTCTGCAAGACGGCTGCTATTGAAGTGGTGTAAAGTGGTCTAAGTCAGCGATATTCAAAGCTCCATGACTCGGTCAGTTTTAGACACAAAAGTGTGGAACTTTTTTGCTTAAAATCTTATAGTGTCATTAACATTTTACTAAATATGATTGATAGGACCGGGGGGGAAGTATAAAAAGTTAGATTCCGTAACTTTTTCACGAATATATTTATTCACTCAAAAAACATATATTATAATTTTTCCCTTCATTTAAAGCCTTTTCTAATTGGAACTATATGTTTATCTCTAACAGTTTAGAAATTAGCTATTGGACCACGATAAGTGTGGACACCCTGCTTATCAGTAAACGCCTAAAAGTGAGAGCCCAAACATCTAATCAAGATCTCAGCAAGCTAATTTACGTTGTTAAGTACGTTTTCTCCGTAAACCTAAGTAATTATTTAATCTCGATGGTAGATAATACCTCTCAATTTAGATTTACAATAATTGAATCTGTTTGCAGATTAATGCCAACAGTCTAGGATAAACCTAATTAACTGCAAAATTGCGTACAGCTATCGCATTTGAATAATGAGTTCATTCTTTTTTAATAGTGAATTGTTGACTTAGCATGGTGCATAACTGGCTTGTATCTTGAACATTGCCTAATTCATATTCCTTTCCAGGTGTTGTAAATTGAGTTAGGCTTCATGTTAATTAGTGATCAAGCAATCTGGAGATAAGGTGAAGAGTTGTTTGTAGAAATCAACTGCCTTTATTCAGTTTTTAAGATGTCACCAATCTCGTATTCAAAATGAATTATTTGAAAATTCGAACGAAAGGATTTCGAATTGTCGAAATCATAGTTTATCATCCAATTACGTCAAAGCGTACAGAGAGAAAAGAATTTTAAAATGTACAATCTCCATAAAAAGCGATGATGTGCGATTTTGGTTTAGACTGTATTATCAAGAGAATGTAAATTCTCAAAATTACATTTTTTCTTTCAAATATTTCTGTATTTATATGTAATTAATAAACTACAAACGGAGTGAAGTGCAATTTTGAAAAACTACATAATTTTTTTAACTATGAATGTAACTCATCTGTGGACGAATTCTTCATGTTAAAAATAGCTTTAAACTGTCTAAAACTCTCAGACCACGTCAAGGCCTAGCTAATAATAATCGTAAGAGTTTAAAATAAGTGAATTTTGATGATTTTAATGCTTAAACTATAGATTAAAAACTCCAAAATATTTAACGAAGAAACATGAAAGTGCTTTCCTCTATCTTTAAATAACGGGAAGATGAAATATGTGATCTTTTTTAGCTGCCTGTTGAGATCACTTTCTCTCGTAAGCAATCCACCTAGCCATCACACATGAGGAGATATTGCAGAAACCAGCGGGAGTGGTCTCCCCTAAACTTTCTCGTATAGTCCTTAACAAAGGTGTCATTTCCCCGCACCCTCGCGCGGAAAAAAAATTGCGAATTTTCTGTACGCACCGAACGCAACTAATTTCCTTGAGCGAGCACCAAAGGTGAAAGGGCGTGGGTAGAAATTGGCAGTGAGCCAAGACAGAGCGTAGAACGGTAAAGAAACGTGCGTATCAGTCGAGCCTTTTTTCTGAGTCGTAGAATGGTTAGACAGCGAAAATGAAATTTGAACGCCTTTTTTTAACCGATTGAAACAAAAATTAGATACAAATCTACAATTAATTTTAGAAGGCCACACACCAAATTTCATTTATCTAAGTCATTGCATTTAAGAGTTATAGCGTTTACAAGCATGCGATTATACAGACCGATAAACAGTCACCCCTTTAACGGATTTGGTACAAAATTTGATACGGGCCTACATTCCTGACGATAAAACTGTGCACAAAATTTTATCCATCTAGCTATTAAAGTTTCTGAGTTATCGTCTTCACATGTACACGGACAGACAGACAGACTTCCCGTGACCGGATTTTGTCTAAACTTTGACAGAAACCTTCAAATTATATGTAAAGGTTACATACCAAATTTTATCGCACTGGCTCAAATAGTTTTTGAGTTATCGTGTTCACAGACAAGCAGACATAATTCCAAAATTGTGTTTTTCGGACTCGGGGAGGTCTAAAACGTATAGATTCGTCAAAATCACGAGATCGAACTTTTTGACGATTCCAATACTTTCTATTTGTATACTTCGTATACGAGAACGTAAAAAGGTGTAAACTGTCGACACGGTATTTCAAGAACATACACATAAATTCTGCGATTTAAAGAGAAAATCTAATAGTTAAGTGGTGCAGCATTTCTGCTAATCCATATTCAGGGGAAAAGTTTAAATTATACAGCATCAACTCCAGACGCAAGAAAAATATTAAAAACCTATCAGCATTTATGCAACTGAAAGCTGACGGCGATGGTCTAGTGCTAAGGTCCCGGCTTTGGGGCCAGAGGATTCCAGGTTCGAAACATGATTCCACTGAAGATCCGCCAAGTTAAATCATGCGTAGTGGGTCAAACTTCCTCCCGCTGATGTGGTGCGGAAGTTTGGAGAGGGAGTGCCAGCTCAGCCTTCGTCATCTGACTCAAAAATTAGCAACATCACAATAAATTTTACACATAGGACTTTTCACATGGTCAATACATTTTCAGTTATTGTTTTTACGTGGTGCTTTAAATTTCTTACAAGATTTTTTTCACCATTATTTATTTGACGGTTTTTTTCTATAAGGAGTGTTTGCATATTTTGTAAAATTCTGCCAGTTCAGGTGTCATCCTCGCCATCTGACCATGGACTGAAGTCCGTCCCAAAATCCTCGTGATGCTTCCAAACGAGATGTTAATATACACTGTAAAAAATATCCGTTTTTTTCCCTTACTTTTTCCGTATATTTGACGGTTTAAAGCTGTTTTGTTGACAAAACGGTTTTTCACCGTTTTCCGCTCCAGCCATAAACGGTTTAAAACCGTCAGTCCAAATTCTATTTTTTGTCATACGGTATTGCTTTCCGTATGATAACTTTCCCTTTTCTTAAATGTAATTTTATTGCATTCATTTCATGTTTTTAATAGGGTTCCATCTCCGCTATCGTTTACACATGTTGCAGTAACCTATTGTCACTCATGAAAGCTAACCTTAAAACATATGTTCTGGCAATAGTTGATTTTTACACCACTAGGTGGCGCCACTAGAGCTATAGTGACTTTAAAATTCAAATAGATTATTTTTACTTCATTTTATGAAGTCTCCGGTGGTCTAGTGGTTAGAGCGGCTGCCTTTTATTTCTATGAACGCGGTTTCGATCCCCGGCTCGGAGGAGTTAGAAGTTTTGTCACCATCTTGCATCGAAATCGTCCAAGTAAGTTCAATTAAGAATTATATTAATTAAACTAATTGAAATTAATAATTAAGCCTTGATTAATTAATATTCCTAATTGATAATGCACATTTCAACTCGAACAGAAGGAGAAAAACAACTCAACTCAGACGATAACGTTACTTACTTCGATGACTTAATTTTTACGGAGAAAACTTAATTTCATACGGTAAAAAACCGTTGTGACTACGGATTTACTTCGTAACTTGTACGGTTTTGCACAACCAACCCAGCTGCCAGTTTAAAACCGTAAATTTTACGGGATTTTTTTTTTACAGTGTACGAGACTAATAATACGAAAAGAATGGTAGACCCCATAATGGATAAATCATATCCGTAAGAGTGTGTCGCATAGTATTTGTTTTACCTGTGACATCATCGTACCAGTGTAGGCGCATTCGCGTGATTGTTATGAATTAGCTTCATGTAAGGTTATAAAGAAGTGTAGAGCGGAAACGCGATTAGCTAGGAGGTTGATTCTGGTGTCATTTTAAAGAGCTTGAGGAGAATTACTATGACCCAAAGTGAGACAATAAAATTTACGGGATTTTTTTTACAGTGTAACTGAACTAAGACTAAAGGCAACTGAAAGCTAAAACAAATTTGTCATCAGACTTCTAGATAGGGACGTTCTTGATTCTTCATCGCATCTTCCTTGAGTTTCTACCATTTTCAGCTAAAAGTGATATACATGTAGTTTATAAAATCAGAAACAAGATATTGGTGATTTGTTGAGCTCTCTGCGAATAAAATCACAGAACAAATGCTATGGTTGTTCTGGAGATATTGTGTTCCAAACGTGAAACACCCGGAAGAATGTATCATTCGTTGAATAGGAAGGCATCCGCTTTTATATCAGGATCCCTCTCAAAATGAATGATGATGCGCAAACAAAGGCGGTACTCTGCGTTATAGATGATACAGAGAGGGTTCGGCATAACCTGTAATCTTTTTCTTTTGCCAGAACATAAGGAAAGTGGAAGGAAATGTCGAAATCGTTTTCTGATAAATCATCTGCCGTGAAGTACAACTGTACTAAGCATTTTCTTAGAACCTTTGTACTCATGTATTTTGAGTGCATTTCTTAGTTCATTCATCAGTTTTGCTTTTTGGCATGTAGAAATAAGTAACTAAATTCAAAAGCATCACAGCCATTAAGAAAATTAACAAAAAATAGCTTCTAATAGTTGTCTTAAACACACGAATGTCAATTTAATTAATGTGTATGAGGCAAAGAGCTTTAGCGTAAAGGATTAGCAATCTTTTTAAGTGTTTCTATCTTTCTTCTCTTTTTTGTGTCATTCGTTTCCACTTGTTCTGAAATGCTTACAACCACCTAGGAATTTTAACACCTAATGGTGCAATTTTTCCTTATAGTAACCTTGAGCGGGATACTTTAATTCTAACCTACGAGGGACTTTTTTTTCAACCTCTGATCGAGCTGCTAAACAGGGAGTCACGTGGAAGGAGGTGGGGATGCGCGCCGGACGACTGCGCATGTTTCTAATAACCGACGCCTTCTGGCCTCTACCCTGATTGGACATCCCTCTCCCACCACTCTACTCCTGCCTCTGACCCGCCACTCCTGAAGAAACCAAACTGCATTCTGTACAAAGACTCTGTAGACAGAAGATATCCGCTGCTTTGCAGTGAGCAGTATTCCGTATCTTCTCGTCTCGTCTCGACTCCTGCTGGCCAGTTTGACCTGAGCTGTAGGCACGTAAACATGGCTGGTAGAATTGATGCTCCCGCCAAGTGCGAGTTGTGTAGTGTTATTCGCTTTCTTAAAGCAGAAGGTTGATTTGCGAAAAACGATCCATGCAGCTGTTTCCTGTCAGACCTTACGACGAATGCGAAGAGCCATTCTGACTTATGGAGTCGTCCTCATTCATGACAACACCCCTCAAAGTGCTGTTTTAAACCAGCGACTTCTGAAGCAGTTTAAATTGGACGTGTATGTTAGTCCGGAGTAAAGCCCCGACTTAGCGACGAGTGATTTCTATCTCTTCCCAGAATTTAAGAACTGGCTAGGAGGACAAAGCTTCCAGAAAAATGAGGAGATTCAAAGCAGCGCTAAGGCCCATAATATTCTTCGAAGAGGGAATCGGAAACCTGGTTCACAGATATGACAAATACCTGAATCTTCTTGGCGATTATGGCGAAAAGTAACCATGTTTGATCATATATTATGGTAATAAATTCATTTTGTTCTCTATCCTTGTCTTCTTTTATAGTTCATCTAAGGCTGAAAAAAAACCGGCCCTCGTATTTATTGAGATGACTGCATTTTGATTTAAAGAAAATATTCGTCTTTATTTCAAAGTACATCCAGGAAGATGGTTGAAAGTAGGAGATTCGAAAGATATGGAAAAATTTTGCAAGTACTTAGAAACATCTGTTTGAAAATTTTAAAATTCCAATTAATTTTGAATTCTATGTTATTTCACATTCATTAAGTTCGGTACGCCTTATTTTGATTATAAATATAGTGCTTTTGTTGAAATATTTTTATTATAATGTTAAAAATGTTTTAAAACAATGAATGTTTGACGTCGAGTGCATAAATGACATAAATTTCTCATTAAAACTGGTCAAAAAGAAACGTGGAATTCTAAGCATCGAACAAAAGATCAAAAGGGAACGTGGAATTCTAAACATTGAACAAAAGATCAAAAAGAAACGTGGAATTCTAAGCATTGAACAAAAGATAAAAAAGAAACGTAGAATTCTAAGCATCGAACAAAAGATCAAAAGGGAACGTGGAATTCTAAGCATTGAACAAAAGATCAAAAAGAAACGTGGAATTCTAAGCATTGAACAAAAGATAAAAAAGAAACGTAGGATTCTAAGCATCGAACAAAAGATCAAAAATAAACGTGGAATTCTAAGCAGTGTCTCATCTCATTAGATTCATAGCAAAGTTTCGGTTTTTACCATGAGAATGTTTCCTCAGCTTTATCTAGTGCCGAGAAAATTGACTCGCAGAAGACTTTAATCTGCGTTGTCGGTTGTTAGTTGGGATCTAAATCGGGTATGAAATATTTTAACCTATTTCCAAAGAAAGCAGCAGACTTTAAACTTTGCTTATTTCTTCTTTTCAAAGCAAAAAAAAATAATGAAAACTGCAATTTCTTCTATTTACCATTAGAACTATTTTAAGTCATTTCAAACCCCAAAACGTCAATGAAATTTAAAAAGTCGCCCCAAATTTTTATGAAATCTACTTTTTTCTCGACATGTCATGAAACAGTGTATGGTTAAAAATTTAAGATTGAATCTCGAAAAACTAGAGAATGCAAAGAAGGGATTTAGTTACCGTCGAATGAGTCTACATGTCTTTGAATATGGCATATTAATCCCAATATCACTGTCCTTTGATAAATTCTTTCAAATAAAAATGGCTCATCTTTAGAACGTGACAACTGAATACAGATTAAATTTACCTGACAAGAAACTGTATACCTGAATAATTCGATAGCATCCGATGTATTTATCTGAAAATATGTGCTAGAAAATGAAAGATTAATTTTATCACATAATTATTTCATTCTTTATATAATCGATTTTGTTATTATTTTCTTAGACAAATTATTCTTATTCAAATATGTCTTATCATCTCATATTCGTTGAAAATTAGTTTTCATAAAGAAGCATAAAAGATCCTCTTTATAATAAATTTTCTAAAAGAAATTTTAAAAATTGCTGTAGCTGTGGTATATTAAAATTAAAGTTCTTACAAATAGTTCCAGAAGCAAAAATAAGGAATGAAAGTTTAGAAAATTACAGTAGACCATTGGTATCTAGTTAAATTTCAGGAAATCCGCTTTTACTTCGTCATCTTTAAATCGATCACGCCTCAGCCCATTGATAATATCTTTTAAGAAAATATTTAGGGTAGAATGATCTTCAAAAAATATTATTTTAGGAGTGTATTCTTAAGGAAAATATTTCGTTTATCACAGGATCCTTTATGTAGAAAGCAGGTTTATGAAAGAATGAATTGATTATGTGTCAAAAACATAGAACCGAAAATAAATGTACATATTTTCAATAACTAACTCTACTTAGATCATTTTCAAGAAAAAATGAGACATTTATCATTTATTAAAGCATATAAATTTCAAGAATCTTTAACTACTAGAAAAATCACCCATCATGGTATGACGAATGCAAATTGCCTCTTCATTCAAGAGATTTTCCTTCAAATTTGACGTGTTTAAATAGATATATATGAAAACAAATAAAATACACATATGTTTTATGACAGAAAATATTTTTTATTTGTGTATTTCTTTATTCAAAAAACCTCTTGGTAAACAAAATTCCTTGTGAAGTATTTTCCGTTGTTTAACAATTTTCCTTGTACTTCAGATGTCTAATCAAAGCAAAGCTCTTCTCTGCTTGTCAAACGTTGCCAAAAAATATTATCAAATTATATCATCACGATTACAATAAATAATCAGATGCATCGTGGCGTCCAAACTACATCACGCGCATGATATACCACTGACGTAATTTGCTACTTTCTATTAAAAAAACGGAAATTAATTTGAAATATATGATTGATATAATTTAAAATTTCTCGGAACTACTGATCATAGCGAGTTAAATCTTAGATCAATCGATAGCAAATTTTATTTCACTTTTTTAGAGCTATTAAATTTGAAATTAGAACGACAATTAATTTTTTAAATTTGAAATTACTGAAATTTAGATGCTCTAACAATGAAATAATGCTATTTAACATCTCGCAGCGCTATGGCGCGAATTTTATTGTTGGTGACGTCAGAGCGCTACCGTATCAGTGAGAGACAAATCTGGGCTATTATATTAGTAATTGTTGTAAGTTGAAACATGTGTATCGAGATGTTTCCTCAAAATAAATTTGTATAAATTCACTGTCTTATCTGTATTTAATGTTATTTATAGAACAATTAAATTTTCATTAACTAATTATCTGCTCTTTATTTTTCTGTTATTATGAAGTCCTAATTTACATAATTTTTTCTCCAACAGCGCCCAGTGGCAGAAACACCGCGACGCTGCGTCGTACGTCGCAGATTTTGGGCAGTGTCTGCAGACTATTTTGTAATCAAGTTTATCATGTGCTCATAAAATAAATCCCATCGTGAAAAATATCAAAGTTATTAATCACACTTTCTAAAGAACTTAGCAATTATTATATAACTCAAATTGCTAAAATATGCAATCCTCTCGCCCTCACACAATCATCCCCCCCCCCCCCTTCTTTCTTCCCTATGCTGAAGGGCTTCCCTAGACCTAGTGACTGCGATTTGACTTTGAAGTACGCTAAATGCCTCATATCGGTATTGGTCAAAGGCCGATGTTTTCTACGCTTTTCATTCCGATACGTTTCTGGCACGGAGCCTTTGGCTTCTGGAAATAACACGTGGTTTTTACTTTGAGATGGATACGTATATAGATAAAATTCGTTGTTTTGATTGCGATGCTACATTATTACGAAAAAACTTAAAGCAGCATTATTTACGCCAGCATGAAAATAAACCTCCGAAGTTTCGATCGATCTCTACGGCTGCAAATCAATCATTTTTTAAAAACGGGAGCGAAAAAAGAACAAATTCTGAAATTGATAAAGACGAGGAACAGAGTTCAAGCCAAGATTGTCCAATTTTTAACGTTCTAAGCATTAGTTAAGAAATATGGAATTAATTATCATGCACACTTTCAAAATGTATCTACATATGTGCAAATGCAAAATTCCATAAAATCAAAAGTTGTATCAAGAATTTTAGAGGAAGTCAGCTCTGTTCTTCCTTGTTTTAAATAATAAACAATGATACTATGAAATCTTATATATGCATAATTGCAGAACAATTTATCTGTTTGCATACAAACCATTAAAATGCATATCAGGATAAATGTGCTAATAAGTTTCAAAGTTTTTGTTTCGTAAAAAAAGCAATTATTTATTGCATTTTAAATTAAAAACATACCAAGAAGACATTTTTTGGCATACTTAATTATTTTTTATCAATAAACAGGAGGCATAAATTTTTAAATAACATCTAACATATTGAAGAATATTTCATTTATATGAGCTAGTGATGTATTGTTTTGAAAAATTCACCAAAACAGAAAGACACCAAGTGCTGTGTTTAAAACGGAAAAGTACCCAAGTATAATTTTCTGCATAGGTATTTGTATAGTATGCTTAATATTACTTCTGAAACAACTTGATACTCCATTATTGTTAATTATCTGCCCAAAGAAAAGATTAATCTTTATATGCTTTTTTTATTAATTTATACAATTATACAAATAATAAAGATGTTATATGGTTTTTAATTTATGTTTGTCGTATTTTAATAGTTGTAAGTTGATATAAATATTTCAAAAAAAGACAGCAAAATATTTATAGTCGAGCACTATTCTGCAGACTATTTTTAAGAAACCCAACCTCCGTTGCAAACTATTGAAAAGTATTCTGCCACTGGGCAACAGCGCCATTTCATTGAAAAGCTATTTTTCTAGCTTTATGCACAACATTTATCTTTATTTCAGCAAATAAGGTGCTAAAGCTATATTTAGAAAGTTCTAGAACTTCTGATATAAAGCACATGGTCGTAAAGCTCAAGATTTTCTTTTGTAAAACTCTAAAACATTCTTTACAGCTCTTAAAAGCCCTCTTAAAACTGGACCTACGGAAGAAGATTTGAATCAAATTCTGGAAGTTGGATATTCTTGCTATAACTTCCAAATAATAGATGATATTCTATGCTATTTTTTAATTCTGTGTTTTCCTCTCTTTGTACAGAATATAATTATCCTTCCACGCTGTGCTTGCTCTGGTAAATTTATATGGGGTTTTATGTACAATGTGCCTTTCTTATATCAACTAACGTATTTTCTCATTATTGGTCTCAATTCTCGCATTTAAGTTAGTTATCAGTCATTGCATTTTTGAAGAACTGTTTTAACCCTCTAACTCCTAATCCGGCCGTAACCGGCCATGCAACTTCTATACTAGTGGGGCGGATTTAGGCCGGTTACTGTTCCGAAAGCGGGGAGAAGGCAGTTGGGCTTGGGGTAGAGATGAGAGATGAAAGGCCTTCCATTCACTTCGTCCACCACCCGTAGTGAAGAGAAAAGGGGGAACGGGGGGGGGAATCTATTTCACCTATCCATTAGTAAACAATCCACCGTATACAACTGTACTCAGATTTTGAGAACCCTCAGTGGTCAGAAGGTTGAAACCACAATTGTGCTATCATTTTTATTAATCATCATCATGAATAAAATCAAATGATTTATTCATGATGTTGATTTATTTACTTTAAAAAATCAATGGTAAATTCCTTTCAGCAATGTATTTTTATTTCTACTTGTATCAAAGATACAACGTACCTCCAGTTTCATTTTACCAAACCAAGTGCAGAAAATACTCTACTTGGGTGGAAATACTTACTTTAAATAAACTATCATGAATAAAAATAGCTAAACTGATATCTTTTCTCACTGATAAAGAGGACCTCATCTAACAGCAACCGGACTCAACCAGTTCGTATAACTTCGACCCAGATTTTTCTCCTTCATCAAGACCTCAGACTGATGAACCCTGACCTTCAAGAAGCCCAATACTAAGGACCGTAATCAGTTCTCTTACAAGTTTTTAAAAGCGGTGAACTTTTGGGGCCTGTCTTTAAATTGTTTCTGCTTCATGAGTTTTTCTTTTCACCTGTAAATATCTCTTTTTTCATTGCTTTTATAGTTCTCACAAGTATTTCGTCCATGTTTAACCCTCTCACACCGAGCGAGGTGATCCCGGACGGTCTAAAAATTTCCCCTTAACAGCGAGGAAGGCCGGTCTGAGGCGGTTGGCTTCTTTTGAGGGGAGGTGAGGTTCTGAGATAAGCGCGGTAGGGGGTCCAATTATCCTTGCCAACCACAGCCCATTCCCTGAGCCTTTAGGGAAGGTTATAGCAGGGGTGGGGTGGTATTTGAATGAACATCCAGGTTGGGAGAGTCCAATTCATGTCGCTTCCTCCCAAAAACTCCCGGTTTTAAAGGGCTAGAAGAAAAAAGTCGCCTCGGAATTAAAGAGGTAAACAATGTCTGTTTTTTGTTCTATAAAGTTTCTCCGCACTCCCATCCACACTGCAAACCGGACATTTTTGTCTCTGGAGTCAGGTGTGTGTCGTAGTGTAGAGAAAAGGTATATTTAATTATCAGGCTTAACATCTAGGGCGTATATACGGAACTATCAGCCGCATTTCACTACTCAGTCCCGTATTACTATTCGTCCCGTTATTATGAATTCATTAAAAGAAAAAAAAATTTGAGTACGCTAGAACAATTTTACTTTTAATCACTTTTAAGCATGTTGTTAGCAAATCACTCTACCAGGAATCACTCACACTTGATTTAAGTCTTGTTTTTATTGTAATTTGAAAGACGTGAATAATCTATTGAAGCGTGCGATGAAGTACTTGAAATTCATATTTGCAATCAAATTAGCATCTAATAAATGATGCTTGTGATAGTCTGAATACGGAAATATACTCAGTGGTCATCAATATTAAATATTAATTCTAGCGAGCAATCATTATATTCAAAAGGTGAGTACCTGTCTCTTGCTATACGTAACCTACATCAAAACCTTGACAGGCTAATCTTTCATATATTCATACTTTGTTGATTTTTCTGACTTTTTATGGAATTTTATTCTGCCGTATTAGCTAATCTAATGATGTCCCTAAGACACTACAAAGGTTTTAAGAGATGTTCCTAAGGCACTAAAAAGGCTTTAAGAGATGTTTCTAAGGCACTAAAAAGGTTTTAAGAGATGTTCCTAAGACACTAAAAAGGTTTTAAGAGCAGTAGGAAATATTTATACCAAAAAATAAAAAATAAAAATCTCTGGCATAAATTATACGAAATGGTTCTTCCCATTTACTTAATCAAAGTTTCCATTCTGGGTCCTTTCATTTTTTATATGCCATTACCTTTGTTGCTTGAAAATATATCTAGAATTTATTCTTCACTCATGGTTTAGACTCTTAAAAATATTTAAATTATTGATCGAGCTAAGCGAGGTCCTGTTTTATCTCGACGGTTTCGTATTTTGCCTATTTGTCTGTAAATTTGCTTGTTACGCATCACAACCAAACACACTTCTATTTTTTTATTCGGTTTCAAGATGGTGGCCGTTTTGATGTTTCTTTTTCGAGATAGTGGCCATTTTAATGATTCATGTAATGTTACGGGGCCGGCTTATCTAACTGGTTAACTGGTCTGGAGCGTCATTCGTCTAAACATTTACTAAACTTATTTTATAATAATTGTAAGCCAAAATATTTCCTCTTTCATTAAGACAATATAAGCTCAATGATTTAAGTGTTTAATCCATGGAATCCAATGGATAATATTACACCAATAGAATGTTATTACATATTTATACCACAGTTCAGGATTTTTCTAGAAGATTCCTTTTTTAGCCAAAGTAGCAAATTTTTTCGCCAAGTCGCCAAGATTAGCATGTTAGGGAAACAACTTTACAACTTCGTAACATTATTTTCTTCTTCCTGAACTCCTTTTAAAACTTTCTCCAATCGATTCAATTACATGCTGAGTTCTTCTTCTTTCACTGTTTTGATAATATTTAACAGCACGGTTGAAATTCATGTTTAACTCATTGAAAAGAAGGGTCAAACCAAATCTCACCTGTTTGTTTACATTCGGAATGTGAAATCAATTCAATTGCTACAGGCGTTTCCAAATCATATAGCTAAATAACACGTTTTCTGGGATCTGAACAAGAGAAATATTTATATAGATTTCTTAACACTGATACAAGAAGACAGTCAATTGTAATTTTGTTGATACTGATAAAAGCAGAGATTTGTGTAAATAATTCGCATTCGGAAAAGAAATGACTAAACCTTTGAAGATTACTACGAAGAGCAGAACTTTTCTAAGAAGAGGGAATTCATGTTTAATGTGAGATTCGTGTTTAACTCATTGAAAAGAAAGGTCAAATCAAATCGAACTTGTTTATTCACATTTGGAATGTGAAATCATGAAATCTTTCATTTGCTACAGGCGTTGCCAAATCATATAGCTAAATAACACTTTTTCTGGGAGCTGTACAAGAGAAATATATATATAGAGAGAGAGAAAGAAAGAGAGAGATTTCTTAACACTGATACAAGAAGACGTTCAATTGTAATTTAGTTGATACTGATTAAAGCAGAGATTTGTGTAAATAATTCGCATTCGAAAAAGAAATGACTAAACCTTTACAGATATCTAGGAAGAGCAGAACCTTCTTACGAAGGGTGGAGCGAGGTCTACTATTCAGAGAACTACTAATTAATTTAAATTTACATTTTAATTTCTTAATTTACATTTAAGGAAGGAGAAGAAGTAAACTGGTATGAAATGCAAACTTTGTTTTGACTGAAACACTAATCTTACTACTACTCCGGAGACCAGGAACAAAAATCCATACGACGCAAAAAAACTTCAACTTTGCATCCAACTACGTTCCAGTCACGTTTCCTTCTCAGATTCAATCGAGTAAGTAATCTGATAAATTGGAACCTGGGACAAAATTAAATTAGCAGATTTTTCAGATGTGCTGAGAAAGAAAATCGTCCTCCCCAAAAAATCACACAAACCGCCGTTTTCTTACTGCCATTTTCTTTTATTAGGCTTTTAGCATTGCTGCAAACTATGCATTGGAAATCGAAGGAATGAAGTTTTAGGAGTATCGAGGCAAAAGGTGGAGTCTCAGAGAGAAAGTTTGAAAGTATAGGCCACTTAAGAATTTTACAAAATATACAAACACTCCTCCTAGAAGAAAACGGTTTAAAAAATAATGGTAAAAAATCTAATAACTAATTTAAAGAACCGCATGAAAAAATAACTGAAATTGTATTGACCATGTGAAAAGTCCGTTGTGTAAAACTCATTGTGATGTTATTAATTTGAGTGTCAGAGGACGAGGACGATACCTGAGCTGGCACCCCCTCTCCAAAATTCCACACCACACCAGAGAGAGGAGGTTTGGTTTCCCTAAGTATCATTTAACGTGTAGCAGGCCCACATACACGGCGAATCTTCAGTAGAATCGGGTTTCGATCCTGTAATCCTCCTGGAAGTCGAGACCTTTCCACTTTGCACTTGAAGGTTAAAAAATAACTGAAACTAAGGATTCCAGAGTTCCCACTTTCTCCCGATTGAAATATGCCATCAAAAATTTTCAAACATCTAGATTTTCATGATGCTACAGATCTCTCCAACAAGCTCCTACCCAGATAGCAAAGAAGGCTGCGGAAAAGTTGCCATTTCACTTTCCATAGGCTGTCCGCGAAAGCATTAACGCGCAAACCGTTTCGGAAACCATTGCCGCAATGTTTACATAGGAAAGCTTTTTATGAACTACCTCACCGACAAGGTTTGAAGACAAGTCTGCGAGAGCATTTCTGCACAACCCTTTTCGGAAATCATTCCCTCAAAATTGACGTAAGAAAGCTTTTTATTAACCACCTCTCCTATCGTGTGTAGCCCCGTTCGGTATAGTGGTTATTGTGTTTGCCTTCCAACTATATGAATGCAGGTTCGATCCCCGGCAAGGAGGAATTTGAAGTTTTGTCACAATCTACTACAAGTAAGTTCAATTAAAAATTAGATTAATCAAATTAATTGAAATTAATAATTAAGATTTGATTAATTAAGATTTCTAAGTAATTGACATTCCAGATAACTCTAAGATGACGTCAGAAGAAGGGGGGAGAAAAAAGGGGTTGGACCCCTCTGTATAAGTTCGGCTTTGAAGAGGGGGTGACATGAAACAGAAAACAATTAATGGGCAGAAAACAATTTAATTTGGTTGATAAAATACAAACTATAATTCAATTTGGTTGATAAAATACGAACTATATATACTCGCATAATTTTTTTGATCAAATATGAAACAAAAAAAATGGGAAGAGGAATAAACTTACATTGCAAAAGCGCAGATTTTGTTAAAAATCTTACAAATCAAGAATTAGCATTATTATACTCAATAATATCCACAAATATGCATTTTTATAATATTTAATTGCAACATTAATCGAATTCATCAGAATCATTTTTAAAATTGGAGCAATCCACGCATATAAAAGAATATTCCTCATCACTCTATTCAGGTTCCTCAGGTTGAAATTTTCTAACATAAATGTGAGGTAAACATTCAAAATGGAGATGTTTCTGACATTCCATTTTGAATGGCCTTAACTGCATTACCAACTTTAGATGGTGAGCAGCAAATTTTTTTTAATGGAAATGCTACCTGCCTTCTTTATTTTTAATTGGAGTCATTACTATGTAAAATGAAAACAAACAAAACTAAATAAAGTTACTTTTCATTTTAGAAACAAAATTAAATCAGTTGCTTTTATTTTAGAAACAAAACTAAATTAGTTGATTTTATTTCATCCCGTTATTCTTAAATTTATGTAATGGCTAAAAACACAATAATGAAGTTATGTGGCCAAAACTAGAACATGTAGTGTTCCACTTTTGGCCACCTGCGTGGCCAAAACTGGTATATATAGTAAATTTAAAGTACCAGTTTTGGCCACCACCCATTTAATCTTAAAATATAATTAATTTTGATATAAAATCAGAATAAAAAGAAAGCTTACCTCATAAACCCTAAGGGTAATCAGTATTAGATTAATCATTTAATTCTGAGAGCTTCGTGATTAAAAACTGCAAATACTTGTTCCTTAACAAAAACCTTAACAGTTGTGAGTATACAATACATGATCTTGCATTTAATTTTTTTACAAGTCGCATGTTAAAGAAAAATGAACCAATCAGATTGAAAATAGTAAAATAAGGATTGTTTAAAGTATTGGCATGCTTCTTATTAATTAATTTGAAATTACTGGTTAATTATTGGAAAAACAGATCCAATGTGGCCAAAACTGGAGCATCTACCCTATACCTATATAGTCATGTTACATTGTTAATCTCACTCTTTTTACTGGAAATCTAGAAGAGTTTGTAATTTATCTAGCAGTCAAACAGATTTTTCAAAACTGTTAAATAAGAAGAAATTAATACTTTGGTCAGTAAGTTTTGGTAATGCTGTTTTTAACTTTTGCTTCCCTCGAAAAAGAATCCTTGTTACAGCCTTGAATCATATACTATATTCAGTAATAAAAGTGTTAAAGTCATTGCCGACAGATCATTTTGAGCTTTCCTTTTCTCAATAATATATAACGTTGTACAGAATATTTACTGATTTTTAAAAAAATGTGGATAAAAATAAGCTTTGTTGATATTTCAGTTGAAGTTTATTGTGTCGATCACATATTTAATAGCTTAAAATTTTAAAAAAAGCACTATAAAGAATCATTAACTTACTAATTTTGTTTGTTCAAGGGTAATTAAAATTAGTCATTAAAAATTAGTATTTTCATTATTTAAGGTTTAAGCCTCTTCTATCTAAGAGTATCTTACTGACCTAATTATATATTAAGAAAATCATGATAGAATAAAATTATTCTAAACAGCAAATATAAATTAAACAAAATATTAAATATTATTTAAAATAATTCAGTATATAAGTAAATATAAAGTATACATTCAAATATACAAAGTTTTTTTGCCTTATATGTTTCTAACATACCTTTAATAAATGTTTCAAAAAATTAAAAAATCAATACGAAAAATAAAAAATCCAAGAAAAACCGTAAAGCTTAACATGAATAATAAAGAAGGGTGGACTGGATAATTTTTATCCCAATAATTTAATATTATACTGTTTATAAACTTTTAATTAAGAAATATGGTCAATTTATAGGAAAGTATATTTTTGCTATCTTAATTTATTTTTAAAGTTGCATTTTTAAAATTATGTTGAAATAGCATCTTTTAAAAAATATTTTATTTTCCATGAACTAGTTAATGATTTTTATTTAATATTATTTTGTTTATTTTATTTCTGTAATGTTGCTGGTTTAAAATACATTATTTATAATTAATATTTTCCTCCTGTAAAACAGCATTTAAACTTAACGATTGTTAGTTGATAATATTTGCTTGTGCATAATAGCCATCTTTTGTAGTTTTGTACACACGTTCTTTTAAATATTTCCCATTTTTCTGTTTCGTGTGCATTTCCTCATTTTTCACTTTTCAGCAATCTCATGGTTGTTATTCATTACTCTGTTTAATATTTGCCAACCCTGATTTTTCTGTTTCAGTTAAATTTTTGTATGACGGAGCAAGGGATGCAAAGGGACCCTTGTTTGCAGTATTATTAGAAAATTGTATTGAGTATGATGGATGAAGGTCAATAGGATGGATCAACAGGTCAAAAGAAGGTCAAGTCATTTGAAAAAACAGAGGCCTACAAATTAACCTTAGGTGAGTTTCTTTCTTTTTGTTTCAATTTTTTATGTTGTCAGTTATAATAATATTTTCAACCAATTTAAGAATTTCTTTTGATTTAATGACCTTAGTTTTTGAGAAAAATCAATCAGTATTAATATTTATTTCCTTTTTTATTCACTTAAAAATTTCCTCACTTTTTTTAAACTAGGTTTTTGTCAGGAATAAATTTAAAATTTTTGTTTTAAATTAATGGTTAGAGATATTACATTGCAAATTTAAATTGAACCTATTAATAATTTTAGCGTAATTAAATTTAAAATTGCGTGAAATGTAACAAACTACAGATCATGAGTGTTATACCATGTTTGATTACCCAAAAGTATGGCTTTTATTTAACTGTGCATTTTTTGTTAAAAATATTAGTAAAGTAACTGTGAATGGTTGTTTTCTTAACAAAAATTGGAAAATAACAACTGTTTCGAAAAGAACCGTTAAAGAACAATTCAAATTGTTTAAAAGGGAACAAGAGCAGGTATTAAGTGTTCACAGAAAAGAACAAATTTTCCCATCTCTACTTTATGGTGCGTAATACATGTCTTTTTTTTCTCTCAGAAATTTGCTTCCGAATATTTAAGGATGTAAAACTTAACATGTACGTGAAGCAATGAGTCACAATTTCGAAAGAGCAAGAGGTAAACATTAATAACACTATTTGCAGTCAAACTTGGTGATATGTGACATTTTTAATTATATCCTTTTGTGCTTAGATTTAAGAGACTGAAAATAAATGTGTTAATGAATAACCAGAAAATGGTAATATTTCCTATTTAAAAAATATTACATTGTCTTGAAAAGTGACATGATCAACAAAATATTTTGTGAGAGCTTAATTCAAAATTACTAACTGCTTTGTTGTCTAAACTTCGATAGTTTTTAAAGGATTGGCAAATTCAGTTAAAAACCTAAATATCTTAGCTCTTATACCATATTTTTAAAACTATTCATTTCTTTTTTGCAGAAAGAAAAGATCAGAGACAAGAGCAAGGGAAAATTGGACTGAAATGTTGCCTCAATTGAAACTGATGTAAAATAAATTAATATTGAATGTTTATTGTGTGACTATTTATTGTTAATTGGACTGAAATGTTGCCTCAATTGTAACTGATGTAAAATAAATTAATATTGAATGTTTCCTGTGTGAATATTTATTGTTCACTGTGCTTTGAAATTATAAAGAATTTGGTAAGTGTAAATAACATGCAGGCTGAATATATTATGGGATGACACAATAGCTGGTGATAAAGATTTATATTTTGCTGTGTAAAAACTAGACTCGCATTTGATGAAAAACAATATAGGAGGAAAAATTGCAATGTAAGGGGTGGGCACATGAAGCCTGCTGAGAAGCATGATCAAAATTTAATTTATGATTTCTGCTCTTAAAATTTGCACAAGTCTGATCAATTAACTTAATTTACGGATAAAACAGGGTTCCTGCAAACTTTCAAAAAATAATTATTTTACTCTTCAAAATATAGTTCTTTTACATTAGAGAATATTTATTTTTGGAACTAAAGGACTAATTTATCAATAAAATAGAAATTTAAACAATTTTGGAACCTGGTTTGGTCCACCTTTCTCCTATATGAGATCTGTGATAATAGTTGAAAATCAAAGTTCTAATAAAATTTTCTCAATTTTTCTCAAAATTATTAAATGATTTTGATGTATTTTAATTATAAATTTGCAGAACTATCTCATTAACTTGTCTGAAAATTAATTATAAAAATGTCATATTTTAACAAAAATTTTCATTAGTGAATTGCAAAATTTTTTCAAAACCTCTTGAAGAAATTTTAGATTAGTCTAAAAGATTTTTAAAATATAAGACAGATTTTCTTAATTTTTATTAAAATCGTTTAGTTTTGAATATTATGAAATTTTAAGTAATTTGCAAGTAATTGAATATTGTAGAAACTTCTGACAATTTCAAAGTAAAAAATTCAGCAATACTTTGTAGATTTGAAAAGAAAAGCCTGAAACAAGCTTATAATAGGCTGAAAAAAGGGTTAAAAGGAAGCCTAAAACAAGCTTATAAAAAGCCTTGAAAAAGGTAAAAGAAAAGCCTGAAAAAAGTTTAGAAAAAGGTCTAAAACAAGCGTATAAAAAGTCTAAAAAAAGGTAAAAGACAAGCTTAGAAAAAGGTCTAAATCAACCTTTTGAAAGGCTTGAAACAACTTGAGGAAAGCCTGAGACAAGGTTAGAAAAAGGTCTAAAACAAGCGTGAAAAAAACTAAAAGACAAGCTTAGGAAAAGGTTTAAAACAAGCGTGAAAAAGGTAAAAGACAAGCTTAGGAAAGGTTTAAAACAAGCGT
>BGPR01000418.1:473244-494163 GCA_013235015.1 Araneus ventricosus
GCGCCAAACATCAGATCACCCATCGCCAACGGTAGCCAAACACTACATATGTACTTGCAATCTTTCTATTCTTTTACATAGTGATAAAATCAGAATATCAGTTTTGACAATTCATTTCATGTAACATGTTTTTTACTATAGCAGACTATGTTATTAAATTATGTGTGGATACGTGAAATTTACTGAGGAAAATAAGAGTAGTTAATGAATAAAGTTGATCCTTTTTTTTCTTGTAATATGCTTACTTATGTAAGTTGCCTTGTAAAATCTCTGTTTTAGCTTTTATGTATACCATAAAATTTGGCATATTGTGGTCAAACTAATCCATCTTATAGTTCCCGCTGTATTGTGATATTTAAGTTTCTGTCTGGTTAATCTACTTCATTGCGGTAATTTTTTAATTTTGCATTTGTTATATCGTTGATATATTATTTTTATGAATAGAAACAAGTGTAGAGCTAAGAATTGGTGATTTCTGCTGTGTTTTTTAAAATTTGTATTTTATCATATCGGGAAAAAATAACTAAAAAAGTTTTTATTTTAAAATTTCGGTTTGTATATTAAATATTCTGTGTAATCACCATTTTAATTTGAACAGTTTTCATATTGTGAGATAGTTCAAACAAACTGATTATTGATTTTGAATATGATGACTGATTTATAAGTTGATAAAATCTTCAATTTTATTAATCTTTGTTATATTTGTTCTTAGCTAATGTATTACTTTCATAATCTTATTGTCCATTTGATTATTTTTCATAATGTACTTGCATGTTTAATCATCAGCTCAAATTCTTCTGTATTTAATATTGTTTTCTACATTTTTCTTCCATACTTATTCTCCTATGCCGTGGATATGTATATATTTTTTCTTATGAAAGAAGAATTTCTTTAATTTAAAAACAGGATAATTGTAAAATTTGCTTTATTGCTTTTTTTTTCAGTTGTGGATAAAGTACTTTGTAATACTTTGCTTAAATTTAATTTCTGTTGAATCATTCCATGTGTACTGTATTATTCATACCTTGTAACATGCTATTGCTAGATGATTTGTCAAGTAATTGACTATGTAAAAAAAGAAAGAAAGTATAGTAAAGGGGCACTGTTTATACGTCATTTCATCACAGTCCTGATTCGTATGTAACATCCTGGACCAGATTTTCCTTTCCCTGCCATTCCAACAAATTACAATCTAACCACCTCAACACAGCCACCTGATCCTCCATTCTCCCCCCAAGAAATCTCGGCGGTAATAGAACATCTTCTGTCAAGCAAAGCCCCGGGTATAGATGGAATCGACAACCTCCTAATTAAAATCATTCATAAGAGCATCAATAATATCTTTCCAACCCTCTTCAACAAGTGCCTGCACCTAAACTGCTTCCCAGATTCCTTAAAAATAGGAAATATTATCTTATTCCAGAAAGGAGGAAAAGACCAGCGGCTGGGCTCCTTATCGTCCTACAGTAAATTCTTGATTATCCAGCATTCAAGTATCCGGAAAGCTCTACTAACCGAAAAAATTAGAAAATGAGTTTTTCTAAAATTTTACATCAGAGTGCCAGAATTTAACGCGCCCAAACTGTTCCATTCATGTGGGTAATTTATTTCTGGAATGCAACGTCCGCTCCGAATGGAGGGTTGTAGAAGGAAAAAACAGCAATATACAGTACAGTAATATACACACAGACATGTTTTACAGGGGGAGTGGTTCAAAAGCAAAAGTGAAAACCAAAGAAAAAAAAGTTCCTCACCTTCCACTGAAAAAGCAAAATCGACAACCATAAAAAAAAAATGGTTAAGGGATAGAATCGGAATTGGTGGAAAAAAAAAGCTACAATCTCCCCATTTTTTCCATCACTCTCAGCTATCCGGACTTTTCAGATATCCGGAAATCGACGTTTCCCAAGCATGCCAGTTAGTTAAGCCTTTACTGTATTTCACTCTTACCGACAATTGGGAAGGTGCTGGAGAAACTTATGACTCAGAGGCTGACTTATCATCTGGAGTCTACCAACAGCCTGAACGACCGACAGCATGGCTTCAGAGAAGGCAAGCCTGTGGATACAGCCATCAACAAACTACTAAGAAAA
This sequence comes from Araneus ventricosus, assembly GCA_013235015.1. Taxonomy (NCBI): domain Eukaryota; kingdom Metazoa; phylum Arthropoda; class Arachnida; order Araneae; family Araneidae; genus Araneus; species Araneus ventricosus. The sequence continues at coordinate 475,338 of BGPR01000418.1, forward strand.
ATTAAAACAGCAAGAAGAGTTGGCAAGCATGTCTTAGTGCTCTCTATTGACATCAAGGGAGCCTTTGACAACTTGCAACATCAAGCCATACTTAAGAGTTTGGACCAGCGCTTGCCCAAGTATCATAAATAGACTCTTTCATAGCCTTCTTCAAAATAGGAAAGTGACACTACTGACCCTACAAGGTAGGGCCACAAAGGATCAAAAGCAAGGCTGCCCTCAAGGTTTGTTTCAGTGGCCCGGCCCTGTGGAACCTCGTAGCCAACGAAATACTCAATCAAGTCTGGCCAGATAACGTTCATATGCAAGCCTTTGCAGATGATTTTGTGCTGGTCATTAAAGCGGATACAAATAAAAGCCTTGTAGAAGACACACAAAGTGCAATAACCCAATTCAGCTCCTGGTGCTCAGAAAATGAACTTGCCATTTCAACAGAAAAAAACAAATTATATCTTATTCAGCAAAATGGTAAGAAGTCCCATGATCACATGGAACGGGTACAAAATAAATAGAGTTAATTCTTTTAAGTACCTAGGGATACACGTTGATGATCGACTCAACTAGCTGGAGCACATTAATGAGCAAGGAGAGAAAGCCATCAAAATGCAGCAAAACCTCAAAAGAATTGCAGGTGGCAATTGGGGAATCTCTCAGATACACAGAACTGTCTACAAAACGGTTATTGAGAGAATGCTGGCCCATGGATCTTCTGCTTGGTGTCTAAATCCAACATTCAAAATGAAGAGGAAACTTTCTTTGATTCAAAGGCCATTCCTACTCCACATATCGGGAGCTTATCGCACCACCCCAACGGCAGCATTACAAACTATACTCAGCATCCCACCCCTGCACATGCAATTACAGTTCGAAGCCAGGTTTACATCAATTTATCGCCTAAGAATCTCTATCCCCCCTAATATTACAGATATCCAACCTCAAGATCTGGAGATGAAGGCAATAGGCTGGTCCATTCAGCCATCAGAGCATCTCGAACCGAACCAAACCTTTATAGAAGACGGAGAAGCAAATATAGCCCGAAAAGACATTATAAATATTTTCACAGATGGCTCGAAAACCGAATACGGAGTTGGAGCTGCGATCTGTGTCTTGACCAATGACATCTGGGCCTACCAGTGGTCTGCTAAACTCAACGACAACAACACCGTATTTCAAGCTGAACTCACTGTGCTGCATGAAGCAGTAATATACACAACTCAGCTGCCAAACCACAATACCTCTAAAATACACGTAGACAATAGAGCAAGTATCATGGCATCTTCCAATTCAAAGAGCACAAACGAAACAGCAAGAAAAATTTTCAAAATCCTCCTAACAAATCCAAGAATAACAGTCTCGTGGGTTAAAGCGCATGCAGGCAATATAGGCAATGATAGAGCAAACCAACTGGCAAAAGACGCAATGCAACATGGGCAACCCTATTCACATACTAAGCTTCCTAAACCGCACATAAAAGGCCTCCTCCGGAAGAGGATGCTTGAGGAGTGGCAAACCTCATGGAAGAATGGCGATACAGGCAGGAAAATCTATAACATTATTAAATTAAATCTATAACAACAGTTAGTCTCCGTCCCACTAACTGGATTAGAGAAGATGTTATCTTCTTCTCTCAACATGGATCTTTCCCTGCCTACCTCAAAAGGTTTCACCTGTCGGACAGCGATTACTGTAGTTGTGGTGGAATTGGCATGGCACTTCACTATGTCACAGAGTGCATTTATACAGTGTCTTGGCATATGAGGAAGCCAGCGCCAAACTTCGAACAAGAATGGCTGAAAAGGGTTGCCAATAACCTCGTCTCCAGGCAGAAAATTCGTGGGATTATCAAATTCATTAGCGAAAACAGAGATCTTTTCCGGCCTCCCTAGCCTTCAACTTCCCAGCTAGCTGAACTAAGTAGCTCAATTACTGGACATTTCCCCTTCAAATAAAAGAAAGGTATTTCAACATCTAAAGAAAAAAATATTACGAACTAATAGTGTAAAAGTGAAATTGCCTGTGCTCTACATAGTGTATATATTTCCTTTTTGTTTTTCTTGAATAAAATTCCCGTGTCTTGCCCATCAAACCGTTCAGTGACCGGTCTGGTCACAGGTACGGGGGTAAGGGACGACGTTCTGTTCTGTTCTGTATTCATTGTAATGATAAAGTACTTTGCTTATACGACGCAAAGCTTCGGTTATACATCATTTTCCCCCATTCTAAAATATGAAAATTTCCTCCTTTCTAGAATGTGAACTCTGATAAGGATATCATGAATTCAAATTTATTCACACTTGATGAATTAATGGAAGACGCATCTGGTGCTAATTTAAGCAATGATGAAGTTATTCCACCTTTCTTTAAAGACTCAATGGACCCCAATGATAACTTCAAACTTATTTCTTTTGTCAAAGGAATAGTGAAACAACGTTCAATGAAATTAATTCGATTCATAATGATATACTTCATTTTCACAGACAATCATGACCTCAGAGGACAGTTAAAGATTTTCTTAATTAAATCTCTACCTGCATGTACATAAATCATATAAGATATGTGTAATTAGTACTCAAGGTATGCAGTAAAGGTGTGATTTTTCTCACTGTTATGATAAATGTTTAATTTTAAAATTGAATTCATTTCCATACTATGCCCTAAAAAAACTCTAAAATTAATATTTTTAAATGAATTTGCATTAACAGCATTAAATTTGTAATGATGAAAGTTATTTAGCAAAATTTTGATTATACACTAAAAGCTTAACTAACCGGCATGCTCGGGAAACGCCGATTTCCGGAAACTAGAAAAGTCCAGATGGTTGAGTGTGACGGGAAAAAATGGGGGGGGGGGGGATGACCGGGGCCTTTTTTTTTTTACCGATTCTGTCCCTTTACCTTTTTTTTTAGTTGTCGATTTTATTTTTAGGTCTCGGTTTTTTGGCGAAAGATGAGGACCCCTTTTTTTTGGTTCTCACTTTCGCTTTTGAACACCCCTCCTCATAAAACAAGGCTGTGTATGTCTCTGTACTGTATATTGCTTTTTTTTCCTTCTACAACCCTCCGTGCGGAGCTGACATTGCATTCCAGAAATAAATTGTCCGCATGAATGGAATGGAGTGGGTGCGTTTGCTAAAAATTGATGTAAAATATTTAGAAAAACTCATTTTCGAATTTTTCTGGTTAGTTGAGCTTTCCGCATACTTGAATGCCGGATAATCAAGAAATTACTGTACGCCTCTTAATTTATACACTGTTTTATGCCAGTCCCTTGAAAGATGTATATAAATGTTGTTTTACTGTACAATGCATTTTTAGCTCAGGCAGATGTCACCAAGTCCAAAGCTGTAGTTTCGAGATGTGGTCAGTTTAAACTTAATTAACTTTGAGTCGTTATGTTAAATAGTAAAAATTATTTTAATGATTTCTAGCTCTTACTGTTAACTTACTTTTTTTGGTTGTTACAAAAATGTATTTGATGCAAAAATGTTTTCATGAAAACTGTTTGATTTTGTAAAGGATTTTCAGAAATTTTTTCCCACTACATTTGCAGATTTAACTATTTTATAAATAATTACCTTGCCTATATTTAGTTTATTAGTTATTTGTTTGTCTTTTACTTTTCTTCAGTTTTAGATTTATGATTAATTTTACATTTTTATGTTCATTTCAATTTTCTTTCTTTATTTTTCTCCTTTTATTAGTTCTAAAGTCTGTATACCTCACCTTAAAAAGTCCCCAGTTGCCCATATATTGAATATCAGTCCGCCTCTTCTTATGGAGCCTCGTTGGTTCAAAAATCATGTTGGTAAATATGATTAATCTTTTCAAATGCAAACTTTTATTATGGTTACATGACATCATCTGTTAGTTTGTTGAGATGAGTTCAAAGAACCGAATACAGTTGGTAAATTCTGCATTTCATTTATTAAATATATTGGCATAAATAATAATTTTGCATTTTAATTCATTATGATGTATTTGGTGTAATGGTCTAGTCTCAGCTGGCATTTTACTCCTAATAGTTTTTAAATCAATAATTGAAGATTTAACATATTTCATACACACATGACCAAGATAAATCTGTTGAATTTAATCAGAATGATGAAACATTCATTCAGTCTTTTGTAAATCTGGGTTGATTTTCTTTAGAATTGTTAAATCTGTAAGAATCACTTTATTCATGTTTTAGCCATTGAAACTTTATATATATATTAGGAAATTGGTTGCTTCATCTTCCTTATGTATGTAAAAGCTCTTTTTTTCCTTGAAGATTATTGGGCATATTCTGCATATAATTAAAGTGAATCAGTTACAGACATTTAATATGACCACCATAATATTCATAAGTTTTCAATAGAAATATTAAAAAAAAAAAAAAGACATTTTAAAGTCATTTGAATGGTTAGTTTAGATTGTATAATAGAATCAGTTTTGAAATGACAGAAGGTAGAATGTAGATAAAACTTTTTATTCTTATTTGTTCGACTTCCAAGTAGTTTAAACTCCGTGCATGGCATGGAATTGACCATTTCTTTAGGAATTTTTCCTTTGCTGATTTTTTTCTTTTTCCTCTAAAAAGTATATTTCATTTTAAAATTTCGTTTTTCACTGAAAACTGTTTTTATTTATATGTAATAGAATTTCCCATTATTCTTTTCTATTTACATTTATTTTAGATATAAATGCATTCAGACTGAATCAAAATATTTTTGGTTTTAATTCATTATTGTTCATAATTTTTGAGCTCAAAACTTTGCAAAAAATTTTCACACAGTTCTTGGGATTTTATTTTGTTTTATGGGGGAAAAATTGCTGGCAATAATTTATTTGACTTTTACTAATAGATTGTGCTCCTTATACTCTGTCAGTTAATTTGAAGTTGCTTAACAGTCATCTTACTGTGAATGAACCTCATCATGCTACTTTGTGTTTAATTCTTCATATACCTTGAAAATATTATCTTTACCATAAATATTATCTTTGCAAAAAAAAGGAAGAAAGAAAATCACAAATCCTGGTATCTTTATATTTTGGTTTATTGCAAAAAAATTACTGGAATCATTTTGTGGCCTTTTACTAATCTCGCCGCACTGTAATTTAATTTTCACACTGAGGACAGATAATCTGAAGTTGTTAAACATCTTATTGTAAATGAACTTCTAACTGGGCCACCATCACATTTCTTTGTGTGTAATTCTCCATATATCTTGAAAATATCATTTTTACTTTTAAAGTGACTATAGCAGAATCCTTTCGTTACCTTGTCTTTTTCTTGTAAAATTCTTGTACGAGACAATAAACAGAACAATATTATATAAATAACATAGTTTACTAATATTACTTTATTGAGGGCATATTTTTTAAATTCATATGACATGATTCATAAATTAACCCCTTCCCTTACAATGACGAGTCTAACACGCACATCGAAAATTACAGAATTTTATATATATTTAAATTGGTAATAAAATCAAAGTAACAATTAATTTTAAATAGAAAAATCACCTGGACACGCTTAATTGTCTCAAGTATCCTTTACCATCTTAAATAGATTGAAATAATAATAAATATCCCAAATGGATGGTGGCATCTTATTAGGAAGTTAAATAAAATCGTATGCCAAGGGGTTAATGGTCTTCATTTTTTTCCCTTTTAAGTACATAGTGTACTGCATTGCATGTATTTCTTGCATTGTTAGCCCATATTTGTGAAGAACCCTGGACATAGAAATTTCATGCTAATTTGATCCATTTTTTAAATGTCTTTTGTTGGCTCACCTCCACCTAACCCAGAAGGGAGCAAGCGACTCTGTGTCATTTCTTATTACAGCCATTTTAATTGTACAATCTGGGACCAACAATTAAAATGTTTAAATGAACTGATTAAAAATGTTTCAACAAAATTGTTCTAACCATTTTAAATAAATGTTTCTACATGCCTTAATGGTAGTTATCATCTTTAGGAGCTGATTAAAGCAGAATTAACCCTACCATATTTTTAATTCTGTGCGTTGAAACATGATCCAATTTTCATTTGGATCTATTATTTTGTTGCAAGTATTTAGATGATACCCTTAGCAATTGGATTAGATTTAATTTACCCACCCAGAATGCTTAGTCGGCCAATGAGAAACATGCAAACCAAGTTTCATTACAATTGCCAAATTTGTAGATCGGTATGTTTCCATTTAAAATTGGAAATTGCTTTAGTACCCTTTTATTACTCAACAAAATGACCGAAGTTAAAATTATTGCTTCACCTTTTATTGTGTTGCACATGCTAACCATTTTATAGCCATTGTTAAATACTCTGTGAAGATTTCTCTTCCCCGTTTCTCAAAACTGTTACAATATTAAATTAAAATTAGGTTATTTTTTATTGTTTTAGTTAGAAAGATATGCACTTTAAGAATGAAGTTTTAAATTGCTTCTCAAAAAATTACTCTTCGAGTGTAATGTATATCTGAACATTTTATGACATTGTCACATAATAATATGGTAACAGTTTTATTAAAATACAATTTATTGGATATAATTGGAAATGCTTGAATAAAATATATTTCTTTTAGTTATGAAAATATTAATATCTCATCTTCATTGTTTATCAGTGGTTTTGGAATGTTGTGAAATTTATTATCTAATGCCATATAATAAATGTAAAATCTAATGTTTAAAATCTAAAGCTATATAATCTTTTCTTTTATGTGTAATGCAATTACCAAATTTTTGTAAATCCAACATTCTTCTGTAACTTGTTGTCTGATATTAGTTTGTAACAATTTTTGTAACATTTTTTTGACACTAAAATTATAAGCCTTATTGGTGTTATCCAACAATGAGGATAAATTGATTAAAAACCTTTTAAAATGAAATTTTACTACCTGCATCATTTTTACAGTTCATTATCTTCTTTTTTGTTAAAATATATTCCTCCATTATTCTTGTATTGTTTATCTTATTTTATTTATTGGTAGCATATACCATGGCAAAATATGGAATGTCTATGTGTGTTCTTGGCATGGCAGCTGAATTGAAAGCAGACAATATACATGTTAATGCTCTTTGGCCTAAAACAGGTAAAATATCTGCAAATGCCATAGTACTCGAATTTATTTACTTTGTATCAATATGTTGGTTAAGTAATTAGTTTATTTTGTGAATATATGTGTGAACTTATTTTTATTAATCCTGTAAGTGCCCAATTATTTTGAACTTGTAGATTTCAGGTTAGAAAACTTCATCTTTAAAGTGAATTAACTGAACTTTTTTGTTTTTAACGTATCTCTAAATCTTAAGAATGCTTTATCCATGGATGTTTAAGAAAATATGAATACGAGTTATCTGCTTCCGATTGGTAAACAGAAAGAGCTGGTTTCGCCATTAGGAGAGTTAATCTACAAGGGCCATTTTTTTTCGTCCTCCAATGAACAATAAAATAAATTTTAAAGAAATTTTAAGGTGTAAGCTTTTATTCATACAAAAAATGAATGCAAGAGTTGATAATTATTTTTCTGATTACAATAAAATGCATGGTTCGAATAAAAATGTGGGCACCTTATATTTTGTGTATATTTTCTTAAACAAATGGAATATTCCTAGAAGGTAAAGGCGCCCATGCTTTTAATTGAACCATGCATTTTATCATAATCAGAAAAATTGTTTTCAACTTTTGCTTCATTTTTTTTGCATGAATAAAAGCTTTTCCCTTAAAATTTTAGATTTATTTATTTTATTTTCTACTTTTTAGTGACGGTTGACACGAGTACACACGACATTTTAGGCATAGTAAGCCAAATTCAATTATTTAATTTTCCAATATAAAACACATATTAAAATGATTTAATGACATTAAATTTCTGAAATATAGATCCGTAATATATTACATGATAACTTAAATTATTATCAACAATGTAATAGGAAAAAAGGAGAATTGATCTACAGAAATTTATCTTTTTGCTTTTGAGTGCAAAATGTTTGGTGCACACGAAGTAAAAAAAAATTCTGCTTGTTGGCGAATTCTAATAGAAAGTAAACCCAAAACGTGTTGAAGCACCAGCTATTACATCATTCATCGATGCAGCACTGGAAGTATAGCGTATTTTTTGTTAGCTTTGTGGTGTTGTTACAACCCTATGTAATGTGAGGTTACCACCTTCCAAACTTTATCTCCAAAATGTAGGGCTAAATTTTAATATTTTTTAGGTTTAAAATAGGTATAGATTGCAAATTTTTTGCATAATATTGTATTGACTCCAGAAATCCACCATTGTGCTAAGCTTCAAAGCTGTAGCTCGATTGGAAATGGGTAAGAAATCATTCTCAAGATTTGAGGACACGACAGTCAAGTTGAATAAAAGCTTATATAAAAAAAGAGAAGAGTATAGAACAAAATGAATTTATTACCAAAAGTTATGTTCAGACATGGTTACTTTTCTACTTGATCACTGTGAAGATTCAGGCATTTGTCATATTGGTATACCAAGTTTCAGCTCCCCTCTTTGAAGAACAATGCCACCAGTGACGTGAGATGGGCCTTAATGTTGCTTTGAATCTCCTCATTTTACTGGAAGCTTTTAGTCCAGTCAACGAAGGGTATGAAAAAATAACATTAAATCATATAGTTTTGAAAATTGGTACACATGTTCAAGAGGGGCTTTTGATGAACATACTAAAAATCCCCGGTCCTAGGGGGGGTGAGCGCGATGTGCCATCTTGGATTTCATCCCCCTTTTTTAGTTTTTCCAGAATATCTCAAAAACTATTCAGTTTTCAAAGTACAATTGATTTAACAAATTAAAGAGCGTGAAATTCCGTACAAATACATTCTTTTAGTTTTCTTCTAACTTGAATAGTTTCTGAGAAAATGGGTCTCAAAGTTTGCCGCCATCTTGGATTTCATCCCTCTTTTTTGAGTTTCTCTTGAATATCTCGAAATCTATTCAATTTTCAAATTACATGTAATCATCAAATATAAGAGCGTAAAATTCCGTACAAATGCATGCTTTTATTTTTGTTTTAGCTTTAATAGTTTCCGAGATAATGAATTTCAAAATTTGCTACCATTTTGGATTTTATTCCCCCCCCTTTTTTAGTTTTTCCTAAATATATCAGAAACTATTAAAGCTAGAAGAAAAAATAAAAGCATGTGTTTGTTGGGAAATTTACGATCATTAATTTGTTGTATTGCATGCAGTGGCGAATCCGGGGGGGGGGGGCTATCGGGCTACAGCCCCCAGAGCCAAGCCAGAATTCTTGATATTATTTAAAATCATTAAAACTGTTTTTTCTTAAATTCCCTCTTTAAAAAAAATAATAAAAACGTTTCAACATTGCTTTCTGGCTTGACAGGCTCGAAAATTTTCCTATTTTTGTAGTCGTTCCACTAGTACTTGTAGCTTTGATGCGGTCGAAGACATTTTTGGCTAGTTATTTCATTGTAATTTTTATTAAATTATAGAAAGTATTGTATTGTTCTTTATGATTCTTATTGTCAGATGAGTAAAGTATGTAAAATTAAAGAGTTTTAGTTTACTTTAACCTTGAGGTTTGACATTCGTCACGATGATACAACATTTTTATGACCTCACCCCCCCCCCCCAGACCCGAATTCTAGATTCGCCACTGATTACATATAATTTGAAAATCAAATAGTTTTGGGGGTTAAAAAGGGGGATAAAATTCAAGATGGCTGCAAATTTTGAGACCCATTATCGTTGTCATGAATGAAGACAACTCTAGAAGTCAGAATGGCTCTTCGCAACCGTTGTAAAGTCTGAGAAGAAACAGCTGCATTAACTGTTTTTCACAAACCAACTTTCTGTTCAAAGAAAGCGAATAACACTACGCAAATCGCACTTGGCGGAAACATCAATTCTACCGGCCATGTTTTCTTGCTGACAGGCAGCTGAAACTGACCAGCTGGCATCAGCAGTAGTTGAGGTTATGGTTAGAGACATGTGCAGTTGCCCACCATGCATCTATACCTCCTACCACTTGTTTACCTGCTTAATGGCTCCATTAGAGTTTGAAAAAAAGGCATTGTATAAAGGAAAGAAACTTCATACTCCGAGCATGATTATTAAAACACTTAGTATTTAAAAATACTTGATTTACATCATCAACTTTTGTTTGTTGTAATAAAATGAACTGTATATGTATAGTTGAATAATAGCAGTTTTGAAAGTAAAAGAATTAATTTAATTCTGCATTTCTATTGTTAATAACATGGTTTCCAATGCCTTTTTTTTATTATGTAACATTCATGGAAGGAAAATTAACTTAACAGTACTATTTTGCTTTTCCTCTTCTTAGAGGAAACCATTATAAAACTATTGCAATAAAATTTTTATAAAACTTTTCTTGGATATTTTGCAAGAAACTTATTTTATGCATTCAATATATTTAAATGGGTAGTAAAAAGCACAATTATTGAAAAATTTATTCCAATTTTTTTTTTTTTTCTATTCCTTTAAAAGCATCTTTGTTCTTAATATGATAGTTTGAGCTCTGATAATATTGAAATGCATCATTTTTACATACTCTGGCAAACATTTTCTTCTATTATTTCAGACAAAAGTTGTAAATTTATTTTAGTTTTTGTCAAAGCTAATGCACTTTACTGTACTTCCCCCACTAATCAGAAAATATTTGCAGATGAATAAGATATCTCTGAGATACCTGTTGTGTATATGAGGAATGTGGATAATTCAACTCCAAAAATCATTAAATATTTTTTGCAAACAATCTTTTTATGATCAAGTATTAGAATTTTTTTTTTTGTAAATAGTTTTATTTATTTTGCTATGCAAATGTGAGCAGTCTTTTTTATCAGAGCATTTTTCCTAAAAATTCTGTATCTTATTTTATTAGGTAAAAATCTGATTCACTATTTAAACAATTTTGAAGCTAGTTTTGTTTTTGTCCCATGAATGTTTATGCAACACAAACAATCTCTACTAATAATAAAGGAGAATATATATCTGTGTGTTGGTGCACTACAGGGCATACAGCTAGACCTAGAGGAATGAAATTTGGCACAAACATACTTTGGAGGGTGGGAATGTGCTCCTCGGAACTGGTTTTTTAAAAAATTTTGCTTGATTTATTAAAAATTGAGCAAAATTTTTGCGTTTTTCCTTAATAACTTCCAAAAATATTATAGCACAAAAATCATTTCTACATCATCTGAAAATTTTTAAAAATTATCTTGTCAATGATATTAATTAAGTTGCTGTACAATATTTTCTCTAATTAAAATATTTCTTGGCATAATTTACAATGATATTTTTCATTGTTATAAGAAATGCAAGCCGTTTTCATTGTTTAAACAAATATTTAATTGTGTGTTTCTCTTCCATTGTTGAAAGCTAAGCTAATATCCTACTGGATTTTACTTTCTATTTTTTATTTCGTCAGTTTTTCTGTGAAATCTGTAAAGAAAGTCCTCAAGATGGTAAATATATAAGAAAATAATCCAGTAAACTAAACGATTATGGTTGCTATGTTTTGATTCTTTTTATCCGCAAGCATGTTTTAAGCCAATTAACATGCTGTTGGACATAAAATGTGTCATGCCATTTTAATGTAGAAATCGGATGTGTATTTTATCTAAGGAATAAGAAAGTAAAATCTGCGCCAACAATGTACAATTAGATGTTACACAATACAAACTGTTACATTTCATTAGGGACATTCATTTAGACAAGGAACAGAACATGTGCAAGGCTACGAAAAGAACGTGGGTTAAATGTCTATCCCAATTTGAAGTTTAAAATTGCTTAGTTAAAGGAACCATGAATTTCAAATTATGCGCAAGAGATTCAGTTGAAATTATAATCCTGGCAAACAAGCTGGTCGCCGAAGGTGGCTAGTTAAAAATACAATGGAATAATCAATATGCTTATGCACAGGCAGTTTAAAAATTAATGTAACAAAGAAGCAAATATTTATTTTGATAAAATTGATATTTTTATACTTATTGCTTTTAATAACTATCAGTAATCTGCAAATATTTTGACTTATTATAATGGTTTTTTGATTATTTATAATTTCTAATTTTAAATTAACAGCTATTGCTACAGCTGCAATGGAAATGTTAGGTGGGAAGGACATCACCAAAAACTGCAGAAAGCCAGACATAATGTCTGATGCAGCTTATGCAATAATTACTGGCAAATCAACTGGTAACTTCTTCATAGATGAAAGAGTTTTGAAAGAAAAAGGAGTTACAGACTTTGACCAGTATGCTGTCGATCCCAGTAAGGAATTTATTATTAATTTATGTATGTATTTCTTTCACCAAAATAATTTTTACTATTTCTTATTAAAGTTGTTAATCTTTTCCTCATGGAGACATTTCAAATATTGCACTTGCAGAATTTTATTCTTTTGTAAATTGTTTGTTATGGATGTTGTACAATTATAGAATTAGTATTTCACTGTCCTTTCAGAGAAAATTTGTAAGATCTCTAGAGATGTAACAACTTTGTGAATATTTTAACACCGCTGTTTGATGTATGATAGCTCGCCAGTGAGAACCTGATCAGTTTTTCAGCAGTTTCCTTTTCGAAGAAGCTATTTTTTGGATATTCAAATGGATAATTGATATAAAATTGCTGTTTGTAAATTTGAATAACTTGGTAAATTAATCACAGATATTTTCTCTCTCTAAAATTTGTAAAAATATCTACATCTGTAGACACTTGATCCTACAATGAACAGTGTTTAACGCCTCGGCATACAATTTTATTTAACCACCTAATAAGATGTCACCACCCATTTGGGATATTTATTATTATTTAAATCTATTTAAGATGGCAAGGATACTTGAGACATTTAAGTGGTTTTTGTATTTAAACTGATTTGTTACGTTGACCTAAATATGATTTTAAATAAAAAAAGTTCTGTAATTCAGTGAGCGTGTCAAAGACATCACTGTATGTTAAAGGGTTAACTGGATCATTTTCTTTGCTATCGAATAACATGATCCCTTCTGTTTTATAAGGGGGCTGTCATCTTCATTCATCTCAGAAGGCATATAATACTTGTGATGGTTATAGATTCTAAGTGATTTTTGTGTAAAATTATAAAACTATATATATAATATAAATCTAAATATAACTTATTATATATGATCATACAGAAACAAAGTAAACAAGACACATCAAGAAGCAGATCCTAAACTAAAAAGTCATTATTTGAACAATACAACCAAATTTAAAACAAAATCTAAAGAATTGAAAATACTATAGATGCCATGAACAAAAAAATTAAGTATAAACATTTATATGTCAACAAGTAAAAAAAAAAAAAACTCTGTTGTTATTAAAAGTATTGAAAAAGTCAATCCAAGTATATGGAGTTTTCAGCAATTAATATAGCCGCTTGGCTGTGGACAAGCTTATATATATATATATATATATATATATATGTATAATTAACGATTAAATTTTAGTTTTAAGACTAAAAATGCGATAATCCAATGTACCAGTATTCTTAGGCTTTTAAATTAAGTGGTTAAAAAAAGTTAAGTTTTAGAATGAGAGGACTTGATAAAATGAAGTTTAAGGAAGGCCTAATAATGGTATTTATATATAGCACAAACAATGCAAGCCACACTTAAAACTTTAATATTACTTGGGGGACACACAATTCAACAGTCACTGAATTTTAATTATGTGTTTAATTATACAAAAATTAAGATGAGATAAATATTTACTTAAGGCAATTATGAAATATTATATCGACTTGATGTCTCTGTGACATCATACAGGTATTTGGGGATTAATGCCTATCTGACATTACATAGTTAAATAGATTCTGTTACTAAAAAAAAAGAACAGCCTGCATTCAGGATCATGTACTGCTCCTCTCAGTTCGAGCGTCTCGCGAAGCCTGATCATTCTTGCTTATCTCGACTGAGGCGTAGGCTAGAGGGTGCTGCTCTCTCTTGGAATTGGTGTTAGCAAGACAGTCTCGTATTACATAATTTTATAACTTATATATAGCCATAATTTATATAACTTATGTGAATATAAAACTTACATGCATAACTTATTTCCATATGCAAACTAATTAATTATTTATATAAACATTACAATTTTCTAAAAATTTCATTAGAGCCAAAATAATAACTAATCCATAAAATTTTCTTTCGCTTAACTGTATATGAAGTAAATATTTCTGTTGTAAATCCAGAGGGGGAGGGGGAATGAATATTATACATATTGGTCTAACTAGAATCTACCTATTAAATTCTTGTTCTAAAATGTCTACAAAAGTTTTAGCTTTCATTCTAAGTCTATTCTAATTCTTATACAATTTAGCTATTTGTTAGATTAACTGTACAAGAATATGTAGATATAGTAATCAAAAGTTTATAATTTCTCAACTCTTGTTTTAACTATTTAAAATGCTGATGCAGTGTTGTAGAAGAATTATGGCAATTACGTTGAATTTTAAGAAAATCCTAACATTATTCGCAATTTTTTACTAACCGTAATTATGTAATAAAATTATTGATATACTTATTATTGTTCAACCTTGTTAGTGAAATGGATTGCTGTAAGATGCTCTTTATCAAATCATGAGAATACTTTATATTATGAGTGTGGCATATTTTACTGTTTAAATTGCTGTGAGTTTCCCAATGTGTTATCATTAGCATACATTGCGAGTGATGATAATTGTAGTCTTGGTATAATATGAATTTTCTTTTCCACAATTTTTTATATATTTTTAAATTTTTTTAATGTTATTAAAATATTGGCATTTAATTTCTACTACAATTTGTAAAAGTGCAAACACGTTTGCACTATGTTTTTACTATGCGATTCAATTATGACAATTATGCTTTTGAAAAACTAAATTCCAATGATTAAGCTAATAGTGGAATTCATTTTTAGCTCAGCCACTGTCACCTGACTTCTTTCTCCCTGATGAGGAGTTAAAATCTTTCCCTAATTATGAAGAATTTGCAGTACTTTATGCAAATGAAAAGCCAGCTGAATCTGGTTCAGTTGATACTGTTTTCAACAAAATCAAGGTCACTTTGAATGAGGAACTTGTGAGCAAAACAAAGGGTGTTTATGCATTTCAGATTACAGGCAAGTATTATATTTATCTCATAAAAATTACATTTCATCCTTTTGGTATTTGCTACTTGATTACTCATCAAAAGGATGAAAGAGAGAAAAAAAAAAAACTATATTCATGTTGAGGAAGTCTTTTTGTACAAATACACATTAAAATCAGTATATAATCTATTATGCCATTGCAGTAACTAGTTATCATATTGCCACATTTTTTAAAAAAGGAATTTTCTTCACTTTCCTTGCTTTAAAATTACAAAAATTAGATGCATGTGAAAAAAAAATGTTTCTTTCTTTAGTTAGTTTTCTATAAGTTATTAAAAAATTTAATGGCAACATTTGGAAAATGATCCATTTAAGAAACTTCTAGAAGTTCCCATGTGAAGTTTAAATTTAAGCACCTGCCTTAGTTCTTTGAATGTATTTTTATTCCATTGTTCTTTGTCTTTTTACTTTCAAGCTGGATATCATCATTTCTGTTTGTTTCTTTTGACTTGCATTTTGTAAATAAATCAAATTATTTTCTAACACTGACTTTTTCTTCTCTCGATGATATAATGTTAGGTTTTAAGAAGTTTTGAATTGTAACTTTAACATTTGAAAGGTGTAAATCCATGATTATTTTTAGATTGAATATGGTTTGAAGATAAACTAATAATTGAAGATTTCTTTTCATTATGTTGCAATCATAACTTTAATAATAAAGATTTAGAATTCTTTTACAAGACTAAACTTCATTCATATTAAATTTTGTAAAATTTCAATTACATGAAACAATGTTTAACAATTAAAACATTCTCCTTTTATAGTCTACTAGCAGTACGCACACGGCATTGCCCGTGGAATCAGGACTTTAACAAAATGAAAAAAAAAAAAAACGCCCACAATGACATGAAAAAGTTTTGAAAACAAAATCAAAACGAAAGATACACATTATTTGATTTTCCTGCTTATTTTTTTCGCGCTACAGTACAGAGTACGTTAATCCAAAACAATATTAAAAAATTGCAACGTGAAAATGATTATTATACTTCAAGTAAAATATGCGAGATTTAAACACGTTAAGACACTGCCGAGCGCACGGCGTTGCCCGTGGAATTAGGACTTTAATAAAATGAAGAAAAATAAATAAATAAAAACGCCCACAATGACATGAAAAAGTTTTGAAAACAAAATCAAAACAAAAGATACACATTATTTGATTTTCCTGCTTATTTTTTTTTTTTCGCGCTACAGTACAGCGTACGTTAATCCAAAACAACATTACAAAATTGGAACGTGAAAATTATTATTATACAGAAAGCAAAATATAAATCAAATCCGAAAATAATAATCGAAGTAATTCATTCAGGTGAAGGTCATGACGTTTCCTGCGCGTCCGCCAATCAAAATTGACATCAACGTTCCGAAGAAGTGCCGCGCGAGGAACTCGATGGAGAAAAATAACTCTCAACGGCCCAGAAAGAAATTAATTTTAAAAAAATGGGGAAAAATATTTTAACAATTCTTGTTTTAAATCTGACAGAACCGTTCTAGTTATAAGCTGAAAAAAATTGAAAATAATAGTGTTATTAGAAAGTCGGATGCAACAAATTTAAAAACAAAACTAACATTTAGATGACAAAACTGACTATTTTTTAAAAAATTCTCAAAATTCAGTAAATTACGGTAGAAATTCATAACTAACTTCATTAGAACGGAAATCGCATGCTCTTTCCAATGGTCTGTCTATTTTTGTCGCACAATTATTCGAAACCAATCTATTGAGAAATTAGTGTGAAAAATCAACCAAAACAACTGAAAACATTAAATAAAAAAAATTCTAGATTAAAATTTAAAATTTCGGCTTCGAGCTTATTGATTAATTTGTAGGCAATATCTGAGAAAATAAAATGTAGAAATGATGATTGAAATGTACATGTGCATTCTGTTTTAAAATAGTAGAGATATTTTTTCTCTCCTGATATTAAATAAACTTATTTCCTAAAAAGAAATCATGTAACAAAAATTTAATTAATTAGTAAAGTCATTATTATAAAAAAGTTATTTTTCATTAAATGCAACAATTGCTCTAATGACACGCAAAGATTTAATTCAGCTTCATCAGCTATAATTATTTGTGAAAGGATTATTTTGAAAATCAGGACAGTAAAAAATAGCAAACCATTTCTCACTTCTGAATATTTATTGAACTGCTTGACTTTCAGAATATTTGTCTTCTGTCAATTTGCATTGTCAATTGCCACTCAAATGGTCAAATTCAGAATAGGAACATCACCCAATAACAAAAACAAATGAAAAGGTTTATTTGAACTCATTATATTATGTGATGCCAATGCTGAAATAAATGTTAAATAAATCTAATTTAGGAATTTTGTTAACCCATTAACGACTGATGTTGCATTTTTTGCAACAGTAGTTATTTTTTTAAAGTAATTTTTTAAAAATTGATTTGGTTTTACATTAGACAAAGCTTCTATGCTTCTGGGGGGGGGGGGGCACTGTTTCACTGTCACTGAAACTTTTTCTTTCTTTTTTTTTAATTGACATTTTTTCCTGACTATTTTTCTTTTAATTTTAAATAGATCTCACAGATGGCAGCAGATATTTGTATTAAATGTAATGTGCTCGTACATAGCAATTCTTTCAAAGATTTTCATGTATCCAAAAAGTAATTGCTTTTGGTTAATGTTGCGTTCTAGCGACATTTTGTATCTTCTATAAAAATAAACATTTTTTTTCACCTGTTACTTTTTTTTTCTTAATTTAGACTCTGATACGTCTGAAAATCAATTTTTGTCCATTTCCTTCAAACAAAAGGTAGTGCGGTCATTAATGGGCTAAGAATAAAAAAATAATTGTAATCATCTGAATCGTCAGATGGTTTGAAAATATTAATTAAAATGAATGTTTACTTTCAAAATCCAAAATAATAAATATATACAAACTTGATGATAATAAATACGTATTAAGATGTGTTGTGGTAACCAATAATAATATTTAATATTTACACCAATATAGAAATAAGACATGTCAAAAAATAATCAAAACTTTTGATATTCTCTTCAACTGTTTCTTTTCTTGATTGATGTTTATATAATAATCAATGTTCAAAGGTTTAATGAAATTTTTATTTGATATCTTTAGGTCCTTTGAATGAAATTTGGTTTGTTGACATGAAAAATGGAACAGGAGCTGTTGGCAAAGGTGAACCTCCTACTGGTAAAGCCGACGTAATTTTTACGATGGATTTAGATTGTTTCATGAAGCTGTTTGATGGATCATTAAAACCGACTGCTGCCTTCATGTCTGGAAAATTAAAATTAAAGGGTGATATGGGATTAGCAATGAAGCTTGACAAGCTGATGTCAAAAATGAAGTCTCATTTGTAAATTCGTTTCATATTGAAATATGTTTGTTATATTATATGATGTAATTTTATTTTTATATAATTTTATATATTAATTGTTTGTAATAATGAGTAATGATGAAAGGTGTTTGACTTGGAGTGAAATATGGATTCGAAATAAAATGGTTGATTTGTTTGATAATTGTATATTTGATTTTATTGGATGTGAAATTACACTTTGTACAGAAGATTTTAAGATGGTGATGATTTGGGTAGTAGTCTCAGATTATAGATAAGAGGACTGGGGATTCTAGACTAGATTCTGCTGGTGATTCACTGTATACATGCGGCTGCTGTGCATTAAATCTGACCGAATGAGGCAAATATCCT
>BGPR01000418.1:513871-536560 GCA_013235015.1 Araneus ventricosus
ACACAAAGGCAAAACAAAAAAAGCTTTCGACTGTGGAAATTCATGTATTTTACAGCCTGCGTTTCGCATGCTAAAGCCTAGTTTATAAGATATCAGCCTAGTGGTGGACTCTCGGAGTTGGAGGACTGCAGGTTCAAAACAAGATTACACTGAAGATCCTTCGTGTTTGTAGACCCGGTGAACGTTGAATTGACAGGTCAAAACGTCCTCCCACTGTGGTATGGCGCGGAAGTTTGAGAGAGGAGGTTCCAGCTAAGCGTCTCGTTCATAATCTGACCGTTCAAAATTATGAAGACTGTTCAAATTTTGAATTTCTTAAAAACAGACACTTATATAACTACACTAAACGTCTTCCTGCGTTTTTTGGGTTAGATCGTCCATATGCCTACGAATAGACATGCTAATAGACAGTTAGTCAATGATTGGATTTTTCGAAATTTGATGCACTTGCAGGGTCATATTAAGCGTGTTATGAAACCTGCACTGCTAGTATACTCGGAACCTTCGGAAGTCACGTATATGATTG
This sequence comes from Araneus ventricosus, assembly GCA_013235015.1. NCBI lineage: Eukaryota > Metazoa > Arthropoda > Arachnida > Araneae > Araneidae > Araneus > Araneus ventricosus. Next base: position 514,398 of record BGPR01000418.1, read on the forward strand.
ATACATTGACTTGTCAGTCATTATGCTTTAAAATAATATAATTTAGCATACCAATACTTTCAATAATATTTTATTTATTATTATTTCTATCGCAACTGCTATATTATTTAACTTTATTATCAATTTTATTTATCTTGTTGATATTTAAAATGCGCTTTGAGTCCGTAATTTTACTGTATCCAAAATTCGCGTATATGAGTATTGAGAATAGTCTTCAAGAATCAGTATTTTAAACGAAAAAAAAAGAACATTGGTATTTTCTTAGTAAAACATTATATTAAATAAATAACAAATTTTCACACAACATTCAAGAGTCATAAAGCTCAGAAATAGGATTATAATTTAATACTAAATATTGTTATAAAGCACGTAGTAACCTCCACTTTTTCTTCCAATTTTTGCTGAAATGTTAAGTTTTGAAAACCTTGCAGATCTTGTAGGAGGGAAAAACGACGTGACGGGTAGCGAAGACAAGGAGGTTAGACGTTGACATGCGTAGTTTTCCCTTATGTGAGTATCGCCTCAAGTAAATTGTCATGTATCCTCACAAGTGGTTGACGATGAGATAAATTGTCCACAAAAGTACTTTTGTCACTGAAGATTGATTATTCAGAAATTTTGAAACTTCAATTTTGATGAATATTGAATTTTTGTGAAAATCACTGCGAATCTTGTAGGGAGGAAAACGACGTTGATAGGGTGCAGGAGACAGCTAGGAGTTAAGGGCGTGTGACATGCAGTAGTTTTCCGTGAGATCCCTCAAAAATGGTGTCTATTATCCTACGTGCGGTTGGAGATGGGATAAAATTGTACCACAAAGTACTTTTAAACTGAAGATTGATACTAAATTCAGATAATTTTGAAACTTATATTTTGATGAATATTTAATTCTTTGGAAAATCTTGCGAATCTTGTAGAAGGATAAATGACGAGACGACAGCAGAAGACAGCGGCAGTTAGACGTTGTATGACCTGCGTAGTTTTCGGATGATTGCCTCGCAAGTAAATGTGTTTATTATATGCCACTGGTTGGTGGACGATGAGATAAATAACCAAGAATTGTACCACAAAGTACTTATAAATTGACATCCAACTCCCATTTTTTTTAAATCGCAATTTTCAGAATTTTATCATTCAAGTCCAAAAAAGAAAAAAACTTATAAACTTTTGAAGATTAGGTCTTCATCACAAATATCTTCAAATAACAGTTATTTACAGTTTCTTCCTCTAAAGAACCTATTATTATACCATATGTCACAAAGTGCTGAAGACTGGCGATCAAAATGGATCTGCTCATCCATTACAAATTCCCCATGGTAGACGAGTATTCCACTGAGAGTTCTTCCTAATTAAAATTTAAGCTCAATACATATTGTGCAGGTACTTGACATGGCAAATATTTTGCAATGCTTTTTCGCTTTATTGCAACAGAGCTACAGGCATTATATCAGCATGATTCCATAAGTAAAAATATCAGAAAAATATCAAGGTCGATTTTACATCGCCATTTCATACTTGAACTAAATGCTATTCATGCCACACCACAAAAAAATTCGATTGATCATAATCATCATTTTACAGTTCATCCCTGAACCTATTATTATGCCATATGTCGGCTAAAGTGCCAAAGCTGGCGATCAAAATGGATCTGTCTCCCAATACATAAAATTCCCACAAGGTAAGACGAGTATTCCACATTGGTTCTTCCTATAAATTTAAGCTGTCTTCATGTGTAAAGCAAGACTTGATAGTGGCAACATATTTTGCAATGCTTTTCGCTTTGCTAAGAGCTACAGGCATTAGTATCAAAGCAGATTTCATAAGTTGAAAATATCCAGAAATATCAAGGTCAGACTTTACATCGCCTTCATATGAACTAAATACATCTCTATAGCCCACCAAAAAAATCTTCGAATCATAATCATCATTTTACAGTTCCTTCCCTAAAGAACCATATTATTATACCATATGTCAGAAGTGCCGAAGCTGGCGATCAAAATGATCTGTCTATACATAAATTCCCACAGGTAAGATGAGTTATTCCACATAGAGTTCTTCCTAATTACGAATTAAGCTGTCTGTATTGTACAGGCATTGATATGGCAATACTTTTGCAATGCTTTTTGCTTTTGGCAGCTTCATTGGCAAGAGCTGCAGAGCATCAGTATACAACATGATTCCATAGGTAAAAATATCCAGAAAATATCAAGATCGATATTTACATCGCCATTCTATACTTGAAGAAATGCTATTCTATAGCCACCCCAAAAAGTCGATCATGTCATCAGTATTATAGTAAACGCAGGGCAGAAAAAATTTTCATCGATACTATTCATACACATTGATGTTTTCCAATAGATGTCGAGCATTTGTTTTATGTCTTGAATTGAATAATCATGATTATCTTGATGACGGAGGTGTTTTGAAGAAATTTCCTAGAAGTGTGCAAGCAGAGGCTCGTAGATGACGAACAAAAGAAAGAATGGGGACTATACAAAAGCAAATAACAAATCCAAAATTTCAGAAGCCACAAAAATGTACCAAGGCTTGATTTTAGCACCTTAACATTGATTTGCCCTCGAATGTTTGTATAGTTGACTCAATCCCTGAAAGCACATCCGGACAGGTTTTGATGATCAAAAGAACCATATAGATGACGAAGCACGACATAAATATATATTTCTGTTTTTTAATATTTGTCTTCGGCACCATTTCTTATATATTTCATTCAGTTCTTTTTGAAATTTTTGACAATCACTTTGTCGTTTTCTATAAACGATTATGTAGTACAAACGTACATATTTGCACCAAACTGTGGTAGCTTTCATTTCTTCTGTCAGGTAAAGAACGACAATGAACAGGAATTGTACGAAATTTCTTAAAACAAACGAAAAATGTAATACGTTTTGCAGATTTTGATGCAATAAATTATCGTTTTTCATGATTATCATGTTGTAAACTGATGGACTTATATTTTTGAGTTTTGAGGAATCCCAGTCATTATCGTTCAATTAAACAAAAAGCGAGAAAAAATACTTTTACAATCACTTTCAGGAAAAGTATTTGCAGTAAGATTTTTGTTTCTGATGATTTTCCAGTTATTCTAGACTCTCGTTCCTTCGTACGCCTTTACTTTTTACATATTTGATACACTCCAATTTTATTCGAATGGCATTTATTTTTTTGTTAATTTAGAATATTTAGATTGTGACGCTGTTGGGCTGAAAAATTCTTAGAGACTGATAATTTGTTCTTAAATACGAATGCTTATTCTTTCTGTCGATTCTTTCGAACACCATATTATCTTGAGGTTTATGATTTCTTCATATCATGATTTCAACAGTTATTACATTTCTTCAAATTAAGGAATTTGATGTTTATGAAACGAAAGTAAAAAAGGGACGAATATCAAAGAGTTTTGAAAGTTGATAAGATTGAGATCATTTTCCCCTTTTGACGCTGTTAGGAGCTGAAAATTTTTGTGAGGAAACTAGAAATAATTTTGTTCTTAGAATACGAATGCTGTTATTCTTTCTAGTGATTCTTTTCCAAACACCATATTATCTTGGGGTTTATGGATTTCTTCATATCTGTTCGAACAGCTATTACATTCAAGTTCAAAAAGGAATTTATGTTTATGAAGAAACAAAGTAAAGAGTGACGTATGTCAAAAGAGTTTTGAAAGTTGATATGGATTGAGAACATTTTCATTCTTTTGACGCTGTTGGGACTAAAGCTTTAGAGGAAGCTGAAATATATAATTTTGTTTTTTTAGAATCGCAGAAATGCTATTATTTGTTCTGATTCTTTTCCGAACATCATATATATTATGAATAAATATATTAGAAAGTAAATACACGTATTGCTTTAAGATACGTAAAAATAAGTAATATATAATTATTATTAAAGATAAATATATATTACTTTAATATGCTAAAAAATACGTAATATATAAGTAAATAATACCCCATTAACAAGCTCCTGATTCTACCGTGATTCACAAGCATAATGTTAACGAACATTACCTATCGAATTACATTAATAATCATCGAAGAAGGTGTTTTCGATTTTATTATCAGAGTTTAAAAAACTGACTTTTGTGTTCTATAATTTTATCTTGTTTTCTGAAAAGTTAGTTTTATAAATACACGGCTTTTCACAAACATTAATGTTTCGTCTGCATTAAACATACAGCACGATCTATTTTAATATTATGAAACATGGAAGTTAGGAATGCAATTTTTTAACATGTGCTTCCCCATCTAAATTCATAAATTTTACCGTATTGGTCAATAAAGCGTTTTGCAAGGAGAAAAGAATCTGATTTGCAAAATAATGTTTAATTCTTAAATATAAAGTGAGCATCGCATAGTTTAGGCTACTAACTATCTTTTTGCTTGAATATTCATAGTGACATCATCTTAGTTGATGTCATAAGGTGAAAGAATACATGCCATATGATGTTATCCTTCTAAAATTTTCCAAGAACTAAATAGAAAGTAGAAAATAGTTCTAAAGTTAGGTACATTATACACTTTCTAATCGAACTCCATCTATGCCTATTACACGAAGAAGATTTAACGAAGTCATTATAAACAATACTATAAATGTGGTTTCAAAACCACTGAGTTTGAATATTATATAGAATTCTAGATACTACTCCAAATCAGTTGAACTACTGGATCTTTGAAGTATCATCTAGATTTTGGCTCTTTTCCATCTAAATATTTTGAATTGAAGGAATCAAATCTGTTCCATGGTAATCAATTTTTATTCGAGAGTCAGCAGTATTTTTTTCAATCAGAAGTTTTAAAATAATAATGCAAAAGGAATCAAAATTTATCTGTACATATAATATTTGTATATTTTATGTTATATTATAAATGCATAATAAATATATTTTTGCATAACAACAGTAATTCTTTCTATCATCTTTATTTACAATGAAAAAAATCAACGGATGACGTTCTTTTCATTTGACTCATATATTTTCACTATGTAACAGGTTTGTGTTTAGATTGTAATTTGTTGAAAAGAATAAGAAATGTCTATTGGAACTCTCTTCTCTTTCCGACTGATTGGGTTCAAAATTTGAAACAGATTTATACTTACTAATGGCACAGGGTCGAATCTATCGGTAACGCTCTGACGTCACTCAACAATAAAACTCGCGCCATAGCACTGCGAGATGTTACAACAGCATTATTTCATTTGTTAGAGAACCCAAATTTCAGAAACATTAAAAGAGCATTGTGTTCTAATCATAAGCCAAATAGAAGAAAATCTTACTGAATGATATAAAATTTATCTGCTGCCGATCGTAGTTCGATTAAATATATTAACATGATTAGATACCGAGATTTTAATGAGTAAGTAATTCGTCGATGTTTTATTAGGTAGAAGTTGGACACGAATTACGATGTCAGATGATTTGATAATATACAAAAAAAATGAGTTTGTGATTAATGACGATATGTCTACGCTATCTTTGATTGTTTAATCATGTTACGAAAAATATTTCTGCGTTATATGCTTGATCCATTAACTCAAATGCACAATCTCTCAAGACAGAAACATTTTTACTCGACATATATACGGTTCCTTCTAGTTAATAAAGATAGGATAATCGTCCGGGCAATACCGTTTATTAGTCATCCCACCGCCTAAGAGTTTGAGTTACGAAGATACAAAAAATAGTACAGATCAAGGTAAACCGTGATGACTGACCATGATTCTTGATAAATGTGTTTTGGATATCAAGTACTTTCATACAATACACATAAATACTTTACGGTGCGAAAATATGCTGCTTTCAAACTCCTGATAAATTGGGAACGCAACTGCTTTATTAACCCTCTCACACTGTACGTGAGGGTCTCAGGGCGGTAAACATTCTTCCAATGCATGCGAGCGAAGCCGGTCTGGGTCAGTTGGCTTCTTTTGAGGGAGGTGAGGTTCGAGAATGCTTGAGATAGTGCGATAGGAGTGTGCTATCCTGCCAACCACAGGCCATTTTCGTGCGCCTTAGGGAAGCTTACGACAGGGGTTGGGGTGGTGAGGCAATGACCACAGGTTGAAAGGTCCATCATGCCGTATCTCACCAAGGATCCAGTTTTAGAGGGGTTAGAACAAAAAAAAGTCGCCCTGGGTTAGAGAGAGTACAAAGCCAGAGCAAGAATTGTTTCCGATTGGAGATGTCTTTTTACCTGAAACGGCAGACTTGTGCTCGGGAAGGAGTCTTGATCTCAAGTTTTCTGAAGCATAACTTTTGGAGCAAATGAGATTGCCATTTCTGAATAATGACCTTTGACATTTTTTATATATGAAGGGTAGGATAAATTTATATTCTTGTTTCACATCTCTTCAGAGTCAGACATCAAGTACCCAAAGAACCAAATTAGATGCACGGCCGCAATTTGCTGATACCTGATCAGGAAATCGTAATCATGTTAAACAGAATCTAGAATTATAAATGATTAGAGATTGAAAGATTATTTATGCAAAAATTCTTATTTTTTTCCTTATATAAGTTACACACTCAAATCATAGCACTTGTGTGCTTTCTTAACAAAATACTCACAAAGAAAGGATTTGTCCCTATAGTCCAGTCCTGCCCTCAAACCCAGCCCATTCGACGAAGCAGGACTCAGGCGGTTTTGGGCGTACTGATAGGTGAATGTTTATATGGAAAAATGTAGATTCCTTTTCTCTGTTGACAATGATCGGGCAACAATGGTCGACCTCTTGGAATTCTGTAAAGAACGTGACGACTCCATTCTGTTTTTGTGAGCGAAAATTTTACCCAGGTTTTTGAGGGCAATTGAATTCTCACTCTAGTCGGGGATCAGAGAATCAAGCGATTCTATAAGTCCTATTTATTAACTAAGCCCAATTAATCGATATCAGGTGTTTCTTCAGTAAGGGTGCAATCATTAAACGACAAAATGATTTCTTAGTTCCTTAAGAATTCAAATAACTTCTACATTCCTTGGAAACCAATTTGGTTTTCATTGCCTGTTTTTTTTGGTGAGAGGTATTTTTTTTTAAATTTTATTCTGAAACAGCACTTTTTATTCCTTCGCAAAGAAGCACAGCTGCAGGGTTTAATTCTCTTAACCATCAACAAACGTGTTCAGTTTCTTGTAACCCATCTGGATTAAATTATTAGATAAACGTCCTGTTTTTGAGCTGCGAGAGCCTATTTTGACACTGGATTCGTTGTTCTGAACCGTTGTCAAGGATAAGACAAACACGGTCAGTTGTTATCTCCAAACTATAACATAACACCACTTCAGAGGAAGAACTTAACGATTTAGTGCTCCACAGATAGTTGCTAAGCGGAGGTAAATGGTGCATAGGTATAAAGTTTATTTGCTCCATTCCGGTCTCTTATATCGACTTCACAGTTTTAAACCCTTTCAGCTCGACTTCGCACGATTCAAATTTAGCTATGAAAAGTAGTTTAATTTAACCTTGCATCTAAAAGAAGCTATATTGTTACAAAAAAAATCTTTCTGAGGTGTATGGTGAAACAGTCCAACAGCAGATAATGGAGAATGAATGTTTATTCACAAATGTGTAGGAAATCACGATGCACAGGGTGTAACAGGAAACAATAGATCTTGCACAGATTAGCAAACGCAACAGACAACAACTCACAGGTATAACAGTTCAGCACTTTGAGATTTAGCACACAGCAACAAATCACTAATAATGACAACAACAGCACTTTCCAAGCGCTCAGCATCACCGGCTTACCTAGCTTGCATTACAGACAGAAACCTAGAAGTCGTTCCATGCACGATCAATACTGCTCTCTGATCCAAGCGCGGCCCCTATATACCTCTCTCCAATGCGTGCCGTGACGTCTAACATGGAGTTTTCTCGTAGATTCAAGGGTTTTTCTTTCCTAATGAGATATCGAGAAAGGGTTGCATTTTCTTCTGGAATCATCGATTTGTCGCCAATTCGCCCAAAATGGTCGCTCAGTGCTCAGGGGTCCAAGGCCCGACCATCCCATACTACTCCTGTAAAACTCTCTTCCCAAACATAAGACTAGTGAATCTAGAAAAGCGACATTACACTTTGCACACTAGTTATGAGTTTTAAGTTTTTAATTTTTTTCCGTTTTTCTTATACCATTAAATCATCTGTAAAAATATCTTGCTTGCCATAAGATCAGCATGTCTAGGACTAACTTACAGCTTGCGAACAGTATATGTTGTAGTACTTGATCACTGATTGGGGACTATATTGTCCCACTGTAGAACATAATTGGGACAATATATTTCAAAAAGAATCATTCAAAATTTCTAAAATCGGATATTAAAAGGGTAAGGTGTATATTATACATGACAATAAGAACATTTACATAATATATTTAAACTTACTGTAAAATTAAAAAAAATGGTACCAAATGAGAAGTGGTAACTGTGCTGCTCAAAAACATATGTCCGCCATTTGTAATTCCAAGAGTGTTTCCAAGTTTCTTTAATAATAATGTTATTCTAATCGCCCTAGACACTGAAAACATAAAGGAAAGTTATTTTATAAGAACAATAAGAACTATTTTACGTAAATATATTTAAACTTACTGTAATTTCTTTAAAAAAAATAGATCAAATAAAACTTGAGCAATATGCGTGCTCACAAAAGCATAAGTCCAATTTTCAAATCCGAGAGTGTTTTTCCAAATTCTTTAATCATAATTTTATTCTCAATTCCTAAGAACACTGAAAACATAAAAGGGTAAATCATTTCTTATGAGAAACAATAAGAATATTTTACATAAATATATTTATGCTTACTGTAGAATTAAAAAAAAAAAATAGACAAATGAAACTTGATAATGTGCGTGCTCAAAAATATATGTCCGACCACTTGCAATCTGAGAATGTTTAAGTTTCTTTAATCATAATTTTATTCCTAATTCTTTAAGAACTTACCGAAAACATAAAAAAGGGTAAATTATTTCTATTAAGAACAATAAGAAGTATTTTACATAAATATATTTATACTACTGCAAAATTAAAAAAAATAAGAACCAAAGGAAACTTGGATGATGTGCGTGCTCAAAAATATAAGTCCGCCATTTTCAATCTGAGAATGTTTCAAGTTTCTTTACACAATTATTCCCACATTCCTTAGAACAGTCGAAAACATAAAAAAAAACCCTGTAAAAGTGGGTTTATTTACCGACAGGGAAAGAAGTTCCTGGGATGTATATGCCATTAGAGCCGAAAGGGTTAAAACATAAAGTAAACGAGAAAATAGGCTCCTGGTATCTGGAGTGCCTAATTATGTTTCATCTTGTTACGCCAATGGTTGACCTGAATACATGGCTGTTCTTAGGTGGAATAGGAGGATCTGATTATGATTTTAAAAAAACCCTGAAAGGTCTCAATGACACCAGAGAGCTTTAAACAAGAGTGAGGGAGGGAAAATGGATCGAAAAAGAAGTAATTGATTCCTCATTTCCAATAATGACGTGATTGTCCGAAATAACTAACTGAAAGCAGGAAATAGATTAATCATATACACTGAATTGACCCATTACCACTAAAAGCTGCTAAAGTCTTAACCACTTGCTTAGCTACAAGGTCACATTCACCTGATAATTTAACATGATCATACAAGCGCGTACCACCGGTGCTCGCACGAGATGTCCCATCGGCGGGCGTACCACCGGTGGCTCCACTGAGATGTCTCATCAGGCGGCGCGTACCACGCGGTGGCTGCACTGGATGTCCATCAGGTGACGCGTACCACCGGTGGCTCTACTGAGATGTCCCATCAGGCGGCGTCCACCGGTGGCTGCACTGAGATGTCATCAGGCGGCGCATTACACTCAGTGGCTCGCTGAGATGTCTTATCAGGCGGAGCGCTGTACATACTGGTGGACTCGCCTCGGAGTCCTCATAGGCGACGCGTACCACCGGTGTCAAACCACTGAGATGGTCCCATCGGGCGACAGTGCGCTACACCGGTGGTTCGCACGAGATGTCCCATCAGGCGACGCTACCACGGTGGTTCACTCGAGATGTCTTCATCGGTCGGCGCGATTACCCCAGTGGCTCCGCACTAGATGTCCCATCAGGCGACGCGCCACCACCGGTGGCCGCTCCGCACTGAATGTCCCATCAGGCGACGCGCACCCACCGGTGAGCTCGCACTGAATATGTCCCATCAAGCGGCGTAGCCTGGTGGCTCGCACTTGAATGTTTCATCAGCGGTGCGTACCACCAGCAATTTAGTTCTTTGTAACTAGAAAAAAATTCCATGTAGTTGAAAATTAATATAATGGAAATTTAACGTAAATTAATTGAAAAAGTAGGATTTTATTTCAACTTAGTAGCTATTAGCATAACTTGTATATGAAATTCGACAATATAAAACATAGAATTGAATAATAAGACATAATTGTTTATTCATTACTAAGTAGAAAATTTTAAAAACATCTCAAAGATGCGAAAAAACGCCCAGCAATAGGTGGTAAAAATAATAAACAGGAGCAATGGTTTATCATTGGTAGAATTTCATTCTTACTTTAGTTCGCGCCACCGATAAAAGCAAAGCGCTCTTGAGAAGTAACCGTCCAAGGAGAAAAACATGAATTGCAGCGCATTTCAAAACATGAATTGAAAGTGTTAAAGATTGCTTCTGTTAGAAAGTGTTAGTTGGAACCAATTGAACGAGTTTTCGAGAAAACGAATTTATCGCAATAAAAATCATTGTTTTGGAACCTCCTTTCAGCCCCAGGCCCCCAGTCGTGACCCTTGTATCTTTACTTTAGTCTACCTCATTACAGTGGCGGGTTTTGCTTACAGCGTTAGAGGCTCTGGCCTGTACCTGGAGCCCAAGAGGGCTCCTCACATCATCCTATTTGACGTATATTGCAGGTGTTTGAATGTCGAGATTTACGGCATTGGGTAGAGGGAGCCTCAAAACAATCTTGCGCCTGTCTCATATTGTCAAACTCGCCACTGCCCGCATAGACATCTAATCACAGTGTCTTGTATGTAGGCCTGCAGCGCACTTAAACTTCGAACAGAATGCGAAAAGAGTCGCCAATAACTCGTCTCCAGGCATAAAATTGTAGGCTAGTCAAATTCATCAGTCCGATATTCAACTTCCAGCCAGCTCGAACAACAAGCTCCAAATTGCTCAGACACTATCCCGCTTCCCTTCAGAAACGAAAGTAAAACATCTAAAGAAAAAGAACACTAGTACGAATAATAGTGTAAAAGTGTAATGCCTTACAATGCTGTACATGTGTAAATACTTCGTGTTTAGAGTTTTAAATAGAATTTTTTTCTTAAATAAAATTCTCGTGTCTTGCCCATCAAATCGTTCAGTGACCATCTGGTCATTGGTTAAGAGATGACGTTTTGTTCTTGTATACATCTAAATTCTCAGTGATAAAACTATATTTGAATTTTCATCCATTTAGTGTTTTTGCGTTTTACAGTTATTGTGTATATACGCCAACAGACGGCATGACATCACGGAGATTAATTCGTCCTAGAAGTTTGCAGTTTTGTAGGTAGTTTGTCTACATGACAATCTTGAGGTCAAAGTACTGGCGATTACAAATTTTGCCTCTTTGCTTCGTAATACGAGAAAGTAAAAACGCATTCTACCTCTTAATGACTTATGTAACATAATTTACAATGAAGAAAAAACCTTTCGTGTGGTAGATGATTGATCAGATTCAATGACGATCAAACTGATTGATTGATTCAATTTGATACAGGGAAAAAATTATTTTGAGGTTTATTTTACATAAATTTATCCTGCTAAATATGTATCTAAAGTTCAAATATTTTGAAAACAAATTTTTTCAAATGAGATCGAAAAATATACTTTTCAAAATGAATGTCAAAACGTATCAACGAACTGGAAAAATAAAAAATGACGAATTGATAGATACATATTTGAAGGGACTTGATCTTGATTTTTTTGAAATTAATTTGCATAATTTAATAATAAACTAATAAGATAATTTATTAATATATGTTGCTTGAAGTCGGAAAGATTTTACAAAGAAATTCTAATCTAATAATTACATTTAGTAATTAATTTTAAGAAAAAATTAAACAGATGAATTAAATTTCTTCTTCATTTTTCATGTTTATTGAGCTCATTTATGTAAAATTTACTTAATGGTGCTTAGAAATAAAAAAAATCCTGGAGTTCCAAAGTTTTGAAAAAAAAGGGAGATAGATTAACTTGAGAATTATTTCTTGCTCACATTAATACATCATTCCTACTATCGCTAATTTAACCAGTTTCCAAATTTAGTATTATGAAAATACCAAAAGATTCAAATCTTCTATTACTATTATATGAAAATATCTGATTATAGAAAATAAAACTTGATTCAAATTCTATTCTTATTATGAAAATATTCTGGGATTATAGGAAAATAAACGATTCAAATCTTCTTTCTATTCTATTATGAAAATATCTGGATTATAGAAAAATAAAAACGATTCAAATCTTTCTATTCTTATTATGAAATGTATCTGAACATCTGATTATAGAAAAACGATTCAAATCTTCTATTCTTATTATGAAAATATCCGGATAGATTTCATGAGTCTTTTAGTTCCGATAATAAAAGACTACAATTCATCATCATTGTTCTAGAAGTTTATTATCTTCATATCTATCTAACGCTTAAAATTTCCTCTTGTAATGTTTTATATTATTATAATAATTTATATATCCAAACTACTCATGAATCAATGAAAGCCCTTTGAGGAACAACGTAAAATATCGTGAAAACATCTGAATACTACAGTAGGAACAAATTTCCAACGCGTTCAACAGAGAAGGAATAAAAAAGGCTTTTCAAGATTTTATTTTACAGGAGCAAAAAAATACAACAGAAGATACATGAAGACATACAAATAGTGTTTCTACTAGAATTTATAAAAAAGCTTTAAATAGAGAAAAGAGAAAAGTTAGAACTTCTTTCTGAGCATCTTAAGTTTAAACAGACGTTGATTTGTCCAAACGTTTACGAAATCTTTTCATTTGATGTTATTGTTTTATTTAAACCAATATTTTATGTCCTCCTTTCTCCCAAGAAAATACAATATCTCCTCTTTGAAAGCCTTTTCTTTTGCCTCACTCGAGTAAATGAACTATAAAAAATACTCGTCGAACCTCTCGAGGATTATATCCTATGATCCCGCACCTCTAAAAAGACACTGATTTTCGGCCCAATTCACCTTGCTTTCCCTGCAGGAGAAATATATTGCCTTTTCGTCTTAATGCGTCTCCATTGTACAGCAGCCTCTATTCGGAACGAAGGGTCTTTTTCTAGTATTTAAAGATTCTCGAACTTTTCTATTTGATGTTAGAAGTGTTGAAAGTGAGAAAAAATAGTAAATGATCGAATTGAACTGCTTAGGGCTGGCTGTACGGGGTATAAAAAACCTGATCTTTCTTTAGATGGGCGATGTTCAGTAATATTTTTCAATAGTACAATTTGAGATACTATGTATAGTTTGTGGGTACAGCATTGAGTGGAATATTGCTAGATTTGCAAATGAAAATTGCAAGATAGTTGGATGGCACAAATATTAATATAGCTAAGAATATCTGTGTACATATATCTACGTTGTCTCAAAAAAACTAATCAAAACAGAAATCTTGGAATACTAACACACAGAGAAAAAAATTCTGCACTTATTCTTCCGATTAGCATTTATGCATAAAAATCTTAACAGCAATGCAGAAACAAAGAAGGAATATTTAATCTAATTTCAAAAGCGAAGTATTGGCGCAACTTCCACACACTCAGAAATCATTACTTGATCTCTTTGAGTGGGAGTGTACTGTCTGTCCGCCACGAAACAATGCCGTCAAATGTCTAGTTTATGGCGGTATTATAGAAAACAGGTTTCGTACGAAGGATTCATTTTAGTAGGTAGACAATTCTCATTCAAATGTGTTCCACCGTAAACTGCCGCCAAGAATAAAAAACTCCGATTCCCGTTGATTCTCTATTTGAAATGGATCTTCCTCAGTATTACCAGTTGCTATAGCGACCGCCGTATACTAGACAATTTAGCGGCGACAGTTTTCGCGGCGGGATGACAGTACTTGATTTATATAGTTGGAAAAAGTGTAAATAAGAGACGGAAATGCTACCCACACCCCATTCATGTAAATTTATCTATCCACACTCTCACAGATATTCTTCTATCATACAATGCTTTCTTGATAAGCCAAAAATAATCCTAGATAGGGCGAATAAGTGGAATGAAAGTGAAACTTATAACTATGCTTTACTTTAAAGTAATAGATATTAAAGCATTGAAAACATCAGTTATTTTTTAGTTTAAGAAAAAGGTACGTTCTGTTCACGGATACTTTATAAGAAGTTCACAGAGTACAAAGGGATTCATGGTTAGTACCCTATCGATGGACTATCGATACTATCAAAACAAGTCGATAGTATCCGGTTGTCAGAATCCATCGGACTGAACTACAGATAGTATCGATAGTTTCTAAACATTCGATACTATTGATATTGATATCTAGAGTTGCACCGATAGTTTCAAAACTGTCGACTGGAAGATGCACCTATCGATAGTATTGCGCAGGAGAAAATTATCGATGTTGTCCTGGGTATAAATTGCTTTTGAAAACTATCGACTGCACTATCGATATTTGAATTATCAATGTTTAAGCGAACAATTCCTATACATTCCCGATGCAAAAACATACTTTTTTGTGTACTAGAAAGAACTATTAAAAGCTGGTCGCAAGGGCGGATTTAATTTGCTGAGCAAACTGGCACTCAAATCCTTGAAGGCGATCTAAAATCATCACACAATTCTCTACTTGTACATTTACATTCAAAACTAATATGGTTTAGCATACTTTAATCAGCATAACTGCATTTTTTAAACACTTTTACTAAACTTACTTGTTTAATGTTTCTGCAAGTAATGTTTTGCTATCGAATTTTCAATTACCCTGGATGCACATACAGTTATGAAATTTTTTTTACACTTTGTTTCCTTCAGTGACAATACATTTTGTTTATATATTTAGAGCTTAATTATCGCTTATGGATTAATTTAATTTAATTACGATCTTGTACCGGTGGTTACCTGATAGTTAATTTGAGAGAAAATTGATTGTACATTTCCTAAAATATTTATAAAAGAATATAAATCAATGTCTAAAAATGTAGAAAATAATTAAAATAGAAAAGTTACATTTTAAAATAACTATATTGCTATTAACGATTTAAAAATATACATGGAAGTTCAAGAAATGATACTATTTATATATTAAATGGAATATATTTTGGAAAATCAAATGCACAATTGAAATATAAAACCTATTGTGAAAATAAAAAAAGTAAGAAGGTCATCATATAATAGTAATAATAATAATAAAAAATAATAATAATAATGATAATAATAGCTAATAATAATAATAATAATAATAAATAATAATAATAATAATACTTGTTTCAATATGTTCATGACAATCCTGGAACAATGGAAATGGGCTTTTCTGGGGTTAGGTTTCTCCCAATAAGGGAGATTTCTTAAATAAATGCTTCTAAATTATTAAAGTTAATTTTAACGATATATTTACTGATTGTGTTAAGAAATCATTATATATTTATGATCCATGAAAATTAATGATTTATTAAATAGTGTTTTCGTGAAATATTAATCATTTTTACAAATCTATAGACAGATTCCAGCTGCATATTAATGCCAAATTGCTAATATTTTTATGAAAAAGTTTACAGTAAAAAATTGTATTGTTTCACCGCATACAAGAGAATAAAAAATATTCTATTTTTTATAAACTTACCTACTGAGAAAATAAATGAATATGAAAAAGTAATTATAGCCAATATTTAAAACCATGATGAGATTATTGTTCTCAGCAAATTAAAACTTTAGACCGATCCAGATCAGATGTTCTTGATGAAATTTTTCTATTTAGCATTACTCAAAGTAATAGTCTAGTCAAGATGGAATACGAATAATTAATTGAATAGCTGAAAATCGATTGAATGACTAATGGAGGAAAATGAGGTTTTGAAATTTATTTCTTCTAAAAGAAAATACTTTCATTTTCATAATATCCAATCCATTTATTTTATTGGGCGATATTTGTGATCGGAACCCTGGAAATATCTTATTTTTTTTTCGAAAAAGAACTTAAAAGAAAGTGAATTATTGGAAGTGACCAACCCATAATTAAAGAAAGATTATACTTTTCTTTATAAGTCATTAAATGATAATTACGGAGGAAAAAGGTTGATTATTACTACCTGTTTCTTGCAAGTAATTATCACGAAGGCGTACCTCTCGGCATCGATTTGAAAACTTCAGAAAACACGTTGAGAATGATCAAAAGAATACCTATCTTTGATTGGAAAGTTGAAAGTTATTCTCTTGTCTAAGATGTCCTGAATTGTCGTAAATTTTAATTACATACTGCCAGGAAGAATTACTGCATAAATTCTTGCAGCTGCGTTGGTTTTTTGCCTCATTTTAATTCCTATATGTTTTGGGCTTTTTCAACCTATCTTGAGGCTTCTTGGATTGCAGTATGTTTTAAGCTTGAGAATTGCTTATTTTAGATAAAGACTGCTGAGCTCTGGAAAAGTTTTATTGCAGCATTTTTAGAGGAAAGAGTACTATTTGAATGCTGATATCCATTTTTGGTCCTTATTTATTGGTAGTTCTAAAAATAAATCATTCAGTTCCGTAAACTATGTATTTTCAAGAAAAACTCAGTGGGTGAAAAAATCAACTTAAATGCTACATGCAGCCTGCAAACCTTTAGCATCCAATCATGTTTATTTTAAGTAAAAATTAGGTTTGAAGTTCATTTCAACATGCCAATAGTGATCAGAAAAAAAACCGATTTAGTATGGATCGAAAGTGCCAGGTAGCATAAATATGTTAATAATATATGTTATCCATTTCCTGAAGACCAATTTGATTGCCTATTTTTAATTTTCCCTGGATACGAACACTTATTTTAAAATTGAAAGTATTAGAGATTATCTCTCAGGAAGATCGTATTGCCCTCTCTCTTCTCAAAAAAGTAAAGGAGATTTATCTCATCTAAGGATTGAGAAGAAGTTCAACCTGTATCATTTGGACGGATTCCATTATTGTTTTCGTCAGATCATGGGAGCTAAAGATTTTGAAGTTTGCTTTTCAGTGCTTGATATCGAAACTAAAAGAAAGATTTTATCCGCAATGTTTCCTTCTGAGAAAAATAAGATAAGTGTAGAATTGACACATAATTTAATGGTGAAATAAAGCATTAACTTTCTAAGGTAGAATTTTACGCGTAAATAGGATATGTTCCACAATAGAATACAGAGACACTGCAACGACTTATCTAAAAAAATATTCTGAATTTAGGTACTTACATTCCTCTATTATTTTCCAGATATGGAGTTTTTCAACTTTTGGCTCAAACTTCTGCTACAGTGGAACTATGCTGGAGTTAAAAGTGGATTTCTGTTTTGTGAATTATTTCCAGAAACTGAGTATTGTAAGGTATGCAGATAGATTGCTATGATACACAAGAATATTATTATGAAAATCATCTGTTGCGTGTACCGTGAAAAGCAGTCCAACAAGCTGGATAATTGAAAATGAAGCGTTATTTAACGACAATATTCCAGAAACTCGAAGTATAGGTATTACGAAAAGAACAGCACTTTTGCATAAATTAAAACACAATCAGGCAGCAAATCACTAATGATAACAGTAATAGTATGAACAATAGTACTCGGAGCGTCAACTGCTGACTCAATTAGCAATGCGAACAATACCCACAGAGATTCCAAAGACCTTCAAAACGCATTCACCTTGTCTCACCACCTTCGGGTATTTATATATCTTACGACAATATGTGTGACGTAACATAGAATCATCTAGTACATTCTTTATATCTCCGTTTCAATAGTGATAGGACGATAATTCTGAAGCTGACTTCATTTTGTTGCCAAATGATTACCAGGGTCGGAGGGAGGGGCTTTTTTGGCTAGGGCCTTCCTTACTCCGCATCCGATAAAACCTCAGTAAATGCCCTTTCTTGATCATAAGACTAACATTGCTGGGATGTGACATTAAGCAGGTTTGTAACAATATAAACTACATTAAAAGTTATGTACACATGACATCCGGAACTTCTCATCCTGCTATCTGAGGTGCGAGTTGTATGGATGCATTAAAAGAAGATCTTAGATAAATATATTTTTATTATAGAGCTTCAATATTTGTTTTCACTATGTCCAGTATTTCAACTCTATATGTGTGGAAATATCTCTAAATTATTCATAAATAATATCTGATGGGATTACAGGTAGCAGCTGTTATTTTGATTGGGAGTATCAAATGAGAAACCGTTAAATATCACCCATTTCCCTTTTCTCCTCATCGATGTTAGTTTATTTTTAGTCAGATCTTTATTCAAAAAATATCCAGTGGGATTATTGAACACATGAATGATGAAAGAACAACAGTGGAGTATATCGATTAATTATGTTCCTAACAGTCAAAGAAAAGTGCAAGTCTTCTAAACACAATATAATAAAAACGAATATTTATAGCAAATACGTTTACAAAAAACGGTGAAAATAGTGATGATATTTTTGTTCCCAAGAGTTAGTCGTAAAACGTAAAATGACGGAAACTACCACTGCTAAATTCAGCCCACCATGTTATTAAGTGCGGGGAAATATCTAATTTTAAATTGAAGGTGGTTTTAAGGAACTGTCTGTTATGGTTTTCAGAATACACTTTAAAAGTTATCAAATTTTGAACTTTACCTATTCAAAATGCATGGAATAAATATGTTTTAGAACACGCCAACAAACGTTTAAACAATTTCTGATATTAAAATGAAACCTTTTAACCGACATATCCGGCTAGGCTCACGGGAAGTGAAATGACGGTTAAAATAAATCTGGACCATAGTTAAAGGAAATTAAAATTTCTTATTCTTTCTCACATTTTTTCCACGTAAAACACCCTGACTCCTTACCATGATTACATAACTGACAATTCATTGAGACTAACTGCCATGTATGCGAGATTTGTTCTACTTTGTTGTGAGAGGGGAAAGGACCTTCTCTGCACGAACAGTCAAGAGACTCTGTCCATCCTCCTCCTGATAGCGAAAGGTCCTTGCAGCGCCATCTCTTGGTAAGAGAGCGAGATAAATATGGATTGTCGCAAATCCTTTCTTTTATTTCTGTTTTTGCTTATTTATTTAAAATCATTTCAAGATATTTTTGATTTTATACAAGAATTAAAAAATAAATAAAAGAAATATGATTGAAAAACCAGCTATCTTAAAATTCACTTCTGTTCCTGAAAGAAATAAAACTTTAAAAATGCTTTGGCATGTAAAACACTGAAATATATCATGATTTAAATGCGTGATTAAATTTCTTTAAAATTAATATTCATTAATCGCACAGACGGCGCGACATACACTTCAGTAACATCTCAATGCACTTTAATTTGAAATTTTTCATCGAAGTTCAAACTTAGTTGAATAAAAAAGCAAAAGTAATTATTTTAGCATTCGATAAGTGAAAATTTTTTGAGAATAAATGAAGTAAGCAGACTTATTTTTTTTTATAAAATTAAACCTTTTGTATTCAAAAGTATTTGATCTTTTAATTATCGTTTTCGGAAATCATGTTCTTCTTCAATTGCAATTAAAATGCGAGTAATATTTTTTCGCGGTAAAATTTAATTAAGGCAATAAACTTCTTGCATTTTCCTTTAAACTGAAACCACTTCCGTATGAAATCAGCTTATAAATGAGGTAATTCGAAATGTCATGTTTGAAGAGCACTACGTAACCGAACGAAGTACAATAACACTACGACAAGAGCAAAAACACAAATCTAAAATAGCAAAAACACAAATCTAAAATATCAAAAACACAAAACGCAAATATCAAAAACATAACACTCAAATAGCAAAAAGACAATACGCGAAGAGCAAAAAGATTATACGCAAAGAGCAAAAAGACAAAACGCAAAGAGCAAAAAACACAAAAAGCTTTCGCTTGCTAAAATTCATACATTTATGCCTTTGCGTTTGGTCGCGGTAGCCTAGTGGTAAGGTCTCAGAGCCGGAGGACTGGAGATTCGAAATCCAATTCCACTAAGATCCTGCGTGCTTGTAGACATGGTGAACGTCAAATCTGTCGTGGGTCAAGTGTCCTCCTGGTGTGGCGCGTTAGTTTGGATTGGGAGATGCCAGCTCAGGTGTCGTCGTCGTTATCTGACCGGGTTCAAAATTATGAAGACTGTCAAAAATTTTGAGTTTCTTAAAAACGAACGTTAATATAACTAAACTAAACTCGTCTTTTGCGTTTTTGAGTGAGATGGTCCATAAGCCACAAATAGACATGCTAATGGACAGTTTGTCCAATGATGGATGGACGGATTGGATTTTCGAAATTTGATGCATATATAGAGGCAAATTAAGCTTGTAAATGCCCTAGGCACTGATATTCTCAGGGCCTTCTGAAAGAATCACGTATATGCATTTGTACATTTCGACTTGTCAGTCATTATGCTTTAAAATAATATAATTTAGCATACCTTTAATAATTTCAATAATATTTTTATTTATTATTATTTCACATCGCAATTGCTATATTATTTAACTTTATTACAATTTTTATTTATTTCTGTTGATATTTAAGATGCTTTGAGTCCGGTCATTTTTAGCTTGTATCCAAAATTAGCGTACATGAGTATTGCCGAATGAATAATTTCAATAATATCTTTATTTATTATTATTTTATATCGCAATTGCTATATTATTTAACTTTATTATATTTTTTATTTATCTCTGTTGATATTTAAGATGCTTTCAGTTCGGTAATTTTTAGCTTGTATCTAAAATTTGCGTACATGAGTATTGCCGAATGAATATCAGGATTCATTATTTTAAACGAAAAAAAGAACATTGGCATTTTCTTAGCAAAATTATTACTATTAAATAAATAACAATATTTTCTACACAACATTCAGGGAGTCATAAAGCTCAGAAATGAGATTATAATTTAATGCTAAATATTGTGATAAAGCATATATAATTTCACTTTTTCTTCCACCTTCTTCGTTTGAAGTGCCACAGTCTGCTATAAACCATTTTATCTCCGTTTCGAATATTTGCAATTTTTAAGAGATGTGATTGCCTGTACGAAAGTAAATAGTTTCGAAAAATTGTACCACAAAGTATTTTTAAACTGAAGATTGATACTAAATTCAGAAGCTTCAATTTTTGATGAATATTTAATTTTTGAAAAACTTGCGAATCTTGTAGAAGGAAAAACGACGTGACAGCAGCAGAAAACAGAGAGCAGTTAGACTTTGTATGACATACGTAGTTTTCCATGTGAGTATCGCCGCACGTAAATTGTCTATTATCCCATACTGGTTAGTGGACAATGAGATAAATAACTATTATATATAGCCCGTGATTTTCTAAAGAAAAAGCTAAAAATTGTTTGAGTTAGAACGCTAATTGATCACATGACAGGATGCGCTATCACATGATCGACAACGAGTGAGTACAATTGCTAATTGAATCATAATACTATTTCATAAGGTTGTAGATTTTTTTTCTCTTTCTTAGCTTTAAATGAATCATTAATTCTATGTGACTTCTGCACAATCCCAATTTTTTTTAAACTCAATTTTCAGTATTTTATCAATCAGTCCGAAAAAAGAAAAACTCATAAACAATTGAATTAGGTCTTCATCACAAATATTCTTCAAAATAAGCAGTTATTTTACAGTTCCTTCCCTAAAGAACCTATTATTATACCATATGTCAGCAAAGTGCCAAAGCTGGCGATCAAAATGGACATGTCTAATACATAAAATTCCCACAAGGCAAGACGAGTATTCCACATAGAGTTCTTCCTAATTAAGAATTTAAGCTGTCTGTATTGTACAGGTACTTGATATGGCAAATATTTTGCAATGCTTTTCGCTTTATTGGCAAGAGCTGCAGGCATTAGTATCAAAGCATGATTCCATAAGTAAAAACATCTAGAAAATATCAAGGTCGATTTTACATCGCCATTCATACTTGAACTAAATGCTATTCTATAGCCACCCC
>BGPR01000418.1:536570-590852 GCA_013235015.1 Araneus ventricosus
TACATCGCCATTCATACTTGAACTAAATGCTATTCTATAGCCACCCCAAAAAAGTCCGATCATAGTCATCAGTATAGTAAGAAACGCAGGGCAAGAAAAATTTTCATCGATACTATTCATACACATTGATGTTTTCCAATAGATGTCGAGCATTTGTTTTATGTCTTGAATTGAATAATCATGATTATCTTGATGACGGAGGTGTTTGAAGGAATTTCTCAGAAGTGTGCATAGGAGGCTGTAGGAGATGACGAACAAAGAAAGAATGGGGACTGATATCCAAGCAAATAACAAATCCAAAATCTCAGAAGCCACAAAAATGTACCAAGGCTTGATTTTTAGCACCTTTAGCATTGGATTTGCCTCGAATGCTTGTATACTTGACATATCAATCCCCTGAAAGCACATCCGACAGGTTTTGATGATCAAAAGAATCATATAGATGACGAAGCACGACATAAATATATATTTCTGTTTTTTAATATTTGTCTTCGGCACCATTTTGTATATTTCATTCAGTTCTTTTGAAATTTTTGACACCACTTTGCGTTTTCTATAAACGATTATGTAAAGTAACAACGTACATATTTGCACCAAACTGTGAGTTAACTCATTTCTTCTGTCAGGTAAGAACGCAATAAACAGGAATTGAACGAAATTTCTTAAAAACAGAACAGAAAAAATGTAATACTTATTGCAGATTTTGATGCAATAAATTATTCGTTTTTTCATGATTATCATGTTGGTAAACTTTGACGGACTTATATTTTTGAGTTTTGTGGATTCCGTCATATCGATTCCAATCAAACAGAAAAGCGAGAAGATAATTTCAAATTCACTTTCAGGAAAGTATTTGCAGTAAGATTTTGTTTCTGATGATTTTCCAGTTATTCTAGACTTCGTTCCTTTGTAACGTTTTACTTTTATATTTCGACACATTCCAATTTTATTCGAATGCATTATTTTTTGTTAAATTTAGAATATTTTCATTCGTTGACGCTGTTAGGAGCTGAAAATTTTAGAGGAAACTAGAAATAATTTTGTTCTTAGAATACGAAATGCTATTATTCGTTCTGAGATTCTTTTCCGAACACCATATTATCTTCGGGTTTATGATTTCTTCATATCTGTTCGAACTGCTATTACATTCAAATTCAAAAGAATTTGTGTTAATGAAACGAAAGTAAAGAGGACGAATTTCAAAGAGTTTGGAAAGTTGATATGATTGAGAACATTTTCATTCTTTGACGTTGTTAGGAACTAAAACTTTTAGAGGAAACTAGAAATAATTTCGTTCTTAGAATACGAAATGCTATTATTCGTTCTGCGATTCTTTTCCGAACACCATATTATCTTAGGGTTTATGATTTCTTCATATCTGCTCGAACAGCTATTACATTCAAGTTCAAAAGAATTTGTGTTAATGAAACGAAAGTAAAGAGGACGAATATCAAAGAGTTTTGAAAGTTGATATGATTGAGAACATTTTCATTCTTTGACGTTGTTAGGGGCTAAAACTTTTAGAGGAAACTAGAAATAATTTCGTTCTTAGAATACTAAATGCTGTTCTGCGATTCTTTTCCGAACAACATATATATTATGAATAAATATGTTAAAGTAAATCCACGTATTACTTTAAGATACGTAAAAATAAATAATATATAATTATTATTAAAGTAAATATACTTATTACTTTAATATACGTAAAAATACGTAATATATAAGTAAATATACGTAAAATTGCTCGATTCTACCGTGATTCAAAGCATAATGTGAACGAACATTACCTATCGAAATTACATTAATAATCGAAAATAAGAGTGTTTTCGATTTTTATTGTAAGTTTAAAAACTAGATTTTTGTGTTCTATAATTTTATCTGTTTTGCTTTGAAAGAGTTGTTTTATAAAATACAGCTTTTCAAACATTAATGTTTCGTCTGCATTAAAGCATAACACGATCTAAACCATTTAAATATTCATGAAACATGGGATTATAATGCAATTCTTTTAACATGTGCTTCCCATCTAAATTCATAATTTATCGTTTGGTCAATAAAGCGTTTTTAAGGGAGAAAAAGAATCTGATTGCAAAATAATGTTTAATTCTTAAATATTAAAATGCTCATTGGCATAGTTTAGGCTACTAACCTATGTTTTTGCTTGAATTATTCATAGTGACATCATTTTAGTTGATGTCACGAGAAAGAATTGCAGTGCCATATGATGTTATTCTTCTAAAATTTTCCATGAACTAATAAGAAATGAAAATAGTTGTAAAGTTAGTGCATTATACACTTTCTAATCGAACTCCATCTATGCCTATTACACGAAGAAAGATTTAACAGAAGTCAATATAAACAATACTACTAAATGCGGTTTCAAAACCACTGATTTGAAGTATTATATAGAATTCTAGATAATACTCCAAATCAGTTGAACTACTGATTTGGAGTATTATATAGATTTGGCTCTTTCCATCTAAATATTTGAGTTGAAGGAATCAAATCTGTTCCTTAGTAATTAATTTTATTCGAGAGCCAGTATTTTTTCAATCAAGGAAGTTTTAAAATAATATCGCAAAAGGAATTATAATTTATCTGTACATATAATATTTGTTATATTTTAATTATATTTATAAATGTATTATAAATATATTTTATAACAACAAGTAATACTTTCATCATCTTTATTTAGAATGAGAAAAAAACAACGGATGACGTTTTTTCATTTGCACTCATATATTTTCACAATGTAGCAAGTTTGTGTTTAGATTCGCAATTTGTTGAAAAGAATAGAAATGTCTATTGGACTTCTTCTCTTTGACTGATTGGGTTCAAAATTTGAAACACATTTATAATTACTAATATAATAGTCCAGATCTATCGGTAACGCTCTGACGTCACCAACAATAAAACTCGCGCCATACCACTGCAAGACGTTAAACAGCATTATTTCATTGTTAAAGCACCTAAATTTCAGTAATTTTAAATTTAAAAGAGTAATTGCCGTTCTAATTTCAAATTTAATAGCTCTAAAATAGTAAAGTAAAATTTTCTGTGGATTGATATAAAATTCATCTCGCTATGATCAGTAGTTCCAAGAAATTTTAAATTATATTAATCATATATTTCAAATTAATTTCCGTTTTTTAATAGGAAGTAGTAAATTACGTCAGTGGTTTATCATGCCTGTGGTATAGTTGGACACCGACGTACGATGGATTCCATGATGATTTTTTGAATAAAGAAATATGTAAATAAAAAAATATTTCCTGTGATAAAATATATGTTTATTTTATTTGTTTTCAATCAATGTTAAACATTTCTCTCGGATATATATCTATTTAAACACGTCAAATTTGACGGGAAATCTGTCGAATGAAGAGGCAATTTGCACCCGTCATGGTATGACGGGTGATTTTCTAGTTTAGATATAAATACCATATGTCAAATTTTATGTATCCAGCTGTTAAGTGTTTGAGTTATCGAGTTCATACACAAATGAATAGACAGATCAAGAGAAAGTCACCCGCTTGATGGACTTGATCTATGGAGTTGCTGAATCTCTTGAGATATCAATAATTTCACGTAAATTACATTTAATGAACTTTACGTTAGGAAAATATTGCTCACTTCAAACCCTGATAAATTGGGAACGCAAACTTGCTTATTAACCCTCTCACACTGTGTGTGGCGGTCTCGGGCGGTCTAAACATTTCCCCTTAACAGCGACGAAAGCCGGTCGGAGGCGGTTGGCTTCTTTTGAGGGGAGGTGAGGTTCTGAGATGGCTTCGGAGATAAGCGCGATGGGGGGTTCAATTATCCTTGCCAACCCCAGGTCATTTTCGTGCGCCTTAGGGGAAGCTTACGACAGGGGTTGGGGTTGTGGGGTAAATGACCACCCAGGTTGAAAGAGCCCGATTCATGTCGTTTTCTCCCAAAAGGGCTCAGTTTTAAAGGGGTTAGAACAAAAAAGTCGCCTCGGGATTAGAGTTAAAGACCAGAGCAAGAATTGTTTCCGATTGGAGATGTCTTTTACCTGAAACGGAGGCACTTGCCTTCTGGGAAAGGAGTCTTAGATCTCGAAGTTTTCTGAGGCATAACTTTGCGACAAATGAGATTGCCATTTTCTGAATAATGACCTTTGACATTTTTATATATGAAGGTATGATAGATTTATATTCTCTTTCCAATTTCTCTTCAGAGTCACATACAAGTACCCAAAGAATCAAATGTAGATCACGAGCCGCAATTTGCTGATACATGATCAAGGAAATCGCAATCATGTTAAACAAATTATAATTATAAATCATTAGGATTTAATCAGTTATTTATACAAAAATTCTAATTTTTTTCCTTATATGAGTTACACACTCCAAATCATAGCACTTTGTAGTGCTTTCTTAACACAAATACTCACAAAGAAAGGATTTTAACCTTATGAGTCCTATACCGCCTCAAACCGCCCATTCGACAGAAGCAGGACTCAAGCGGTTTTGGGCGCTTGGGTGAATTTTTTAGGAAAAATGTAGTTCCTTTCTTTGTTGACAATTGATCGGTCAACCATAGGTGTCGACCTCCTGGAATTTCTGTAAAGAAGTGACGACTCCATTCTGTTTTTGTGAGCGAAAATTTACTCCAGGTTTTGAGGCAATTGAATTCTCACTCTAGCCGGGTTCAGAGAATCAAGCGATTCTAGTAAGTCCTATTTATTAACTGCTTCATTAATCGATATCAGGTGTTTCTTCAATTAAGTGCAATCAAATTAAAGCAATAAAACGATTTCTTAGTTCCTTAAAATTCAAAATAACTTCATTCCTTGGAAACCAATTTGGTTTTCATTGCCTGTTTTTTTGCAGAGGTATTTTTTTATTAGAATTTATTCTGAAACAGCTACTTTTTATTCCTTCGCAAAGAAGCACAGCTGCAGTTTAATTCTCTTAACCATCAACCAACGTGTTCAGTTTCTTGTAACCATCTGGATTAAATTAGTTAGATAAACTTCCTGTTTTGAAGCTGCGAGAGCCATTTTGACACTGGATTCGTTATTCTGAACCGTGGTCAAAGGATAAGAACAAAACACGAGTCAGTTATTATCTCTCCAAACTTATAAGCCATTACTTCAGAGGAAGTCTTAACGGATTTAGTGCTCCCCAGATAGTGGCTTAGAGGAGATAAATGGTGCATGGATATAAAATTTAGTTTTTGTCCCACATTCCCAGTCTCATTTGATGACTTCTAGTTTTAACTCCTTCGATCCGACTTTCGCACGATTCAAATTTAGCTATGAAAAGTAGTTTAATTTAACCTTGACATTCTAAAAGAAGTATATTGTTACAAAAATCTCTCTGTGGGTGTATGGAGTAAACAGTCCAACACGCAGGATAATGGAGAATGAATGTTTATTCACAAATGTGCAGGAAAACACGTAGCACAGGTAACAGGAAACAATAGATCTTGCACAGATTAGCAACGCAAACAGACAACAATTCACAGGTAATAACAGTTCAGCACTTTGAGATTTAGTAACACAAACAGTCAACAAATCACTAATAACGACAATAACAGCACTTTCAATAGCGCTCAGCTCACCGGCTTCCTAGCTTGCATTACAGACGAAACTCCAAAGTCGTTCCATTCGATCAATACTGCTCTCTCTGATCCAAGCGCGGCCCTTATATACTCTCTCCGACAGGCCGTGACGTCACATGGAGTTTTCTCGTAGATTCAAGGGTATTTTCTTTCCTAATAGAGATATCGAGAAAAGGGTCGCATTTTCTGGAATCATCGATTTGTCGCCAATTCGCCAAAATGGACGCAAGTGTCAGGGGTCCAGGCCCGACCATCCCATACTTACCCCTGTAAAACTCTCTTCCAAACATAAGACTAGTGAATCAGAAAAGCGACATTACACTTTTGCAACACTATTATGAGTTTTAAAGTTTTTAATTTTTCCAGTTTTCTTATACCATTAAAACATCTGTAAAAATATCTTGCTTGCCATAAGATCAGCATGTCTGGGAAACAACTTTACAGCTTCATAACAATAATGTTGTAGTAATTTGATCACTGATTGGGACATATTGTCCCACTGTTAGACACGATTGGGACAATATATTCAAAAAAAGAATTTATTCAAAATTTCTAAAATCTGATATTAAAAAGGGTAAATTATTTATACTATTAATGAAACTTGGATAATATGCGTGCTCAAAAATATAAGTCCATCATTTGCAATCTGAGAGTGTTTCCAAGTTTCTTTAATCATAATTTTATTCCCTAATTCCTTAAGAACACTGAAAACATAAAAAAACCCTGTAAAAGTGGGATTTATTTACCGATAGGGAAAGGAAGCTTATCTCTGGGATGTATATGCCCATTAGAGCCGAAAGGGTTAAAAACATAAAGTAAACGAGAAAATGTTGCCTTCCTGGTATCTGGAGTGCCTACTATGTTTCACTTGTTACGCCAATGGCATTAGACCTAAGTACATGGCTGTTCTTAGGTGGAAAAAGAAGGATCTGATTATGATTTTAAAAAAAGCCCTGAAAGGTCTCAAATGACACCCAGTAGGCTTTAACCAAGAGTGCAAGGGAGAAATGGATCGAAAAAGAAATGATTGATTCCTCATTTCAACAATGACGATTGTCCGAAATAACTAACTGAAAGCAGGAAATAGATTAATCATATACACTGAATTGACCCATTACCACTAAAAGCTGCTAAAGTACTTAATAACCATTGTAGCTGAAAGGTCACCATTCATTCTGATAATTTAACATGATCATGCAAGTGCGTACCACCGGTGGCTCGCACAGAGATGTCCCATCAGGCGGCGCGTACCACCGGTGGCTCGCACTGAGATGTCTCATCAGGCGGCGCGTACCACCGGTGGCTCGCACTGAGATGTCCCATCAGGCGACGCGTACCACCGGTGGCTCGCACTGAGATGTCCCATCAGGCGACGCGTACCACCGGTGGCTCGCACTGAGATGTCCCATCAGGCGACGCGTACCACCGGTGGCTCGCACTGAGATGTCTCATCAAGCGGCGCGTACCACCGGTGGTTCGCACTGAGATGTCCCATCAGGCGGCGCGTACCACTGGTGGCTCGCACTGAGATGTCTCATCAGGCGGCGCGTACCACCGGTGGCTCACACTGAGATGTCCCATCAGGCGACGCGTACCACCGGTGGTTCGCACTGAGATGTCTCATCCGGCGGCGCGTACCACCAGTGGCTCGCACTGAGATGTCTCATCAGGTGGCGCGTATAACTGGTGGCTCGCTCTGATATGTCCCATCAAGCGGCGCGTAGCCCTGGTGTCTCGCACTTGAATGTTTCATCAGGCGGTGCGTACCACTAGCAATTTAGTTCTTTTAGTAACTAGAAAAAAATTCCATGTAGTTGAAAATTAATTAAAAGTAGAATTTTATTTCAACTTAGTATTATTAACATAACTTGTATATGAAATTCGACAATATAAACATATGAATTGAATATTATAAACATAATTGTTTATTCATTACTATGAAGCATTTTAACACATCTCAAAGTGCTTGAAAAAACATGAAAGCAATAGTGGTAAAAAAATAATAAACAGGAGCAATGGTTATCATTGCGGTAGAATTTCATTCTTTACTTTAGTTCCGCGCCACCCGATAAAGCAAAGCACTCTTGAGTAGCCGTCCAAGGGAGAGAAACATGAATTGCAGGGCATTTCAAACATGAATTGAACGTGTTAAAGGATTGCTTCTTGAGAAAGTGTTAGTTGGAACCGAATTTAACGAGTTTCGAGAAAAATGAAATTTATCGCTATAAATATCATTATTTCGGAGCCTCCTTTCAGCCCGAGTCCCCTGTCGTGACCCTTACATCTTTACTTAGTCTACCTCAGTACAGTGGCGGGTTTTCGCATAGCGATAGAGGCTCTCGCCTCGTACCTCGAGCCCTAAGAGGGCCTCAAAATATATTTGACGTATATTGCAGTGTTTAGACAATGTCGAATTTACGGCATTGGGTAGAGGGGCCTCGAAACAATTTCGCGCCTGTGGCCTCATATTGTCAAAATCCGTCACTGCTCCAGTGTCACAGTGTCTTGGTATATGAGGAAGCCAGCGCCAAACTTCGAACAAGAATGGTTGAAAAGAGTCGCCAATAATCTCGTCTCCAGGCATACAATTCGTTGGATAGCCAAATTCATCAGCCCTAGCCTTCAACTTCCAGCGAGCTCAATCAACAAGCTCCAAATTACCAGTCAACCCTCCTCCCCTTCAGAAGCGAAAAGTAAAACATGTAAAGAATAGAACACTAATACGAAATAATAGAGTAAAAGTGTAAATACCTGTGCTGTACATAGTGTAAATATCTGTGTTTGTTTTGTTTTTTAAATAAATTTCTTAAATAAAATTCTCGTGTCTTGCCCATCAAATCGTTCAGTGACCCATAGTTATTGTGTATATACGCCAACAGACGGACAGACATCCTGCAGATTAAATTCGTCCAAAGTTTGCAGTTTTGTGCAGGTAGTTTGTCTACATGACAATCTTGAGGTCAAATTTTTTGGCGATTACAATATTTTGCCTCTTTGTACTTCGTATACGAGAAAGTAAAACGCATCTACCTCTTAATGACTTAGTAACATAATTTACAATGAAGAAAAAACCTTTCGTTGAGATAATGATGATCAGATTCAATGACGATCAAACTGATTGATTGATTCAATTTGATACAGGGAAAAATTATTTTGAGTTTATTTACATAAATTTATCCTGTAAATATGTATCATAAAGTTCAAATATTTTGATAAACAAATTTTTCAAATGAGATCGAAAATATAATTTTTTCAAAATGAATGTCAAAAAGTATCAACGAACTGGAAAAATAAAAAATGCCGAATTGATATGATACATATTTGAATTGCTTGCATTCTTGATTTTTTGAAATTAATTTGCATATTTTAATAATAAACTAATAAGATAATTTATTGATATATGTTTGACTTGAAGTCGGAAAGATTTTACAAAGAAATTCTAATCTAATAATCACATTTGTAATTAATTTTATGAAAAGTTAAACAGAGAATTAGATTTTTTCTTCATTTTTCATGCGTTTATTAGATTCATTTAAGTAAATTTATTTAAATGGTGCTTAAAATAAAAAATCCTGGAGTTCCAAGTGTTGAAAAAAAAGGAGATAGATTAACTTGAGAATTATTTACTTGCATCACATTAAGTATGATCACTCCTAACTATCGCTAATTTAACCATTTCCAAATTTAGCATTATAGAAAAATAAAAAGATTCAAATCTTCTATTCTTATTATGAAAAATATCTGGATTATAGAAAAATAAAACGATTCAAATCTTCTATTCTTATTATGAAAAATATCTGGATTATAGAAAAATAAAACGATTCAAATCTTCTATTCTTATTATGAAATGTATCTGGATCTAACTGGATTATAGAAAAAGAAAACGATTCAAATCTTCTATTCTTATTATGAAAAATATCCGAATAGATTTCATGAGTCTTTTAGTTCCGATAATAAAGACTACACCATCATTGTTCTAGAAGCTTCTTATTATCTTCATATCTAACGCTTAAAATTTCTCTTTTGTAATGTTTATGAGCAATTATAATAATTTATCTCCAAACTTACCAAGGAATCAATGAAAACTCTTTGAGGAACAACGTAAAATATCGTGAAAACATCTGAATACTACAGTAGGAACAAAATTTCCAACGCGTTCAACAGAGAAGGAATAAAAAGGCTTTTCAAGATTTTTTATTTTTACAGGAGCAAAAAATACACCAGAAGATACATGAAGACATACAAATAGTGTTTCTACTAGAATTTATAAAAAGCTTTAAATAGAGAAAAGAGAAAAAGTTAGAACTTCTCTTTCTGGAGCATCTTAAGTTTAAACAGACGTTGGATTTGTCCAAACGTTTACGAAATCCTTTCATTTGATGTTGTTTTATTTTAAACCAATATTTTATGTCCTCCTTTCTCCCAAGAAAATACACATTCTCCTCTTTGAAAGCCTTTTCTTGCTCACTCGAGTAAAATGGACTATAAAAATACTTGGCGAATCTCTCGAGGATTATATCCTATGATCCCACACCTTCTAAAAGACACTGGATTTTCGGCCCAATTCAATCTTGCTTTCCCCGCAGGAGAAATATATTGCCTTTTTCGTCTTAATGTCTCCATTTGTACAACAGCCTCTTATTCGGAACGAAGGGTCTTTTCTAGTATTTAAAGATTCTCGAACTTTTCTATTTGATGTTAGAAGTGTTGAAAGTGAGAAAAAATAGTAAATGATCGAATTGAACTGCTTAGGGCTGGCTGTACGGGGTATAAAACCTGATCTTTTCTTTAGATGGGCGATGTTCAGTAATATTTTTCAATAGTACAATTTGAGATACTACACATAGTTTGTGGGTACAGCATTGAGTGGAATACTGGGTTAGATTTGCGATGGAAATTGCAAGATAGTTGGATGGTACAAATATTAATATAGCTAAGAATATCTGTGTACATATCTACGTTGTCTTCAAAAAGCTAATCAAACAGAAATCTTGGAATAATAACACACAGAGAAAAATTCTGCACTTATTCTTCCGATTAGCATTTATGCATAAAATCTTAACAGCAATGCAGAACCAAAGAAGGAATATTTAATCTAATTTCAAAAGCGAAGTATCGGCGCAACTTCCACACACTCAGAACACATTTGATCTCTCTTTGAGGGAGTGTACTGTCTGTCCGCCACGAAAACAGTCGCCGCCAAATTGTCTAGTTTATGGCGGTCGCTATAGAAACAGGTTTCGAGGGAAGAATTCATTTTTAGTAGGTAGAGAATTCTCATTCAAATGTGCTCCGCCGTAAACTGCCGCCAAGAATAAAAAAACTCCGACTTCCGTTGGATTCCTCTTATTTGAAATGGATCTTCCCTAGCATTACCAGTTGGTATAGCGACCGCCGTAAACTATACAATTTAGCGGCGACAGTTCTCGCGGCGGACAGACAGTACTTGATTTATATAGCTGGGAAAAGTGTAAATAAGAGGACGGAAATGCTGTCCACACCTAACCCTGTAAATTAATCTATCCACACACATTCTCACAGATATTCTCTATCATACAATGCTTGGTAAGCCAAAATAATCCCTTAGACAGGGCGAATAAGTGGAATGAAAGTGAAATTTATAACTATGCTTTACTTTTTAAAGTAATAGATATACATTGAAAACATCAGTTATTTTTAGTTTAAGAAAAGGTATCGTTCTGTTCACGGATACTTTTATAGAAGTTCACGAGTACAAGGATTCATATTAGTGTTCCTATCGATAGACTATCGATACTATCAAAGCCAAGTCGATAGTATCCGGTTGACAGAACTATCGACTGAACTATAGATAGTATCGATAGTTTCAAAACAATCGATACTATCGATAATATCGATAGTTTCAAAACTATCGACTGAAACAGTCAACTGGAACTATCGATAATATTGATAGTTTCTAAACTATCGACTGAAAATGCGCCTACCGATATTATTGCCCGGGAGAAAATTATCGATACTATCGGTAGTATAAATTGTTCTGAAACTGTCGATAGTTCAGTCGATAGTTTCCCAAACTATAGTTGCAGTTGATAGTTTTCCCAAACTATCGACTGCGCTATCGATAGTTGAACCATCAATGTTTAAGGAACACTAATCATATAAGTCTCGCGCTCGATGCAAAATATTATTTTTTGTGTACTAAAAGCTTTATTTCAAGGGCGGATTTAATTTGCTGGAGCAGCCCTGGCACTCAAATTCTTGAAGTCGATCTAAAATTATCACACGATTTTACTTGTACATTTACATTCAAAAATAATATGGTTATCATACTTTTAATCAGCTTAACTGCATTTTTAAACACTTTTGCTTAACTTACTTGTTTAATGTCTCTAAAGTAGTGTTTTGCTATCGAATTTTCACTCACTCTTGATGCACTAGAGCTCTGAAATTTTTTACACTTATTTACTTCAGTGAAAAAATATTTTTTATATACTTAGAGCTTAATTACCAGTTTATGGATTAATTTAATTTAATTACGAACTTGTACCGATGGCGCCACCTGATAGTTAATTCGAGAGAAAATTGATTGCACGATTCTAAAATATTTATTAAAGAATATAAATCAAAGTCTAAAAATGTAGAAAATTATTAAAATATATCAAGCTACATTTTAAAATAACTATGTTGCTATTAACGATTTAAAATTACATGCAGTTCATGAAATGATACTATTTTATATAAATTGAATATATTTTGGAAAATCAAATGCACAACTGAAGCCATAAACCTATTGCACTAAAAGTATGATGGTCATCGTATAATAATAATAATAGTTATAATTGTTTCAATATGTTCCTGAACAATGGAAATGGGCTTTTTTGGGCTAGCTTTCATCTCAATAAGTGAGATTCTTAAATAAATGCTTCTAAATTATTGTATTAATTTTAACGATATATTTACTGATTGTGTTAAGAAATAATTACATTTATGATCGATGAAGATTTCAATGTGATTTATTAAATAGTGTTTTCATGAAATATTAATCATTTTTTACAAATCTATAGACAGATTCAAGCTGCATATTAATGCCAAATTGCTGATACTTTTGTGAAAGTTTACAGTGTAAAAAAATTGTATTGTTTGAATTTCCATACGAGGGAATAAAAAATATTCTATTTTTATAAACTTAACCTTACTGAGAAAATAAAATGTATATGAGAAAAGTAATTACACATAATATTTAAACCATGATGAGATTATTGTTTAGCAAATTAAACCCTTTAGACTGATCCCTATCATATGTTCTTGATAAAATTCTTTCTATTTAGCATTAATTAAAGTAATAGTCTTAATTAAGATGGAATACGAATATCTAATTAATCAGTTGAAAAATCGATTGAATGACTAATGGAGAAAATGAGGTTTTAATTTATTTCCCCTGAAAGAAAATACTTTCATTTTCATATCCAATCCATTTATTTTATTAAGCGATATTTTAGATCGGAACCCAGAAAATATTTTTTTTTTTCGAAAAAGAACTTGGAAAGAAAGTAAATTATTGGAAGTGACCAACCCATATAATTAAAGAAAGATTATACTTTCCTCCTTATAAGTCATTAAAATGATAATTACGGAGGAAAATATTGATCATTATTACTACCTGTTTCTGTAAATAATTACTCACGAAGGCGTTCTCCGGCATCGATTTGAAAACTTCAGAAAACACGCTGAGAATGATCAAAAGAATATCGTATCTTTTGATTGGTGTTGAAAGTTATTCTCTTCTTGTCTGAGACTTCCTGAATTATCGTAAATTTTAATTATTACCGAAGCAGGAAGAATTACTGCATTAAATTTTTGCAGCTGGGTTGGTTTTTTCCTTATCTTAATTCCTATATGTTTTGGGCTTCTTTAACTGAATTTTGAGGCTTGTAATTGCAGTATAGTTTTAAGCTTGAGAATTGCTTATTTTAGATAAAGATAATGAGCTTTGAAAAATTTTATTGGAGCATTTTTAGAGGAAAGAGTACTATTTGGAATGCTAGATATCCATTATTCATCCTTCCACTTATTAAGGGTAGTTGGAAAAAAGTAAATAAACACACACGCAATTCTGTAAACTATGTATTTTCGAGAAAAAGGTAGTGGTGAAAATTAACTTAAATGCTATACATGCAGCCTACAGCCTTTTAGCATCCAATCATGTATATTTAAGTAAAAATTAGGTTTAGAAGTTCATTTCAACATGCCAATAGTGACCAGAAAAAAACGATCTAGTATGATCAAAAGTGCTGTAGTGTAGCATAAATATGTTAATAATATATGTTATCCATTTCCTCAAGGCCAATTTGATTGCCTATTTTTAATTCTTCCTTGGATCGTGAACACTTATTTTAAATTTAAAGCATTAGGAGATTATCTCTCAGGAAGATCGTGGCTGTCTTCTCTTTTAAAAAATAAAGGAGATTCATCTTACCTTATGATTGAGAAGAAGCTCATCCCATCATTTGGACGACTCTATTATTGTTTTCATCATATCACGGGAGCTGGAAGACTTTGAAGTTTGCTTTTTTCAGTGCTTTCATATCGAATCTAAAAGAACATAAACTGCAATATTTCCTTTTGAGAATATACAAATAAGGTAGAATTCCTGATCACAATATAATCAATGGTGAAATAGAACATTAACTTTCTTAAGGTAAAATTTTACGCAATTAGGATATGTTCCAGAACAGAATGTTTTAGAGAAGCTGCACGACTTATCTAAACATATTCTGAATTTAGGTAACTTACGTTTTTCTATTATTCCCAGATATGGAGTTTTTTTAACTTTACTAAACTTCGCTACAGTGGAACTATGCTGGAGTTAAAAGTGGATTTCTCTTTTTGGGGAATTATTTCCAGAAATACTGGAGAATTCTAAGGTAAGCAGATAGATTGCTATGATATGCAAGAATATTGTTACGAAAATCATCGGGGGCGTGTACGATGAAAGCAGTCTAACAAGCTAGATAATTGAAAATGACGCTTTATTTAACGAATATTCCAGAAACTTGAAGTACAGGTATCAAGAAAGAACAGCACTTGCATAAATTAACAACACAATCAGACAGCAAATCACTAATAATAACAGCAATAGTGCGAACAATAGCGCTGAGCGTCTAACTTCTGACTAACTAGCAATGCGAACAAGACTCCACAGAGATTCCTAACACCTTCAAACACATTCACCCGTCTCAACACCTTCGGGTATTTATATCTTTTCTGACAATATGTGACGTCACATGGAATTATCTAGTACATTCTTTATATATCCTTTTCTAATAGAGATAGGAAGATAATTCTAGTATTTCGACCTTCATTTTGTTGCCAAATGGTTACCAAGATCGGAGGGAAGAGGGGAGGGGTCTTGGCTTGTCCTTACTCTGGCATCCGATAAAACCTCTGTAAATGTCTCTTTCTGATCATAAGACTAACATTGCTGGGATGCGACGTTACAGGTTTGTAACAATATAATCATTAAAAGTTATGGTACAAATGACTAATCCGAAAACTTCTCATCCCCATATCTGAGGTGCAAGCTGTATGGATGCATTAAGAGAATATCTAGATAGATATCTTTTTATTGCAGAGCTTCAATTATTTGTTTTCATTATGTCCAATATTTCAACTTGTAAGGTCTTAGCCCAGTGATACCGGAGTCTGATCAAAGATCAACAGACACAGCGATACAGCACATCAAAATTTAATAATACTTCTTGAGTAATGGCCTTTGTACAGGTCATATTTACAAAATGATTTGTACATTCGAGAAAAATAGTATAAGTCCCGGATAAGGATCGCGAGGGTCAATATAGTTCGTAACTGGACTTAGTCGCAGTTACCAAGGTGAGTTCACTCGTAATGCAAACGATAAAAGTTCATGAATTATGAGAGTTCAGCAGTTGCAACAACTAGACATACCTAGAGATACCTAGGTTATACCAACCAAAAGATACTTAGGTTATACCAACCAAAAGATACCTAGGTTAGGTAGAAGTAATTTAGGTTTAGCTAACGCTCAATCGATTTCTGTAATCCTCCACAGGGATTAAAATAGCCAGACTCTGGCTAAAAGTGTACTCAGGATGAGTCAGAGATACCGGGATCGGTAGTTGACAGCTTGGTTGCGTGAACGCTTCGCTAATCTCCAACAATCCTCCAAAGGGATGCTATGATGCAATTTCCGTAGCTCACCGCAGGAGCTAGCCTAGAAAAGGGTTTGGTTAATTTTTACGGGGTCAGAAAACGCCCTTAATCCAAGTGATCGAGATCCCTTCTCGAGATCAAGAATCTCAAAATCTCCTCTCCTCTTTCCTACCCGTCTTCACTTCTTAAACCCTACCTTCCAGCCCTCAGAGGAGTGGCCGAAGACTTCAATCTCAGTGATTTGTCCGGGTGCCGAACAAATCATCCAACCACAAACATGCGCTTCCCTTCCTGGCTAATCATTGGAAAAGGGTCAAAACGTAACTGTCTCCCTTTGTCGGCTTCAACTTGTGCGGTCTACAAAACATATCGGCACCGTCCTTCTGAACCCCTCGGGGTTTTGCGTAATACAGGGTTGTTTTACGACTTCTTGTACGCATTCCTCTCCAGATGACTTAGGGACTTCCGTCTTGTGGGAAACAGAGAAAAGGGAGACCTCACAAACTCTATATGTGTGGAAATACCTCTAAATTATTCATAAATAATACCTGATGGGGTTATTAGTAGTAGTAGCTGTTATTTTGATTGGGACAATAAATGAGAAACCGTTAAATATCATCTTACTTCCTTTAGCTCATAGATATTAGTTCATTTTTAGTCAGATCTTTATTCAACAATATCCAGTGGGATTATTGAACACGTGAATGATGAACAACAATGGGGTATATCGATTAATTATGTTCCTAACAGTCAAAGAAAAAAAAGTGAAAGACTTCTAAGCACAATATAATAAAATGCATCATTTTGAAAACTAATAACATAGCAAATACGTTTTAAGAAAAAACGGGTAAAATAAAAGATGATATTTTTGTTTCCAAGAGTTAGTAGTAAAAACGTAAAATGACGGAAACTACCATCGCTAAATTCAGCCCACCATGTTATTAAGGGGGAATATCTAATTTTTAAATTGAAGTTGCGGTTTTAAAGAACTGGTATGTTATGGTATTTTCGTGAATACACTTAAAAGTTATCAAATTTTGAACTTTACCTATTCGAAACATGAGAATAACATGTTTTAGAACACGCAAACAACCGTTTAAACAATTTCTGATATTAAAAATGGAACCTTTTAACCGACATATCCGGCTAGCTCACAGGAAGAGAAATGGACGGTTAAAATAAATCTGGAATATAGTTAAAGGAAATTAAATTTATTCTTTTCACATTTTTCCACGTAAAACAATTCTGGACTTACCATGATTACATAACTGACAATCCACAGAATTCAACTCGCCATGTATGGCAAGATTTGTTCTACGTTGTTGTGAGAGGGGAAAAGCGACCTTCTCGCACGAACAGTCAAGAGACTCTGTCCATCCTCCTTCTCCTGATAGCGAAAGGTCCTTGCAGCGCCATCTCTTGGTAAGAGGGCGAGATAAAGTATGATTGTCACAACCTTTCTTTATTTCGTTTTTGCATATTTATTTTAAATCATTTCAAGATATTTCTTGATTTTATACAAGAATTAAAAAATAAATAAAAGAAATATGATTGAAAAACCAGCTATCTTAAAATACCACTCTTGAATTATATTCTGTTCCTGAAAGAAATAAAACTTTAAAAATGCTTTGGCATGTAAAACACTGAAATATATCATGATTTAAATGCGTGATTAAATTTTTAAAATTAATATTCATTAATCGCACAGACGGCGCGACATACACTTCAGTAATATCTCAATGCACTTTTAATTTGAAATTTTTCTATCGAAGTTTCAAACTTAGTTGAATAGAAAGCAAAAAGTGTAATTATTTTAGGATTCGAGTAAGTGAAAATTCTTTGAGAATAAATGAAGTAAGCAGACTTATTTTTTTATAAAATTAAGCCTTTGTATTCAGTATTTGATCTTTTAATTAATGTTTTCGAAATCCTGTTCTTTCTTCAATTACAATTACAATGCGAGTAATATTTTTTCGCGGTAAAAATTTAATTAAGGCAATAAACTTCTGTATTTTCTTTTAAACTGAAACCACTTCCGTATCAAATCAGCTTATAAATGAGGTAATTGAAATTTCATGTTTGGAAGTAATTGCGACTCCACACGCGAGGAAATTTTAAATTGCAAAAAAATATTAATTTTAATCGAAAAGAAGTAATAAAATAAAATAAATTGAATCTTTGAGAAATATGTCCCCATCTTTTTTGTTTAAGCTCGTTAATTAAAAATAAAAAAATGGGAGTTTTAAGTTTACATGTTACCTAGGGGTTAAAACTTGATTTTTAGAAAAAAAATCTTTTTCGTTATTATAGTGAACATACCAAGAAAAGATATTTTATTTATTTCTTCTTTTTTAAAAATTCTAAAGAGGGCAAAAAGAAATAAAAAGTTTCGATTAAATTTAGTAAGAAAGGTGAAACAAACAAATAAGTAAAAAATATTATTAAAAACAAACCAGTTTATAAGTATATAAAATGTAAGATATCTTTAAAATTGATGTTTTTTCATAAATATGTTTATTTTTCAGTTTTTTATCATTTAACTTATGTAAATAACTTTTGCTCGTAAAGTAAAAGTAAATTATCTTTTCTGTTTCAAAGTTGGGTTCAAACAAATAAGTAAAAAATATTATTAAAAACAAACCAGTTTATATGTATATAAAATGTAAGATATCTTTAAAATTGATTATTTTTCATAAATATGTTTATTTTTCAGTTTTTTATCCTTTAACTTATATAAATAATTTTGCTCGTAAAGTAAAAGTAAATTATCTTTTCTGTTTCAAAGTGGAGTTCGCGGTAGCGTAGTGGGATGGTCTCTACTTAGAGGCCGGAGGGTTCCTGGCTCAAAACCCGATTCTACTGAAGATCCTCCTTGTATGTTGGCCTGCTGCACGCTAAATCATACGCAAGTGCCAAACGCCCTCCGACTGGTGTGGTGCACGCAACCCACCTCGACTCCACCCAATGTACTGCGTTTAACACTCTGACTACTAAGAGCTCTCAAAATCT
The DNA here is from genome assembly GCA_013235015.1 of Araneus ventricosus. Classification (NCBI taxonomy): domain Eukaryota; kingdom Metazoa; phylum Arthropoda; class Arachnida; order Araneae; family Araneidae; genus Araneus; species Araneus ventricosus. The sequence goes on from BGPR01000418.1 coordinate 555,339, forward strand.
GAGTACAGTTCCATACGGAGGTTTGCTTACTAACTGATCTGTGGACTGGATTCGTCCGCCCCTTTCCCCTTTTTCTCCTCATTGCGGGTGGAGGGAGATATTAATGGCAGGCCTTTCATCTCTCATCTCTCCCTTAACTCTTTAATCCCGAGGGGACTTTTTCTTCCCAGCTCCTTTAAGACCGAAGACTTCTGAGAGGATATCACATGGAATGGACTATCCCATTCTGGGTGGCCTTTACCCCACCACTCCACTCCCCGCTGTTCAAGGTAATAAAGCTGTCAGCGTTCTACTTTGATTGACTTCTTCGCGGTTTTCCGCGAGGGTCGAAAGGCATATCGAGAGTTTGTCTTTACATTTCAATATGAGAATCTTCTGTTCGCTTCCACAATTTTTTTTCAGTATAATGCATTCTGCTCACTGATTTTTTTGGGCTTATTTCCTTATTATAAAATGTTATTTGGGGTTTTCTATTATATCACTGATAAGTGGCAGAGTTGTTTTTCTAATGAAATTATTTTATAATTCGAAACATTCTGCATTATATTTTCAAAAATTCCGACTTTTAATAAATAAAATCTCACATCGAAATACATTTCGAATACATTCCTGCTTCTTTTAGCTTAAGAATTTTACATCAGTTGAGTGTTGTACTAATTGATTTTTATTATGATTTTCTGATTATAAAATATAGTTTTCCTGCCGTATTACTAACACAGCGTTAACTTCTGTTTAAGAAGTGTCTGTGTTATATTTCAAAAAACTCTAATTCTCAATAAATATGAAGAAAATCCGTTAAATAAATTAAATGCAGGAAAATACCACACATCGAAAATAACAAATTTCTTTGGCTTTTAACATAAGAATTTTACTTCATTTTACTTTATTATGAAGCTGTTTGCAAATTGATTTTCGTGCTGATTTTCTGCCTATAAATTAACGTTATGAGGTCTGTGCAGTATTTTTCACAGAACTATGAATGTTTTAAAAATAATCCGTGTATTATATTTCCAAACATGCATGCATGAATGTTTTCTTCTAAATATATTAAATTTTGAGATATCCAATTCAAAATGACCCTTATTTTTTATTTGATTTTTTAATCTTTAAAACTATTAATAAAGCCATATTTTGTCAAATGTAGATAAAATACCATACTATATTAAGTTTACTTTTTTTATTCTGCGAAATAATTTAGGAAAAGATGAGATAATACGTTTTTAAAGTTTCATTTATTACTGAAATAAGAAAATATGTTAAATAAATTAAATTTAGAATATCATAAATCAAAAAACATTTCCAAAATAATTTATGCATTCTTAAAAATTTTTGGTCAATTTTAATTTCACTTAATTTTACCAAAAGATATATTTTAGAAATTATATGAGAAAATCATATTTCAGCTCATTCAGTAACAAAATGTTAATTTATGCATAGCTCAATACAATTTATATATAATATCAATGTTCTCTCTCAATATAGGACGTCCCAATAATAGCCGATTTAGGTGAGATTTAAATACTGCAAGTCATCCATGAAAAATAGAAACAATTTCTTCTTGTTCTATAGATACTTCAAAAAATTATTGATTGAGAACATAAGATAAGATGAAATAGATATCATACATTTTATAATTAAAATATTATGTTTCAGCACAATGCTGCATACGTGCATTTAGTAGTAAAAAGGATAGTAAAATAATAAGTAATTTGACCTTTCCTTGTGGACAAATAAATTACGAGCCACTGGCAGTTCCAAAGAATGCTTGCAAAGTCGATATTCGATTACAGCAATTCGATACAAGGTACACTGGTTTATAATATAAAGGATAAAATAACCTATACACATTTTTAACACAATTTCAAACTTTCATATACGCAAATTCTTGATTAATAGTTATGTAATATTAAAATAAAATAATAATAATAAAGAAAAGAAGTGGAAAAGAATTCAGGAAGTCACAAATTAACACAGAAAAATACAACAAATAAAAAAAAACATATTCGCAGCTAGCATACAGGGAGGAGTATTGACAATAAACAGTTAAAGCATAAAAAGAACAAACAATAGTAAAATAAAAATCTAATGATGCTCATTATGATAAGGACCGAAACAGTTCACACATAAACAAACTTGACAAATTTCACAAGTCCATGAACTCTCAATTGCTCTATTTGAAATTGTTTTTCTTTTTAATGAAATGCAACGTATGCATCTTTTTTTTCTCCCGTCTATTTTTATTCTTTTATGAGACTTATTTTTGACAATAGTTTGCGGACATGTTTCAACAATTCTCTTTTCTTTCAATATCGCCTCTATCAAAGACATTCTGAAATCTAAGGGTGTTTTAGATTTCTTTTCTGAAGGAAAATTCGTCGTCGAATAGATTATGTATGCGTTATTAACAGTAGTATCCAATAAATACCAAAACATATATATCCACCACTTTCGTGATTTTCTTGAGATATCATAATATTTTCTGTACTGATCTGCTAAGTCAACTCCGCCCATATACTTATTGTAATCTGCAATAACTTTCGGGCAGGTTACATAGGACACATTTCCTCCAATTCTGCGTTTGACGGTTGTAATTTCATTCTTCGCACCATTAGATAGAAGAAAAATTTCCTTTTTGTCCTTCCAAACAGTGCATGTTAAATTCGGCTCTTCAATGCACTGGAAGCATTTTGATGAGCCATTATCTGCTAGTTTTACATTTTTTATATTTGTCGGTAAATATTTTCGGTTTGTATTTACAGTTCCACTAGCGTAGATTCCGCTCTTAAGTAAATCTTTCATCAACACAACGCTTGTGTAGAACCTATCAATGTATATATGATGTCCGTTTGAAAGATTTTTAGTTAAAAAGGTCACAACACTATATCCAAGTCCATTATCATTCCTTGGAAGTTTGTCTCTTTTACCACAGTAGGGCTCGAAGTTGTACACATATCCGAAGAAAGATGTACATAAAGCCCACACTTTTATTCCTCTTTTTACCGGTTTATTAGGCATATATTGCACTATGCCTAATCTGCCTTTGTACTTAACCATCGCTTCATCTACAGATAAATGGGGATAGGGTTCAAAATGCATCTGGAAATTAGACCGCAAACATGACATGAAAGGATCCAACTTTCGCATCATATAAAATGACGGATCATTTGGTGAAACTTCATTTTCCCGATCTGAAATATGGAAAAATCTGTAGATGTCCACAAACCTGTCCCTTGCCATTGTACGCTTCACTTTATCATTTCCAAGCATAGGATTAGACGACCAGTAATCTTTTATTCTAGGTAATTTTGCAATTCCCATAATGAGTATTATGGCTATGAAGTTGAAGAGCTCCTCAGTATCTTCAATTGGCTTCCATCGCCATTTTTTGATACCAATAGGTTCCCATTTGTCAATGGTAGCAGATTTTACAAATTCTGCATATTTGTTTGTGTTTTCACGAATTTTTTCACACATATCATTCGTGAAAAGCATTTTAAAATAGTCCCCTGCTTCAGATCCAACAGGTAAATTGTGCTTAGGGCCTCCGCCATATTTTTGATGCTGTTTTAGATCAATTTGCCCATTTTCCATCTGTTCCGTCCAAGACGGTTTAAAGGTTGAAGCACTATTTGCTGCCTCCTCATCGTTCGCCTGATCCTCGTCTGTTTCATCTCCAGGATCATTATTCAAAATAAACGAAACATCAGCTAAGGAATCATCTACTGGCCAGCCATCATCTTCGCTTGAAAGGTCGCTGACACTGTCATCGGAAGCCAATAAAATTGCTTCGATTTCTTCTTTAGTAAGCTCACGCTTCCTTTTACTCATAATGAAGATGTAAAGAGTGAATGAAATGAAATACTAAACTAATAATACCGAAATTGATTGGAAAACACGTAGAAAATCAAAAACAGCAGCACAAGAAAGAACAAAAATTTTCAGTATGGCATTCGAGCAAGGAAGTCAGTATTTATATAGCTTATGTGGCGCCGTTCGCCTTTCACTTATTGTACAGCGCGTGATAAATGCCGATGCAAGTACCCCGGTGCGCAACACAGTGTTAGCTGTTTACAGAATTGTTCACGTAAAGGGACAATACCGTAAACTACTGTCGGTTGTAAACGGCTCTCTTTCATAAAAGAGTGTTTCTTCGTTCCTTTGTCGAAAACTACAAATGAGATACTGGAGATTCTCACTGATAGAGTACGAACATCTGTCCTTCTTTCTAAGTTCTGTCAACTTGTTCTCCAAATTGATGATCTTATCAGTTGTATAACAAATATATTTCTTTATATCGGCGAAACAACGAAAGCGCGGAAATCTTGGCTCTACGCGGGCGTGGTTCTCGTCGAAACCCCCTCAATAATTTACAGTACACTTCAAAATTTCGTTCATATTTTTTCGGTTTTGTCAATTTTGAAAAAAAGAGCATACAGAAAAAAATATAGAAATTTCGACAGAGTAACTAGTCCCATTTTTGCGAAATTCATTACAAAGAAATTTATTTGTTTCCTCTGGGAAAACAATGTTTATCCCTACATAAAACCATGAAAAAAGAGGACTCTTTTTGCCTTTAGTTGGCCTTATTGAATATCTGAAAGCTTATTTTCATCAAATAAATGAACATAAAGTGGAAATTTGCCTACGTTAAAAATTCTTAAATAGGTGGTTTAATGTAGAAACCAGAGCCATCTTATCCAATGGGCTCAGGGGTGCCATTGATCCAAAGGCGCCTAAAAATTTACTCTATTGATTTATTATAATTTTGAGTGAAAGAAATTAATTATAATGTTAAATAAGTTAAAAGTAAAGCTATGGTTAGGGCTTGTAACTAGAGTCAGAGATTTTGTAATGTTGCATAAACATTTATATCATTTCAAAAAAAAAAATCATACTCAGTCAATCTGTTAACAAATCATAAACTATGATTGTAACAGAAGTAACACGTATTAGAGAAGCTCTCTTGCAAAATCTTGTTTTGAAAAAACAAAGATCAATAAAATTGAAAAGCGACAGTCGGAAAACAGGTGACATTTTTTTTTTTTTGTTCCTCAATTACTATATTAGGTTGACATTTTCGTGCCATTTTTTTTGTTCCTCAATTACTCTATTAGGTAGACATTTTCGTTAGGATATAGGCTTTAAAATTCCTGGTTATGGTTCTGACGGGGCGCCAAATTACTTTTTCCCATGGCGCTCACATTTTCTGACAGCCCTGGTCAAAACCACCGCCCCTGTGAGGGTTAAAATCGGATAACTGGTTTTCTACTGTCGAACTTTCTAAAAATCTTTTAACAGAGATATAAAATAATTTGTGTCTATGTAATTCCTTTAAATAAACGGACATGACTCAAATAATTTTTACCAAAAAAGAAGCGAGAAGTTAAGTCTTGAAGATTTGGCTTTCAATCTGACGCTAAATGTATTTCAAAATTATTTACAATGCATTTTTCAGTTTCTGTACGAAGTGAAAGGTGGTAAGAATCAAAAAAGGAGAAATTGTTAGATTTTATAATATGACAAACAAAAGTTGATGTTCTAAATTCGTTATTCTGGAAAAATGATGTCTCAAGAAATACCTGACATTGGATTATGTTTTATATTTTTACAATATTTAAAGCACCTCTTTAATTAATCCATTGTAATTTTTAAACGAAAAAATATGGATAAGGGTATAAAAAGAATTGATGCCATCGAAAATCTCTGTTGGATAGATATTATAATACAGATTTTATGCAGTTCCGCGCCCAATGTCCACCTTCCAGTGGACATAAAAAAAGATAACGCTATTTTTAGAATCAAAGGCACAGGACTAAAAAACAACAAAGTTAATGTAAAATAAAGATATATAGAAATATTACGGGAGAAACAGTTACGAAACTAATACAAAATGTTATCAAAAATGCTATAATCGGGCCTCTGATGAGCATTTAAATGAAGCATATGTAAAATGCTGTGATTTTTCATTACTTATTAGCAATCTTTATGAAAATATTTAAAATTGCCACGTAAACTTATTTTTTCGCTTTTTTGAATTTCTCAGGTGTTCATTATTTAATTTTTAACTGAAAGAAAAAATAGGGATATAATATGTTCCGCGCGCGTATAACGGGAGTGAAAATAGGAGTAGAATGGAAAAGATTTCTTCTTGAATTCAGCTATAAAATATTTCCTATTATGTGCGGAGAAAGCTTGTAAAGGGAAAAAACCTATGTAAACACTGTCAGTTCGCAATAAACTTTTTCGTCGAATTCCCCTCCCTCCGCTTCAGGCGAACTCAAAGGGGCTGTGGGAAAGACCCCGACAAGGATAATTAGACCTCCAACCGCGCTTATCAATGAAGCCATCTTTCTACCCTACCACCCCTCAAGCGAAAGAAAGCGCCTCAAACCGGCCGTCTTCGGTGTTAAGGCAAAACTTGTAGACCGCCCGGAACCGCCCGGCTAGGTACGAGAGGGTTAAAGGTCCCTTTGATGTTCACTCGCCCAACCGCCTTCTCCCCCTTTCGGAACAGCAATAGGCCGAAATCCGCCCCACTAGTATAGAAGTCGCATGGCCGGTTACGGTCGGCTTAGGATTCAGAGTGTTAAGTAACACCTTTCTGGTCATTTTAAAAGTACGCGTAGGGTTGGGGTAATCATAAAAGCGAAAAAGTCGTGGGCGTTTGAGGAAATTGCTTGTTAAACATAAAAACAAGCTCCTCAATACGGGTGGTGGGAGATATGAATGGCAGGACTTTCATCTCTCATCTCTCCCTTAAAGGTCCCTTTAATGACCACTCGCCCAACTGCCTTCTCCCCCCTTTCTGAACAGCAACCGACCGAAATCCGTCAACACAGTAACTTTTCTTAGACTATAGTGAAATAACCCGGCGTTATACTCACCGAAATCATGAACTAGAGAGGAGGTGAATACTGAACTGACCAGAGTCTGGTAAAGAACTGCTCGCGGCCCGATGAACAATTTTTGTTCCCATGAGAAAACACATTAGTATCAGAGTATGTGACCGGCTACCCTGGGAGGTTCCACTACAAGGATCCCTCTGGTAGGTCATTAGACAATGGGGTACAATATCATGTGTCTTATAATTTATGGCTCATCACGAACCTTCAAAAAGATTTCAGGTTGAAAGAAAACGCTCACTGTGGAGCTTATTTTGATGACAATGTTTTCAAAGCAAGTGCAAATGTATACATTTCCATTAATGATTACTTAGCCAGATGGAAAAAGCCTAGATAATTTCAAAATCGTTTCTATTTTCCCTTTAACAGATGTCGCAGTGCTCAATCATGCTAAGTGAACAAAGAAGTTCTATCCATCCATTTGACCAGTAGTCATTAAGAGGCAGGGAGTCGTCTTATAGCGGGGGTAGTGAGATAACGTTGATAGCAGTTTTCACAGTTATCCTCATTTTTAGGCATTTCAAGACATCTGGCTTCAAATTCTCGTGAATGTTAGAGGGTTAATTGAAAATCAAGGAACAGTGATCCCTTATTGGACTTTTCAGTACGCCACTTTTTCATAATTTTTAGTTTGGAACTGCCAAAATAATATAAAAAATTAATTTTTCCCGTGAAAAGTGGGGGGATATTGCCCCCTAGCAACCCCGAGTCGCCGCTATTGGGCTAACGGACACGATAGATATTTGGTTGTCAAATATTTGAAATAATTTGTTCGGTTTGGAAACATGATAGATATTTGGTTGTCAAATATTAGAAATATTTTGTTCAGTTTGGAAACATGATAGATATTTGGTTGTCAAATATTTGAAATATTTTGTTCGGTTTGGAAACACGATAGATATTTGGTTGTCAAATATTTGAAATAATTTGTTCGGTTTGGAAACATGATAGATATTTGGTTGTCAAATATTTGGAATATTTTGTTCGGTTTGGAAACACGATTGATATTTGGTGAATCACTCAGAAAGATAATTTTTGAAGGAGGTCTCCTCTTTCCCCTCCTTTAACCTTTAGATTACAGGATAAGGAAATCTCAAAGTAATATTTTAAATGGGTTATGATATAAATAAGGCAGGAAACTGCATTACTCAAATCCTGAAGATCAGATTTGTGGTGTTATCGTCACCCGTGTTGTACCTGCTCCGATCTTTTATCACGAACAATAAATTTATTCATCAGATATAGTGTGGTAAAATGGAACTGAGTTTTGAAATCCTTTACAAGTTGATTATTGAATATACAGATCAGTTCTGTAAGGGAACTGAAATCTTATGGTTAGCAAATATTTTATCCGTTCAGAACAAAAACTTACTCATCTATTAGTATAGTATTTATACTGATGCCTTGGAAAAGCTTGAAAAAGAGAGGTAACATCATAACTGACTCATAGTTTTCTACAAGACATTGTGGGGTCGAATTTCAAGAAGTTGTCATGAAAGCGCTTGGAGTTAAAATAAAATAACAATTTGAAAAGAATATTAATTTCAATTTTCAATACCTTAACGCGTTTAGCCAACCTATTTTACAGTTAATATTTTACTTACACTTACAGTTAAATTTAAATAAAGCGTGACAATTCTGATAAGAAACGAATAATTAAAAACTTTGAACAGAAATCTGAAATCCTAAGCGTATTCTCCCAAACTACAATCTAATTAATATATCTCTCCTCTTCTTCATTGTCTGTATATTATTCCTTGATTTACTTTAGTTCATACTCAAATGTATACTTGTCTGCAAGATTTTGAGATTATTTACTTTAACTACTTCCTAAAGATAGTCCATTGACTGTTTTCGGAAGACAAATTGACGCCACAACTAATTTAAATCCGATTGATTCTCTGGTCTCTTTCATGGGAATAGGAGCTTTTGGATTTTATTAATGCCATAAACAGAGATGGGAAATGAATCCTCGACCTCTGTCTTAGAATCCAAATTAGTAATTTGAGGTCTCCCGAAATGGGAATTATTTTTCGCGGAATAATGTAGTATAGGCTGTATTTACAAGCTCGATCTTGGAGTTAAAATTAGTTATCTGATATTTTCGTACAAATTATACAACTTTAAAACTATGCGTTTAGAATAAATATCGTGTAAGTACTTTATAATTTTGTTACGAATAATATTCGTGCATATCGTATCTTAGAATCATTGATTTTACAAAGCATTAACATTTCTAATAGTTCAGATTTAAATCGATGTTATTCGAATTTCGTCTTTAAGTGATGTAATAATGAAAAATATTTGATTTAATTATTCATAGTAAAAATATTCCCATCAAATGACATATTATCAACACAATAACTAATAAGGTGATATTTATTATTACAAATTTCGAGGTTCGACCCTGCAATAGACACTATTCTCTTTCAAGAAAGAGAAAGCTCGTTCATTTAACCCTTTCCGGAACAAAGCATTAAATTTTTTAAAATATAATGAAAAACATCATGAAAGGGCTCAGTTTATTGTTTAGACATAGCATTTACAAAAAAACCCTCACCTCTTTCTGAGGAGGAGTCGTTGTCCCTCTTTGGGGGCACTCTCTCATGTGAGAACACCTTTGGACACAGCCATCTTAATACGTTCAAAAAATAATGTTAAATCTTACACAAAATCAGAAATTAAAAGTTCAAAAATATTGGAGGAAAACTGTCGAGTAAATTTTCTAAAATTGTAAAGGTCAAAAACTCAAAAAATTCCTATTTCCGAGTTAAGAAATTTGGGCATTTTAAATCTATATTTTTTTCCGAAATGAAAGCGAAATTTCATTGTGCTGCCATCTACATTCTAAAAAGCATTCTACATTCTAAAAATCCAGCTGCCTTTTACTGCAATTTTCCGGGTTTCAAATTGGAAACGGATTATTTTAGAAAATTTTAAACTTGATGACCTCTTTTGCGACCACTGTGTCGGAAAAGTTTAAATCCAAACTGTTCGATAGATTTTTTTAAAAAATTTTGGTCACAAATACTCTGATGCATCAGGAAAGTTTTGTAACAAAAAATTAAATAATATATTTTTAAAGTAATAAATCTGTAGGGATGCACTTTCAATTGGTCTTGTTTTTCAACAAGGAACGTGCCTTCAGCCTTCACCCTGAGAATGTTATTTCAATTTGTATTTTTACTCTTTTATTAGTATAAAGCATTTTTCTTATTGATCTATTTAGGATCATCTCCTAAATTATAAATATTATTCGCAGTTTTCTAGTATACAGGGTGTCCACACTTATCTTGGTCTAAATAATTTTTAATCCGTTAGAGATAGGCATATAATTCCAATTGGAAACAGCTTTAAATGAAGGGAAAATCATATTTCATGTTTTTTGAGTCTATAAAGACATTTCTGAAAAAGTTATGAATTCCAATCTTTTATACGGACACCCAGTCCTATCAGTCATATTTAGCAAAACATTTTTCATGCACTAACATTTTAAACAAAAAAATGCCACTCTTCTGCTACTAAAACTGATCGAGTTATTGAGGTTTGAGCATCGCCGACTTAGACCACTTTAAATCATTTCAATAGCCGCCTCGAAGACGATCCACCAATCAGTGCGTAACATTTACTCGTCGAAGCTGCTGATTGTTCTAAAATTATGAAATTCGAAGCTCCATAACTTGGTTGATTTTACTCGCAGAAGAGTGGAACTTTTTTTGTTTAAAATGTTAGTGTGTGAAGAATATTTTACTAAATATGACTGATAGGACCGGGGGACACTATAAAAAATTAGGATTCATAACATTTTCAGAAATATATTTAGTGGACTCAAAAAACATGAAATATAATTCTTCACTTCATTTAAAGCATTTTTCAAATTCGAACTATGTACTTATCTCTAACGGTTTAGAAATTATCTATTAGACCACAATAAGTGTGGACACCCTGTATATTATTATTAATGTTAATATTACTATTAATATGTTTTTAATACTTCGTTTATTCTGAAGAGGAAGTTGAAATTAAAAAATAAAATTTCAACTTCAATTTTCAATTGTTAAAAAATAAAATACCAGAATTATTTCTCCGAATTTAATTACTAGTTCTTAACTGATTTTAATTTTTGAAAAGGTGAAGGCGTCGAGAGGATTTTGTATATTATATAACTTGATATTAAATTAATTTTTACGTTAACCCTCCGTCGGGCGCAATATTCACACAGACGAGTACGGGCACAATACGCCTGACAGACACAGGTAAACAATATCGTAATTAATATTGTTAATACCTATTTAGTTTTAATTTTAGTAATCTCAAATTACTCACTACTTTATGAAGAGGTTTAAAAGAAAAAAGTGGGAATATCTTTGCAATAAAGCCATTATGAATCGAAGAGAAACCACTTACTTCTTCAAGTTCAGAACGCAGGATACCAAAGTCTTCCCAGAACTTAAACCAAACATTTTGGTGTGCTGTTTCTTTCCTTTCACCGAATCAAATTTTTGGGGCAACGATTTTATAATAGCAATAAAATTTACATGACAAAGCCATGAAATGAGTAAAATAAACATCAGTGATAAAAAAAATTCGTATATTACGAACAATCGTATGTGTGACGAGATCGGGTGCAGTGCGCTTTTGAAGCCATTACGGCAATATTTCCACACCACGTAGCAGACAGGTCAATTGAGTAGGGGGGTATAAGCATTAGGTGAAAAAAGGAGACTACTATGAGGGACAGACTGCTTTTCCTGGAAGTGGAGGGGGAACGAAAACGTCCGGGTTGTGCCTGTCAGACAGATTGCGCCCGACGGAAAGCTGATATATATATAGTAATATAAACCAAAATATAACTTGTTTTGTACGAACACACACACACACACACACACACACACACAGAACAGCATACATATAACTAACATTTTCCATATTGTAGCATTATTGAAAAAGAACATAGCCACTGATTCCACATGGCTCTTTAAAAAAATATCGCAAGGTAGCAAATACAACAGACAGCTAACAATCTAATGAAGGACTATGGAGCTGAAAGCAAATTTTCATATGACGTTTCATATGTACGCGCAGTTACATCTCATGATCAGTCGCGCCACCATTCGCCCTCTGCTAATAGGCTACAATTACTAAAATGCCCCGTCACACGTTTGGACGACCGAGAATTGCCTGTGCGGTTGCCGGCTAGGAAAACGTGCTGCAGCTAGTTGCTCGGTTGCGCCACCGATCGCCTTCGGCTAATAGGATCTACTGGATGCCGGGCGACTCGCGTAAGCAACCAGTGGCGCTACTGGTTGCTTACGGCTAAAGTGGCCTTAGACATGAAAGTATTTTCATCCCTAGAAACACCGGCTATATCAGCTAGTAACAAATAAAAATGGTGTTTATACTCAATTCTGCTGAATTTTTGCTTAACAAAATTGTTGTTTCATTAAATGAATGTGTGTTGGGTATTATAAATAGTATTATTTTTACCTACTCAAATTAAAATTGAAAGCAACATATCCATGCAAGGCTTCTAAAGAAAAATTTCTACATTATATTATATTTTAACATAATGTTACAAATTTTTAAAAGAATGATAAAAGAGGCAACAAATACATATAATATTTACTTACAAATATGTAGATGCGGTTATCATTTTTCAGAGGTTTATTTGGTGTAAAGTGATTGGGTTATTTGGGCCAAACGAGCTAAAATCATTTCCCTCTAAAAATGTATCGAAATCAGGATAGAGACACACACAAAGTGTTAAGAAGGTAAACATATATTCACTGTGAAGGGCAGGAAATGGAGTTAGACAGATATTTTATGTTGGTGAAAGCTTTCATTACAAACGAGTGCCTCACCATGTGCTCTTAGAGCGTTTGCTTCTATACTAAAAGATCTGCGAAACTAGATTTTTCACGTTTAACTCACCTTGCGTTTGAGCAAACGTATGTTTTGAGAACCATTTGTGTAAAATTAAAAAAAATCCCTTTTCGGCAAGCTTGAAGGCAAAGGTAGATTCCTTTACGTTAATGTTATAAAAGTCATGAAATATTACATATTGATCAATACAGACATAGCCAATGACTTTATTGTTTCTACACATTGCAATATTTACGCTGTGATTCCGTTTTCATGTCATTTAATTTTTTGCTATATTAAGGTTTTATCATTCCATTTTTCATTTCAAAAAGTTATGATAGATTTATCGGTCAGTACATTGGTCAATTTTTTAATATCTCAACATATAATCATTCAACAGGTAGGAGTCATAAAGAAATAAACATCTCAGCAGTGCAAATATCTCCTAGATAACATTAAGCCAGCCTATCTGAAACAGTAACAAGAAATTGACTCTTGGCAGAAATTAAGAAAGACTCTAGATTTAAAAATTAATTTATTTAATCTAGGTTACAATATAATTGTGCGAACATTACTTTGTCATATGGTAAAATCACATGACATGGAAACACTTAAATACCACTAAAATGGGCTCATTTAGAGAACTCCCTGGTTACAGAGATAACAGTCACTGAATTCTTAACACATAAGAGAATAAAATTATTAAACATTGTGTGTGGCAAATTTAATACGTGTTTTTAAAGCATAGGATATGAATGCAGCCAATTTGAACAGTAAATTTAAATCTCCATCGACGGTTAAAACCAAATACTCAGGCAGAAGATCCCAAACAATTTTAAAGTTAAGGAGATATTTTTCAATAGTAAAAAGGATAAAGGAAACTCTTATTTAAATATCTATCGTTTTTGGCTACTTTATATTGATTTTATTAAACAAATCATGGTCCCGCCATGTTTAGTTAAATATCAAATTAAAATATTCTGTCAAAAAACCTATTATCAAATTAACTATTAAAATTATTTGATTAATTAACTATTTACTTAATTAAAGTTAAAAATTAATTGTTACAAAACTTCACTTAAACCTATTTCATATGCCAGTAATCTTTATCTTATAATAATCTAATAATTATATTAATTTAAATAAAAGTCTCTGTGGCTATGTATGTATGTTCCACATCTCCTCCTAAACCACTGGACTGATTTCAATCAAACTTTTCAAACTTTTTATTTAAGAAAAGAGAAAGGTCAGCTTCAACTTTTCAAAGCCTAAAAGATGCTTAAAATTTCACTTAATTAAAAATTAAGCAAGGCGTTTTTCTGCGATGTCCTTCATTTCCATAAATTTGTTTATCTCATTTTAATATTTTTTTCAAAATTAATTTTAAACTGAATTCGTAACAATATTCTTGTTGATCAAAAATAATACGAAGAACTGTTTCCAGAAGGAAGAATGCTAAAAGAAAATTTTAAAAGTAGACGATTTAACAATTTATATCGGGACCAGTTATTGATTTATTTTCACGCTTTAAATTAATGAATAATTAAATAGTTGATTTAATTGTTTCAAAATATTCATTAAAACTTTTCATTGACTTTAGTAATTGTTAACAAAATTTGAAGTACCTATATAACAAATAATAACGTATGAAGAAAACGGATGTGCTTAAAAATCGTCTGGTTCAATTGATATTCTTATTTTAATTGAAAATTGAAATTGAATTTTAGATCAGAAAAGGAATTTGTGTATTATAATATTTATACAATAGTAATTTTTACATTGAAAATATTAAACATGAAAACATTTTAATCCGGAGCAAAGCCAGGTATATCAATTAACAGTTATAATTAACAAAATTTATCCCATCAAATTAATTAGTCATAAATTAATTATATATTATACCGTATAAAAAGTGAAAGTGAATGCGGTTGATGGAAACTCATAACTTCTAAGTAATTCTTGCTGTCAAAAAACTTTCAATATAAAAGTAGTTTGTTATGATAAGGTGATAATTCCCCTAATTGAAATTTTCTTTTTATCTTCAATCTTAACAAAGCTATGGGGAAATGATAAATTGGAAATTGAATATAGCTTTTCAGTTCATAACTTATAATCAATTCTAGCAGACAAAAAACTTTTAGTATAAAATTTGTTCGTTATCACGCATAAGGTGATAATTCGCTTAATTGAAAATTTTTTTCTATCTTTAGTCGTAACAGTGCTATGGGGAAATGATAAGTTGAAGAGGGGATTGAAAATGGCATTTTAGCTCATAACTTCTAAGAAATTGTGGCTATCAAAAAAGTTTCAATACAAAAGTTGTTTGCTGTAATAAGGCAATAATTCGCCTAATTTGAATTTTCTTTCTATCTTGAATCGTAAGGGAATTATGGGAATATGAAATTTTCAGTCCCCCATCATTTCCACCCCCTTTGAGCTGGTTAGCCCATCTGTGAACTCGGCCGAGATTTTCACCGTCCTTACAACATATCCGTCTCCAGTTAAAATCTAATCAAAATTACTCTAGTTATCGTGTTTACAAAATAACAAGGGCCAAAGCGTTATGCAAATATTTCTCTACTAATAATAATAAGAAAAAGAACATTTTTCTCTCTCTATTCTCATAAGTATTGGAGCTGCAAGAATGAAAGAGGGTGGAAGAAACTGCAAATGACGAGAGCTTTCCAACAAGGGGTAACATGCTTAGGTTAAAACGTACTTTAAGTTAGGGGGAGAGGAGGGGAAGGGTGGGAAAATCACTTTTCAGCTCATAACTTCTAAGCAATTGTAGCTATCGAAAAAGTTTAAATACAAAAATTGTTCGTTATGATAAGGCAATAATTCGCCTAATTTGAATTTTCTTTCTATTTTCATTTGTAACGGAATTATGGGGAAATGAAAATTTCCACCCCCCACCATTTCCACCCCCTTTGAGAATATATATATATATATATATATATATATATATATATAATCTTTTTAACGAAGGGTGGTTTTGGGTTCTAGGGGTCATGATCGGTGAAGATCTGCAGAAATTTTCCGAAAGTCGTGTCATGAGAACCATTGCAATAGGTAGAGTTCCTATAAGTAATCTACCTAACACGCATTTTTAAAAAAAGCTGTTTTGTAAACAATATCTCCTTTCATTTAAAATTATTCAATTATTTCTAAACATTTCATTTTTCAATTATTTTTAAACATTTCATTTTTCAATTATTTTTAAACATTTCATTTTTCAATTATTTTTAAACATTTTTATTTAACTTGACTTCTTTCACGTTTGTACCGACAGAATATTGTAACCAATTTTTCATCCACTTCCTAATGTGCTAGAGTTCTGAAATTTGTACACTTGTTCATTTTACATGACAATACACTATTTTAATATATTTAGAGTTTAATTATCATCCAATCAATTGATTTAATTAAATTTTGATTCCTTGCAAGTGGCATCTCATGGTAGTGAACTTGAAAAATAATAGATTTCAAGCTTCATGATATTTTTAATAATAAATTGTAAGTTATAGATTAATAAGTAGAAAATAATTAAATTAAAAATATATACTTTTTAACATACTAATAAAAGTGTGTTTTTAATTAATTTATGTACTTTTTTACATTTCTGGCGCGTATACATGACAGTCCTACTAACATATTGCCCAGGTATAAATGTTTTTTTTTTTGCTATGTTTAGCCATTTGGTATGTCTTTTGGTTTCTCTGTTAGAGGTTTTCGGATTTTCGAATAATCCTTTAAATAGAATATAAGATATATTCAGTTTCATATCATTAGCCACATATTTAATAAACAAAGGACATTTCATGGAAAGAAACAAAACTTTTGAAAGCGTTTAGCATTCTCTTATGCATGAAACACTTCAAATATTGCATTTTAATTTTATATTCATGTGTAGGAATGATAAGCAGACATTTTTTCGAAAATAAATTCTTATAGAACATTTCTTGCTTATTTTATCAATTTAATAATCCTTCTTTTCTATATAAAATATTCTCTTTCGCGGACAATTGTTTTCACTCCTAAGACACACAGTTCAGCAAATCTGACTTCGAAATGCATTCTGAAAAGCGATATATTTACTTTATGAAGATAAATTGAAATAATTATAAATTAAATAATGGGTTCATATATTAAATAAAAATGAAACAATGGCATATCATGGTAAAATTTTAGTCATATTTATGTTTTATAAAAATTTAAACAAAGAATAAATTTGAATTTCAATGGGAATCTACGGTATGCTTTCAAATTATTATAAGGAATAAAATATCTTGACTAGATAATTCAATAAATGTTTTGTGTAATTATAATTTATTCGAAAAATTCTTTAATAAATTTAAAATTGAATTTATTTATTTAATATGCGTAAAAATATAGTTGAATATGTTTCAATGAAAACTATTAATCTAAGAATATATGTGAGGTGAAATTTTGCGAACAGATAGTTGCTTTGTGTCTAAATTAAAATAGAATTTATAACGATAAAATTTTGTTGAAATAAAGCTTTAAACTTATAAGTTAATTAAGAATATTCGAAATGGCATGACTGAATAACTTTCAATTTCATCAAAGAAAGCTATTTAATCTCAAAGGGTTTTAGCTTTCCATATTTACTTTCAAGCAGACGATTTTAATCTAAAGAATTAGGTTCGTATTCTTCCTGACTGGAACTTGGAATAGTATTTATCCTGCCATTTTGATGCAAATAGAATTTTTCGATTTCAGCGGGAAGAAAAGGTTTGCGACCTTCGGAAAGAAGATTTATCATTAATCCCGAAACTCTTCCCAATTCTTTTCCGCCTCTTGTATTTAAATTCGAAAAATAATTAAAAAATCCTTGAAGCAAAGGTATTTATTTTTTTTCCAAAACTTGAGTGAGCTTTCAGTTATGCAAATTAAAGGCGGAGAGAGAAAGAGTTCATATATGCAGCTTACGAAAGAAGTTGATTTTTAATCGAATCCATTACTCTTATTTTCTTGTGATGCGAAAGTTATTTAACCTATTTCAGTCTGCTTTATTTAATGTAAAAGATAAAAGTTTTAAAATACATTCATTATTCGGAAAATTAAGTGTCGAAATTGCTGTAGTAGAATATTCAACTCTGAACAATGGGTTGTGCGAATGGATAATTAGCGTACTAGATACAGGGTGCCCACTAAAGTCCCTTACCGCCTTTTTAACTACCGAACGGCTGCAGCTATCTTCATAAGAGTGGTGTCTAGGCATGGTAAAGTGACTATGCGCTACTGGATGAAACCACTTGCAGCGCCACCTGGTGCAAAACGGTGGAGTTAGCGTTATTATCTCTAAAACGGTACGATATAGACGAAAGAAATGAATTACAAAGTTGTAGAGCATCATCGATTTTATACAAAAAGACACCTTGTGGACGTAAATGCGAAGAACAGAACGCTTAAAACACGTATTTGTTTCTTCGAGATTTCCTACACTGGCACGTGATAAAACATTCTTAGAAAGAAAAAAACAACGACTATTTATCACAAGATACCTTTATTTTCGATGTTCACACTTCTCTCCGTCAGCTATAATTTACATCTGGACCCTTTCTCGAACTTCACGCTGCACACGGTGAAGCATAGTGGGTGTCATGTTGGCAAAAGCATTCGTAGTGCATCGTTGAAGGTCCTGCAATGTTGGCGGAGGGTTCGCGTTCTGTTCTAAGCATTTCAGAGGGCGTCTTTTTGTTCTAAATCGATAATGCTCTACAACTTTGTAATTCACTTTTTTCCTCTATCTCGTACCGTTTTATAGATAATAACGCCAAATCCAGCGTTTTCCACCAGGTGGCGCTGTAAGTGGTTTCATCCTGTAGCGCATAGTCACTCGACCATACCTAGACACCACTCTTATGAAGATAGCCGCAGCCATTCGGTAGTTAAAAGGGTGGTAAGGGACTTCAGTCAGTGGCGGCTGATGGCAAATGGGCTCTCTTACACATAAGCCGATATGGGCCTCCAAGATACGTGAGCGCGCGAGAGAGAGAATGGGAAAAACTCTTTTTCTAGCAAATGCCATGTACTCCCTTGCACTTTATTTTTAGTGTGGTTAAAAAGTTCTCAAATATGTAGTATGTTTTATTTTTTTAAAATTATTTAGAATTCAATCATAAATTTGTGTTTGTATTTGGCATTTCTCACTTAAATAACATATATAGTACTCGTATACTGCAACTATTAATATATATATATATATAACAGATTTTTAGATTAGGAATACATTATAGTAACTTATAAATTTTAATTTATTATAATTTTAATAAATAAAATTAAAAATATATATGTATGGTGGCATTGTAGATGTGAGTGGACCACCATTCATTCCTGGCAAGCACCATATTCAGACCCAGTCCGCTACTGACTTCCGTGGGCGCCCTGTGTATAATCGAAAGTTTGTAATACAAACAATCTTTTCCAGCAAATACCAAGGAACTAAATACGTATGAATTTCGGAGCTGACAGTAAGGAGAAAAAATTTCCGGATTGGCAACTTTTTATATTAAAATTAATAAATCTGTGTAGGTTTCAAGAATTTGGAGTCAAACATCACAATTATAAACATTAAAAACTTTAGATGCTAGCTATGGGGGAATGCCATGCGATGAATCTTATGTCCATTTAATGTATCAGTACCCAGCATTGTCATGCATATGATACTAACAGTTTCAACCTCTTCAATTGAAATTAAGAAATAACGAAGTGCGACTTGTTTCCTTCAGTGTACTACAAAGGGTATTTCAGAAATGAAATTCCGAGCCTGTTGGTGAAAAATTAAAAAAAGTTATCCTATGTCCGGCATCCGGACAATACCTGATATTTCAACTGAAAAAAGGAAAATAATCACACAAATTTTAATGTCAAATGGTTGCTAAAGGATAATAAAATAGCGCAAAAGCATTTTAAATGGTGAAAAAAGGATTAAACGCAAGAAATAGCTTGAAATACAAAATTCACCATCGAACTCCATTTTGCGAAGAACGAGGATTTTATGGAGTTGTTTTGGGAAAAATTCAATAAGAAATGAATCCATCCCCGGGACGAAATTTTTGCCAATATTATAATTATAAAAAAGTGGAGAATCAAACAATGAGAACAGCATGCAGTTTCATCAATTATTGAATTAATAGGAGCAGTTCAAAGTTGATGTCCGGTATACCGGACACCAGGTTCGAAGGGGTTTTAAAAATAAATTATATGTTTTAACATAATTTACTTGTAACCACCAATAATCAGTATTCTGAACAATAAAATTCCAGATTTTAAAAGAAAGAGTTTAAATTCTTGGCGCTATTTATACTTCACCGAGACGCTGAAACCAACTTATACTTCACCGAGATTCTGAAACCAACTTATACTGCACCGAGACGCTGAAACCAACTTATACTTCACCGACACTCTGAAACCAACTTATATTTCACCGAGAAGCTGAAATCAACTAATACTTCACCGAGATTCTGAAACCAACTTATACTTCACCGAGACGCGTAGAAACATTTATTACCTTATTCACAGGTTATGGGACCACTTCTAGCTTTCTCTATCCAATCAACTTAAATTGTCATTGATTGCAAGATAACCTTGAAACCATTTATAATTTAAAATCTGTCTTCGAATATTCTTGTCTCTTTGCATCGTCTGCAATTCCGGACTCGAAGAATTCTAATTTAATTCGAAAAGTATTTTCAGCGAGTTCTAATGTTAATGCTGTTAAGGATAAAAACCATTAGCGGAAAAATCGGTTAAAATCAATAATGCTAAATCCAATTTTTCAGTGGTTTTAACCAATTACCCTTTAGTCTCAACCAATGATATGCATGGTTTTTGTTTTCGTAAATAACAGAAGCAATAATTATGAAGCTGGATATCAGTGTTGTCATCTGCTTTAGTATGAGAAGAGAGTCATTAGTCAATGACAGACAATATATTTGCTTCGAACGGACCAGGTGTAGATATTGCGCCCTTTTAATCATGTTGATATATAGTTTCTGGATGCATAAATACCTAAGAACGTTTTATACACCTTGCTTAAACATTTAGACGTATATAAAATACCATATGAACATGTATATTTTATGCATCAAGAGAAAGATATCTTAATTTCAATCACAATGAAATGAAGGAATTCTATCATGGTATTCGTAGGGAAATTATTCTTCGTATAGTTTTGAGTATTACGTTCATCGCATGCATGGTTAATCATTACAGCCTTTCAATTATTTATTTTTCTTCTTTATGAAGTGATTAGTAATCTCTCTTTGACTGAATTCGAATAGCTATGAATTAGCATTTAATATACTTTGTTGAAGCCACGCACTCTTGAGAAAAATCTTTTTTTGCTTAAAATTGGAGATGTGTTTAACTTTTCCATATAGAAGGATATAATCTCCCAATATACAGGGAGTTCGAGAATTGTTGGACCCATTTCAAAATTAATAAAAAAAACTAATAATGTTACAACAGCAATTTTTTTAAATGAGAGAGAAAATAAATAAGTTTTTTTTGTCAGATAGGTGGCGTACCATTACGTCTTTTTAAATTTGAAACAGTGAGATATTTCCATACGCAATGGCTACCGATCATCAGAAGCCGATGCGCGTTTTCTGATTTCCTTTTTAGTTTTTCTTGGATATCTCGAAAACTATTCCGTTTTAGAATTACAATTGATTTAACAAATAAAAGAGCGTAGCAGTCCCTACAAACACATACTCTTAGTTTTCTTCTAGCTTTAATAGTTTTGCAGATAATGGCTGTAAAAAATGGGAGATTTCCAATAATTCACGACCGCCTAGACCACCGTATCGGCAAGTTACCTATATGAAAAGAAACTTCTTAAAATGCGCTCTCATTTTTTTAAAAAACGTAGTTGTAACATTATTAGTTTTTAAAATTAATTTTTGAAAAGGATCCAACAATTCTCGGACACTCTCTATTTCTGAAATTATGATTTTAGCGAGTGTTTGTTCCTAACTTTTCGAATCATTGTAAAATCTGTACTTCCTTTTAACACCTATGGGATTACCTATTGTTATTTCCCCTCGTTAGCAATAAATATAGCCTTAATACATGATATGATACAATAGGACAGCGGAGTAGATCCACCTACAGAGTTGTTTGAAAACACGCAGGCTAGTTTTAAAAGGTTCATGTATTCTTTTTCCTCAGAAACATAGCATTTACAGGATAGCGATAGAACCGGTAAATAAGGGATATCAGGGAAAAGTTTGGGGATTTTATCAATCTGGAAAAATCAGGGAAATTTTTATTAGCATTTTAATAATTGTTATTTCAATATTAATTATCAATTAATAATTTATATTAATAATCAATTATATATTTCAATTTTGAAATTAATAATTGATTATTATTTGTAATTTCTTGTATTTTAAGTGTAATAGTCAATCAATAGTTATTTGTTACTTGAGTTATTATCTATAAATTAGTATCTTATGTTTAGCATTATTTGTAAAAATAAATGGAATTTAAAAAAAAACTTATAATCATTTATAAAAGCGCAAGTTTTTGATTAGAGCAACTAATTCCTTATGATTTGTTAAAGAATAAGTATTTGAAGTAATATTTTGGCAGTTTCTCTTATTTAAATCTTTGCTAAAATATATATTATTAGGTTCGTATAATTATACTGTTTTTATATTTATGCTGCAACATGTGATTCTGGCACTCATTCAAACTCATGCAAAGAGCACTAATTAGTTATTGAAGTGTTTTAAAGTATTGAGCAAAGATCATGCTTTTCTGTTTACTTAATTTCTTTCATTATCATCTTTACTGTTAACATAATTTAACTTATGCTGCAAAGAGTAATTTTAATGTTTCTTACAATTCTTATGCAGTTTGAGAAGCAAAGCATTTTGTTAAACTTTCCAGTATTTTTTATATATAAAAAATGTAATATACTGTTTTAATAGATTTTTTTTAGGATGTTCATTCCATTTTAAAAAAAAATTAAATTTCATAAAAAATTGTTATTTTTTTCATATTAAATAACTGGTAAAAGTGTTTTTAATAATGTATATTGTACACAAACAGTGATTCTAAGTAGGGAGAAAGCCAGGAAACTATTATAATTAGTAGTCTTAAATCAGGGAAATGTTGTAAGTTTAGTCAGGGAAATTTTTTTCACAGTTTCTGTAGCCACTCTGATTTACACCAACTCCTACACAGAGGGGAAAAAATTCTATTGGCATAGTGTCTGTACCGTTTGTAAATTAGTTTAAAATGTATAAATAATTTTTTAACACAGTTTCTATTTGAAATGTTGTAATTTTAAAACAATATATCCTCTATGTCAATTTTTAACTTTCTATATTGAAAACGAGATCGAATGTACACTTTTTACTATTAACTCAATATAATTAGGCGGAAATGAAATTGGGATCAAACGATTTTGATTATTTTCCTGTACATTGCATTTTCTTTTTTTATTTCTAATTCCTTTATTCGCTGAGGATGTTTTTCTTTCTATTCGAACCTCAGAGATTTGTATTTGTTTAATCACTACTTATGCATTCAAGTCCCTAACATTATCAGATTCAGTATACGGAAATATTAGTTACTTAGGTCTTCTGCGATAATCAAGACAACAATGTATGTAGCACAGTTTTTTTAAAAAGATTTTATAGCATATTTTCATTTCATTAACTATAAGAAGAAAAAGGTTAAGTTCATAAAATATTACTTGGAACGAAATTTTAATTTTAATTTTTTCTATTGATTTTTAAAAGATAAAGGGAAAAAAATTAAACATTTTTATGTATAGTAGAATCAAAAATTAAAAAGAAATCAAACTTCACATTGAGTAACAAATCAGCACCGGTCGCAGATATCAAAGCAGAAATAAACGAATTCATTTCGTGATTAAATCAGATAGCTCGCTATCGAAATAGTTTTGTTCGAAGAAAAGTTCTTGGGAATGTGAAAAAACGTTAAAAAATTATTATATTGCGGAAGAATTAAAAAAAATTTTGAAGCTTTCTTTATCGAGAAAACGGCAGAGTTCCTTGGGATTTGAAGAATCGTTTAAGAAACCTATAAAGTTTTTTTTCCTCAAAGAAAACAAAATCAATCAAACTCCCTTTTTCTCTTTATTTCTCGAAGTACGAAGATCCAGCCACCACGACTGGTAAAAATAAAATATGTGAAGATCATATCTTCTAAATATTTTTTTTCTAAAAATCGTTAAATCTGATAAACAGAATAGTTCCTATATATCTTCTTAATGTGCCAGAAATCTTCAAAATGTGCCACTGAAATATAATTTGAAGATATTCATGTATTGAGAAATGTTAACCATAGATTGGGTTTTCAAATACTTTTTGGTGTTAGTTAAATAATTTATTTTCTGAGCCATTTGTAATGTACGAACTATCACTGTTTGAAATGTTCTTGACAGGAAAATGAATTTTCTTATAAAGTTAATTGCTTGTATAAATTCATCTATAAATGCTCAAATCATGGAAGAGCCATATTTTAGAAATATGTCATTAGAAACGTGTGAAAATTTCGTTTTGCTTGCAATTTTCCAGATTAATTTTTAACGTAAGACTACGTTTCTCCCATTTGGGTCTCAGGAAGGAATTTGATTCACACACCAAAAACGCTACAAAAAATGTTGTATGGGAGATCCTTTATACCTCGGTAACTACATATGTTAAAACCATAACTAATGTCTTATTTTAAAGATAAAGGATAACAACAGAAGTTACAAAAAAATTTGGAAATCGGAATTGTAGTTCAGCAACTACCGAGGTGCAAAGTTGAGCAAAATTACGCAAGAATTGGTGACGCGATCCCTTTATCTCGATAACTACATATGTTAAAACTATAACTAAAGTCTTATTTTAGAGATAAAGGGTAACAACAGAAGTTACAAAAAAAATTTGAAAATCGAAATTTTTTAAAGGCAGGACTACTTTCCTCCCATTGGGATCTCAAGCAGGAATTTGATTCACGCGCCCAAATGCCATGAGAAAGTTGTATGGGAGATCCTCTATATCTCGGTAACTACATATGTTAAAAACATAACTAATGTCTTATTTTAGATATAAAGGGTAACGACAGAAGTTTCAAAAAATGAAAATCGGAATTGTAATTCAGCGACTACAGTTGGGCAAAAATACGCATGAATTGGTGACGTCACACTCATGATGTGCGCGCGCACAATTCGCCGACGCTGTCGCTTGCCCTGTTTACGCGAATGATATTTCGTAATTGAGTTGAAAATTTTGTTTCGACAAATTTATTACAATAATGGCTCCAACTGTAAATTTACAAAGCAGGAAGCGAATTGAGAGTAATAATTGATAACAAAATTTGACCCACTTCTAAAAAGTGTTCAGTATTACTGCCTTATATTATACCTAAGGCTATGGGGGCAATAATCAATCGCATATTATTGAGAGAGGCTTGTCTTCGATTAAACAAAAGAGTATCGCGAGTAACAAAGAGAATCCAAGAATCTTCGAGAAATGAAAGAGAAACCGAGAAACTTCGAGAAACAAAAGAGTCACTCGAATAAAGTAGTCCTACGCCTTTTATATCAGTGGCTGTTTGTGAAAAAGTCAGCCTCCCGTCATTTTTTAGCATGATCCTGAGTTAGTTTGTAAATTATGTTTCATTAGTTAAGTTATGTGGGTCATCACTCACAATGTTATAAAGCAGTATTCGTGCATATTTTTACTTCGCATTTTCCTTGAGTTGCGGAAAGATGGTTCGTTTAGAAATTATCACTTTTTCAACCATAAATTGAAATATAGCTGTCAAAGAAGAGAGAAAAAAAGCAATTCCTTTGCAAAGATTTCCATTTCTTTTAAGAGAACGTTTCCTAACACCTATAGATAAAGTACAAAACAAGCACTTTTCTTTAACGAGCATAGACTTCCCTGGAAATAGAAACTACACACATTTACGGGAAATGCAATCAACTCGTTAAGTAGAGTAATATTTATTCCCTTCTCTGTGAAGTTCGGAGTTCCAAGACCTATTATCTGCCTTCATACCCCACGGAATGGTGCCCTACCCTCATAAACTCGGATCCCGTTACCGAGATGGTCATAAAACACTGGAGGTCAGTCTGTTCCCTTGTGAGGGAAACAGGCAATGGATAGTGGCTGAAGCTGAATCATCGTTAGTAGAATGAAAGGACTTCCTCAAGTTACTTCTCTGGACTGGGTTACTTTCTATTTGTCACTTTCTTTCTTTTCCTCTTATCCAGTAAAAACAAGGAAAAGAGATTACTCACAACGAAGCTGTGTTGCTAGCCGGCCAAGGCACTGTTATTCCCGGTCTTATTAAACTAGTTGATCTGCCGGGAGATAAGGGATAAGCGTTGCTCTTCCGATTAAAGCGGGGTTTACACGCGAACAGTAGAAAACCGACAGTAGATCACGTGACCAGTTTTTCTATGTTTGCCCCAATTTCTGGAGGCAGAATTAGGCCTTCCATGTTTGTTTATAAATCGCCGATTTGGCATACGAAAGACTTTTATGTTCTGACTCTTATGTTTACGGCTTCGAAGCGCGGATTGCCCGGCATCATTTTGGGTGATTAGCGGTCACTTCATATCGTAGCTCGTAGTATTAACCACGTTTCATTGTATTGAGTGCTAGTATTAAAAAGTCCCCTCAAGTTCTTTCCCGACCGTTCAACTTTCTGAAGGAATATTTTGGTGTTTAACATGACTTATAGTGTCATTTTTTATATGTTTGAGTGGGGAATTTATAACTTCTTTTCACCACTTTTTTTTTTTTTTGCTCATCCAATTCAATCAATATGTTTCAAAATATATTTCATGTTATTAATACCTATCCTGGATTGCTGCAGTCCATTGCATGCAAACTGATTATTGTTCTTGTAAATTTAAATACATATATTTATTAAAAATACAATGTCTCTACTGTACCTGGTGATCCATTTAGAAAACTGACTTTATATTTAATAAAGCTTTTTTCTGCAGTGTGTTTCCAGGTTAATACTATCCTCCTTGTTTATTAAATTTATTATTGTGCATGTTGTTTTATATCCTGTAAGATTTTTACTACAAGAATACAAATCTTTGATTGTTGAGATAAATTTAAAATGCACATAATTTTATATTTTAAAACTGTGTTTAGTTATATCTTGATTGATGAGAATGAGAAAAAGAATTTTATATCTTATCAAATTTAGCAGCTTACATTGACATTTATCCTTTTCATGAACAGTGGCGGACTGTCGAGGTTGCCAGCTTGCCCGATGGCAAGCGGGTCCCCTTAAACAAAAGACAATTTGGGCCCCCAGGAAGTGGGGGAGAGAAAAAAGAACTCTTTATTTATAGTAAGCTTTTCTAAATCAAACAAATAAATACAAACAATAATAATTTTCTTGGGGATTTATTGCCGTCATAATTCGATCGGCCGAACAGCGGGTGGTCGAATCCCGACGCAAGACGCATACGCAATTACAACTGCCCGTAGGGACTGTACTGAGTTCTCTTTCCACTTCCTTTGACCTTCGGATCATTTACAGATGTTTCCCCAGAATGTTGCAGCCATCGCACAAATCCTCGGGTTATTGGAAACAGGACCATAATTATCTGGCCCTGTATTGGAACAGGGTAGCTCTTCTGTCCAAAGCCGAGCCACAATACTCATTAAGAGTTTTTGTTGGTTTCGGAAGCCCCCAGAAAGATGGAAGGAATTGCATCCCTTTGTGCAGAAAGGGTGCGGTTCTTGTGAGAGATGGCTATAAGAGGTGTTTTTTTCTTTCTTTTTTGTAGTTTCATTTTACTGTCATAAATTTGACAAACAAGGGAACTCGCCTGTAAGAAAAGGTTTTCTTGGATAAAAACTGTGACTAGGACACTAAATGATATCTATGAAAAGACGACACTCACGCTTTTCTTTATGCCTTTGGGGGGAGTTTGCATTTAGAAGCGTAAAAGGTCCTTAGTCTTATTGGTCTGTCTTTCATGGAAAATAATTAGTGAGGACAGTGTTATTTCTGTTTTTAGTCGTAAGAGAGTAAAGACATATGTAGTGTATCTTGCAAAAGGAAAGTAAAAAAATTGAGAGGTAAGCTGAAATTATCATTTCTCTATTTTTACATTGCTTTTGTAGTATTAAACACTAGCCGCATTCGGCTACCAACCGACTCGTCCATCTTATTAATTGTCTTAATTTGATTATATTAACAAACTTTAAATTCGCCAACTTATTTCATTTTTGTTAAGTTAAAAGTATTAATTGCTACAAAGACTGAGAAAGAAATTAGTTGTGCAAAGAAAAAAAGAAGAAAACAAACCAGTAGAAAGGAAATGTTTTAGCATTTGAAGATAAATTTTGATGCAGTATGTTTTTGTGTCTAATGAAACTAATGACATAAGACATTACATTCAACTGTTAAAAATGACTAAAAAACACGAGATTCAATTAAGATTATTTTTTAAAATTTTGCATAATTATAATCTACAATTATTGAGCATTATTAAGTTTTTTATAAAGTGAAAATTGAACCTCATCATATCAAATAAATGAATTACATAATCTCCAGGAAGATTATCTTTCCTTAAATGGAAAGATGAGCTTAATGCTATTGCTAAAAAGTAAAATTATTAAAATAACATAGAAAATCTATCAAAAACTAAATTTTTTTGAAGTAACGAAGAAAGAAAGAAAAAACTGGACTTAAAGAAAGAAAAGAAAAAAAAATGGCGAAACAATGAAAATCTGCTGCATTTTAATACAACAAAAGTAGTTTTTTGCATTATAAGGATGTATTTTGTACAAATCTATAGTTTTACTCGATATTTATGAAATTTGGCACATATGCTCTTCAAAAAAAGATGAAAATAATTGTCAACATTTTAAAGTTCAAAAGTAAATTAAAATTTCAGTTACTTAAAAATTAAGCAAGATTTTGGCTTTTTTTCACAATATTTTCAAAAAATACTATCAACAAAATGATTTTTGAATTACTTATAATTCAAAAATATCTTTTTAATGATACCAGTTTAATTACAAGTTACTGAAACATTACCAGTACAATTTACTAAACTCTAAATCATTCAAAGAAGTTTGTTTTAAAGGTCCCTGACTCTTGCAACAGATGCTCTACTAATGGGCAGCATTTCTCCTTCATACTTTGTCGCTAAAACCGTATACAAAATATTTAACTTCCGGAATTTAGAATAAAATAACTTTAATCATAATTTCGTTATTTGAAACGTAGAAAATTAAGGGGTGTTAAAAGGGATTAATTTTAAAGACGCGGAAAATTTAAATATATAATAAAAAAATTAAATTAAATACATAATTATTAAATATTATAGATTTAAATTAATGTAATTAAATATAAACAAAATTAAAAATTAAATATAAAATAATATATATATGTATATATATATATATATATATATATATATATATATATATATATATCTGAATTAATATTATGATTGTAGATATGTGTGGGCCCTCACTGACTCCTGACAACCATTATTTTCAGACCCAGTCCGCCACTGTTCATGTGAATGCTGTATTTTTGTTTTATATTCTGGGCATTCATAAACTCTTCTGATGTAAGTGAACCATTAAACAATTTTAGAAAAAGATTTTGATATGCTGTGGTACTCTTAAAATCTAATTCAAAATTGTATTATTGAATCAATGTAAAAATCAATAACAGTACAAAAAAATCTTCAGCCTATGCATTCTCATATTATCCCATTTTAGTCATTCAATATTGCTAGTAACTACTTCTTTCTTACTTTAAATTAATTTGCTGAATTGTAATATTTTCTTGTTTTATGAGCTATATGATTTTTATTTTAACAAAAGCAAATCTCTTATTGGTCAAATAAATTTAAAATATCCATATTTTTTACATGATGGACAATATGTTAAATAATGTCTTGCACATAATGGGAAAATTTTGCAAAAGAATTGTTTATATGAAAATACCAGGCGTATTCCTTCTTTGATTATGCTTATCTTCATTGGAACAGTAGGGGAGACCAGGGTACAATGGACCACCCCTATTATTTATTTTCTTTTATGCTTTTGAATGTTTCATATTTTGGCACATAGATGCCAGGTCTGTAGTGCTAAAAAACTTTAAAACTATGGGCCTAACTGACAATTAAGCCATGTTATTCTTGATTGGTGATTTGTAGTAGATAAAAGTAAATATTTTTTGCCATGTTTATTTGTTTGAAATTTTTTTCTTGTAAAAATTTTATAAACATTCAGCAAATTTTTAAAGATATTATAACTAACTACTGTAATCTACTTTATGACAAACATATCAGAGAATAATGTTATGTTTCATATGTGTTTTCATTTTTCTCTTTGATTATTTGTTTCCACTATTCAAACAATGTTGTTTATTTACCTAATTTGTTAATAAAGATTTTATGTTTTGGCTTGTATTTACATGGTGTTGAATCTTTTCTTTTTCTAAAGATTATATAAGAATAAACACAGCTAGAAAAATAAAGGAATTGATTTTTCAAAAAATATTTTCCGCTGTATATAATTGATGCATCTATAGATTAAAAAATATAATCCGTCATAAGTTGCATTTAAATTATATAATTTTTATCTGAAACAATAAAGCTAATTCACATAAAGCATCATTATTTTATATAAATTTGTCTTGATCTCAAATAATTTGTGTATTGCTCAACTTTATTTTTAAAAGAAGATAAATTAAATAAAGTGCCTAAAAATCAAGCCTTTTCATGACTGCAGGAATAAGTAGAAAGAAAAAGGCATCAGAATAAAATGCTTTTTTGCAAATAAAAATAGGCGAGATTTGGACACTACTTATTAGGACATTATTGGACTTGGGATATAAAAATTATTTTTGTATAGAAAATTGCAATACACAAAATTCTTTTATTGTCTGAAATGTTTTTTACTTTAAATATTGTTCATAAATATTGAAGTCCAATAAATATCCAAATGTTAATATATTAATATTCTAAAATATCAATAATAAATATTATATTTAGTCAAATATTCCAATAAGATTTCTTTGATTTAATTTTAAATTAATAGTACTTTCAAATCCAATACAAAAGAATAAGCTCTTTGATTGATCCCCTTCCCCCTTCATATTTTGCAGACATCTCGCAGAAATACTGTGTTAATTGATTATCTGCAATTTTGGATTCACTTGACTGAATAATACATTTTCTGCTTTATCAAGTTTTTCTTTGCATGTTTTTGAACTGTTTTTTTTGCATCTCTTTCTTTTTGCAGCTGTTTTATTACTAATTTCTTCAGTCAAACCTTCATTATTCTTTTTTCTCTTGTATTCTATATGGCCACTTTAAGTATAGATGAAACGGGTGGTTATAAAGTACAGCTCATGTCAAATCTTTTAGAGTGTAATTATACAAAAGTTATAAGGTAATTACACATGGCCTTTTTTACTGTTCCATTAGTCATGTAACTTCTGTGCCCATCATAAATGAAAAGAACAGGTTTTTTCAAATCTAAAGAAAATTGGATAAAGCCAAGTCTTCTAATCCATACCTTTAGTCTATTTTAGCACTACCTTTAGTCTATTGCTCATAGAAATGAGCCCCTTTGTAAAAAATGAAAGGTAGCATGAAATCATTGTTAATAAAGATTTTCTGTTTTGCTGATGCACTAAAAAGTACATCCTTTTTTGCAATTGGCCGATTTCTTATATTTGTTACGTGATGCTTTTGATGCAAAAATTGGGGTTATCCAGTTTCAAATCTTTAATTATAATCTGTAATATATCTTAAATTAATATTTAACTAACACCTGTCTAATTAATTAAGCTTAAGAAATTTTAAAACAGTGATGCATGTTAAGCCTATCTCTATGACTACTTGACTCCATCTTACTGAAATTAATTAATTCAGCTTATCTGTTAATGAGGAAGTATTCTTAAGATCTATATGAAGCTTTCTGCAGAGTCAATCTAATGAAAAAATTAAACAAAATGTGGGAGAGAAGTTAAATTAGGTCTTCCAACTTCAAACTGCTACATAAACAAACAAAATGGGTGTTTACTCTAACTAAAGTGTTGCAATTAGTATAATTTTGAATGTTAAACTTAGTTCTTAACTATTCAAAGCTAAAATAAAAAAAATACATTCATACTAATATTCATTATAAAGTTAGCATTTTATTTGATGTATGACCACTTTACCCCACCTGACCCTACAACATAATTGCATCAAAAGTTTTAGAGTTCATTGGAATTCACTATGATTTCCAACATCCGTAAAAATTGACTTGATTATTAAAGAAAAACAGACAAAAATCACAAATAATTTCATCTTTATCTAAAAAATTGGAATAGAAAAATTCTGCTACAAGAGTCCTACTTTTGTTTGGGATTGCTATATATGTCAAAGGAAAAAACTTACAAAAATTATGCAAGTACATAAATAAACAAGAGTTGCAAAATTGAAATAAATATAATGAATCTAAAAATTAATTCTGAAAACAAATCAGTTTTAATATTATTAATACAGATTATATAAAAATTAAATATTATAATTTCTTCTTAATCAAGAAGGAATAAAATTTTTTGGCCCTGAACAGGGCAGTTTTTTATATAGTGAAAACATCAGGAAGTCGAATTCAACAGGCACTATATATTACACTTCTTAACACCAGAAAAAATCATACCTGGAAAAGATTATTTCAAAATTCCTCTATTATTTACTGCAGCAGCCAGAACAACCTTGAATTCTGAAAATGAAAAAAAATTAAGCACCTATAAAAAATGCATACAGTTGATTAATCATTATCTCTGCAGAGGAAACATGCAAAGTAAACTTCAGAAACATTCAATACCTACAGTATAACATTAACATCCAACATATAATTGAATAATATGAAATACAATTTTTCCTACTAAAAATAACTACTATGCATTCTAACAATCTCATAATGAATAATTCTACAGTATATTTTAAAAAGTGTGGATCAATAAACTTGGAAACACACCACAGAATAAAGCTTTATTAAATACAAAAGACAATTTTCTGGATGCCTTTCCGAGTAAAGAATATACTGTTCCGATGAAGATAAAAAGTTTTATAAGCAACTAAGCAAAACAAAATATACATGCTAGAATAATTAACACTACAAATGAAAATTATTATCCGTTTAGCTTCCTTTTCACTTAATATCTCCAACATTCTTTCTAGTGATTCCACTCTATTCTATGATATATACAAAACACATACATAAAATTCTGAATATATACAATGCAATTACAATATATAGCATTTCTTAACACTAGAAAATAATTCATTCCTGGATATACAAAATATTATTTGAAAAAAAAATTCTCTATTACTCACTATACTAGTCAAAACAGCCTTGAATTCTGAAAATGAACAAATTAGTAAAACTGAAAATAAAAATTATTATCTGTTTAGCTTTCTTTTCACTTAATTTCTCATAAAATTCTGAATATATACATTGCAAATACAATATATTGCACTTCTTAACACTGGAAAATAATTCATTCCTGGATATACAAAGTCAAAAGAGTGCTATGGGGTGATATTCTATCGTTGGCTATCAAGAAAACAATAAAATAATTAAAAGCACACTATGAAAATGTCAGAATATAGAAGCATTCAAAAAGCTACAATAGCATAATTTTTTGACGCGGTGACAGTGTCTAAATAACACTAGCAACAGCACCAAATGTAACAAGCATGCACTATGATTGATATATGACAAATTGAATATAAATATAAAATACAGCATATTGTAGAGATAATAAGAAAGTCACTACATTATTAATTTTTTTTGTGTTAACAGTACCAAAATTATCACTAACACTAAATATAGAAAAAGGAATACTTTTGCATACGCATATTCATCAATTTTATGATGTGACAATAGGGCAAAAATGTTCGCTAACAGCCAAATAAACTTGCCAAAGTTACAATATACAAAAGAGGCATGGTTTTATTTTCCTGAAAATTTAGATTGGAAATAATATAAATAATTAAGAAAGCATTAATTTCATTTTTCATACCTCAATTTGATTAAGCATTTGCATCAATTACAAACAGTTATTTATTTAAGATAAAGTATATATTTGTTGCCTAAAACATTCGACATTTAAGTATTGTTAAATAAAAGAGTTGAAACATATCATACCTAAATTAGGAGAAGTATTGACAAAGAAAATCTCAAACGAAAATTTTACGAGTGTTGACAATTGAACATAGAGAGATGGCGGGAGTGATTGTAGAGTTCAGTTTTTAACGCCAAAAAAATTTCCATTTTCACGCCAAACGCATGCGCAGAATGAGAAAAAGACCGAAAAATTAAATGTCGCTGTCAAATTCGGACAGAGACTTGCCGTAGCCCGGTTAAAACTTTTATGATTCTACGCATGCGTCAACCTACTGTCGGTTTTCTACTGTTCGCGTGTAAACCCACCTTATGGCTGAGTTGTCTGGACGTAACTGTTTCTCGGAAGCAGAGGAAAGTTTGTTCTCTACTTGGGATCGCTCTTCAAACATGAAAGAGGAATTCCATTTACGTCGATTAGAGTTTCTATGAACGGGATTCCTGGTCATTATGCAGTTGAACGCAGAAGTCCCACTCGATATTCGTTGGTGTGGCGCGGAAGTTTGGAGAGGGGGGGTGCCAGCTCAGGTGTCGTCCTCGTCATCTGACCGCGGTTCAAAATTACGAGGTCCGTCCCTAAATAGCCCTCGTGTTGCTTCAAAACGGGACGTTAATATAACCTAACCTAACCTAACCTAACCCACTCGATATTGGTGTTTCGAAATGACTTTGCTTAAAGAGGTTTGAAAATGTTTGGGTTCCTTTCAGTATATATTATTTATCCGAAATTCTTTATAAAGGAAATTTAAGGTATAAAGTTATCTTCTAGGGAATGCTAAAATGTTTTACTATTAACTTAACCCGAGAGAATGCGCGCCCCCTTAGCAACGCTAATACATGAATGCCCCAAACTAAAATTCAATCCTGTTCTGTTAAAAACATTATATTTTTAGCTGGAAAAATAACGCTTTTGACTTTTAGACATTAAGATTGCAGTGCTTAATAAAAATTTAAATCTACTCCATTGTTATCCACTAATAAAGCACGGATTTCTAGAGGGTCCCTTTTTCGCTCATCTCGTTCACGTGAAAAGTTTGGTGCGCATTCTTCAATAGATATATTTGTGCACTCTACAATTTAACTGTATCATGCTATCGTTGATGAATAACTCCCAACTCTTCACAGGGCTTGTCACATATTTTGCTGTCCTTTTGTTCTAGGTTAGCGTGACACAATATTATGGCAACGATTACGAATATTCTGTCTAAATTTTGTTTTTCACCACTGTATGCCATCTTTTTATGAAAACCATTCCAAGTTATTCACTTCTTCATTTCCAGAATCTCTTTCTTCTTCCGATTCCGCATCATGTTCGCTGACACTTTCATGAAAAATCAACTTCTGAAAAATCTCCAGGTCCGTTGTCTTCATTGTCAAAGTCTGGAACTTGATCAGTTTCAACTTCAGCAAGAAGTTTAAGTAAACGCTAAATTTCCTTTTCGTATAGAGTCGGTATGGAGAGAAACAAATAAATACTTCAACTTGGCAAGGAAAACATCTAGCTGACCGTATGAGCCGTGGAACAAACGGAACAACGTGGTCTGTGGAACAAACGGAACAGCGTGATCTGTGGAACA
>BGPR01000418.1:590862-605261 GCA_013235015.1 Araneus ventricosus
TGTGGAACAAACGGAACAACGTGGTGTGTGGAACAAACGGAACAACGTGGTCTGTGGAACAAACGGAAGGACGCGCGGGGCCATTTCATAATTCCAGTAACTGGCAAAACGCGTAATAGGGGACGAAAAATTCCGAAAATACTTTCAAAATACTCAGAAAAGGCAGAGGGGGTGACTAACTCTGCTACTGGTAAGAAAGAAATGAACAGGTGGCTAGTTTTCTAGGAATCGGAGTTTTCCGAGGCTTGGGGTCATAAAATGACCCCCTAACGAACTAGCGGGTTAAATATAGTGGCTTTTAAACCAAATGGTCTGAAATTTAATCGTCACTTTTCGATTTACCGGGTTGATATTCATGACTATTCAAATGATCGAAATGACACACGTTGAATCTTTCCCTTACAGTGCTGAATTCAGATGTCAATTATTATAATTGAAAATGTTCCGCTAAAGTAATTTAACTCTCGCAAGCAATGACAGATTTCATCGATACATTTCATTTATTAAAATAACATTTTTTGCTGAAAACAATTTGTGGTAGTAAGAGTAAACGATATTGCTTATTTCAGAATTAATAAGTCTTTGGCATATACACTACTTTTCATATAATCAGAGAAAAGATGGCACTACTAATGATTAACATATTATACTAGCTATTAATCGCCGTTGCTCGGTATCCAAATTTTTTCATATGCCCCCCTCTGTTTATTTTTCTGCAACTATTGTCTCTAATTTTCCCCCAACAACATAAATCTCATTTGAATTCTTCTTGTTGAATTAAAACTTTCAAACCTAGCATTTTTCTTACATCATAACGGCCTTGTTTGGATGAAAATGCTAGATTTTTTGGTAAAAACATTTCTTCTTAACTTTTAAACAATAACCCGTATAATAACTAATACAACTTTACAATGTACCAAATAAAAACTAAATAGAATAAATAATTATCAGTACATATTAACTTACCCGCAGAAATTTATAGTCTTATATGCACTTCGCTCACACTTAAGAAAATAAACTTATAATGATAGGCATAATATCTAAAAATGAATTGCTCCCTTTTAAATTTTAGTTTAAAGAAGAGATGATAATTTTACAACGAACGCTAAATCCAACTTTTGATGAAAAATGTTCGAGTTGTTTTAAACAGTTCACATTTTGCAAGATTCAGAACGAATCACAAAAAAAATAATTTCTAAAACCAGCGTTTTAACATTAAATAACATTCTATAGTTCTGTTTTGTCAGTTCCAAGAAAATAAAATTCAGTCATGAATCTTATTATATATATTATCTAAAATAAATGGTATATGCGGAAGTAATTGTTTTAAAATGTTTCCAATCTACTTATATTGTTAACACAAGGAAAATGAGAGAAAAAAATACAATATTTCTATTTATTCCTTCAGCTACGCCTTTACATTATACTGAATTCCTGTAAGGATAAAATACGATGTTTGAACGAAATTAAACGTGTAATTAAAATTCGCATATAGTTGATGGCATTTTATAGATTAGAAGAAAAAGCGCCTGGTGATTTACTTTGATATCCTAAAGACTATTTTTAACTTTACTCGAATTGCTTGGTATTTATTCTCCATATTTCTTACTTGTTTTAATCTAAGTGTGTAAAAGAAAGTTTTAATGTAACTTTTTAATTTATGGAGCTCGTAGATTTGCATTATTTTAATTTGTGAGGTTTGCAATTGAAACGACACATTTAGTTTTAAAATCCTGGTGACCATGGATGTGGAAAACATACATCCATGTCCATGAGGCAATATGTATGCAAATATATTCAGACGGCAGCAGCCTGCTTATAGTAAATTACCATGGCCCAAAAGTAGGTTCATTCGCAAAACAACGAACCAAGGTGAAAGAAATTTGTTCGTAGAGATGAAATAATAATTTAAACCATGGGACAGATAAAAATAATTACTTTCAAAAGGCTGAAATCCTTGTTAAGAGTAAGTACAAAGCAATGTTCCACATTTCTTACTTGTTTTGATCTACTTACTTGTTTTAATAAAAATAATTACTTTCAAAAGGCTGAAATCCTTGTTAAGAGGAAGTACAAAGCAATGTTTGACAAAGCAATGTTCCACATTTCTTACTTGTTTTAATCTAAATGTGTCAAAGAAAATTTTAATGCAACTTTTTAATTTTTGGAAGCTTGCAGATTTGTATTATTTTTACCTGTTAAATTTGCAATTGAAACGACGCCTTTAGT
Source organism: Araneus ventricosus (assembly GCA_013235015.1). NCBI lineage: Eukaryota > Metazoa > Arthropoda > Arachnida > Araneae > Araneidae > Araneus > Araneus ventricosus. The sequence continues at coordinate 593,092 of BGPR01000418.1, forward strand.
TTTAAAATCCTGGTGATAATGGATGTGGAAAACACACTTCGCCATATGAAGCAATATGTATGCAAATATATTCAGACGGCAGCAGTCTACTTATAGTGAATTACCATGGCCCAAAAGTTGGTTCATTCGCAAAACAACGAAACCAAGGTGAAAGAACTTTGTTCGTAGAGATGAATTAATAATTAAAACCGTGGAACAAATAAAAATAATTACTTTCGAAAAGCTGAAATCCTTGTTAAGAGGTAGTACAAAGCAATGTTTGACAATAAAGATGATATGGGATCTCTTAAGAAATATTTTATTTGCAGCTCAAAATATCGAGAAACCCCAGCCTTATTCTGGAATCGAAAATAATACATATTCTTTTCAGCTTGTGTTAAGGATGATTTGTTTCCTCAAATTTCTGTGGATCGTTGAACCTTATAGATAAAGTGATGTGAGCAAATAAGATTTGAAGTAATATATCTTTGATTACGTATTCACAAAGATATAGTAAGAACATGATATATTTATTTTAATTTTGTGAGGAATATTTTGAGCAATTTATTTCAATGATTTTATCTATAATTATACATTTTAATAAGAAATTTTTAGAATTGGCCGAACAAATATTTTGAACTCACTAAAACTTTAAATAACTACACAATTCCACTGAAAAGATTTAGTATCTCTTAATCTTTTAGTGTTTTGGACCGTTTTCCCACGTCATTTTAATTGAGCTCCTTCTTCCAATGATTTTAAGAATTTTAAATAATACTGGATGTACACAAATGAAGCGACATATTTCGAAAATTAATTATAAAAAACTAAAAATGTTGGAACTACGAATTCTTTTTTAAATGAGAGCACATCTCAAAATGTTTTTTATCCAGATAGGTAACATGCCATTTAGGTGGTCTAGGAGGTCGTAAATTACTGGAAATCAAACATTTCTTTAGAGCCATTATCTGAGAAAATATTAAAACTGGAAGAAAAATAAAAGCATGTATTTGTAGAGAATTTCATGTGAATTTGTTAATTCACATGTAGTGCGAAAACTGAAGAGTTTTTGTGATATTCAAGAAAAACTAAAAAAAGAAACCAGAAAGCACTCATCGGGTTCTGCTGATCGGTAGCCATTGCGTACGGAATATTCTCGCTGTAACAAATTTAGAACGGCGTAACGCTGCGTTACCTATCTGAAAAAACTTTTTGATATGCGCTCTTATTTGAAAAAAACCTTAGTTCCAGCAATTTCAGTTTTATAAAATAAATTAATTTTTGAAATCTGTCACTTCATTTGTATACACCCTGTAGGTTTAGAAATTCAGTTCCTGTTAATCTACATTTAAGGATGGCATTTCCTTTTTGTTCCATTACGAGACTGATACAGGAGCTTAAGGGGTTGGAAGAAGTAACGTACGAGTAAGACATTGCGATTTCATTTCCCCCCCCCGTGAAACTAATATGATTGCCCTCTACTAATTACGTAATACCAGCCATTTCTCCGGTGTACTTGCTTTGAAGGTTTTATTATTCACTATTGTCCGCTCGAGTCTTGAGTACTGTTATCTTGTCTGGTTACAATAAAAATAAACTTAAAATTATTGAACAGGTACAAACTAGATTTTTGAGTCACTTATTTTACCGAATAAATCTCTATTATCCACAAGACTTATCCTCATCTTATTTATGTAACATCTTCGGCATTCACAGTTTGAGGGTCCGACGTGATTTCATGTCTTTTATTTTATCATCAGATAATTAATGATGCCATTGATTGTAGTGACACATTAAGCCGTATCACTTATGCTGTGCCGACTAGAAGTCTGAGGAATAGTTGTTTATTTGTAAATTTATTTACCAAGTTTAATTACATACGTAATTTTTCTATTTATAAATTTTACAAAATTTTTAACAGGTACTCTGATGATCTTGATGTATTTAATATATCTTATGGTGTTTTTTAGACTGAATGCTTGCGGCTTTTGTGTTCTTGAAGTGTCTTTATTTTGTGTGTTCTTTAAATTCGTGTTGTATTTTTTAGTGATTTCTGTGTCTGTCTGTTGTTTTTATTAATCTGTGTTTTACAACTACTTTAGTGTTTGTTTCTGTATCATGCACTCTGTAACTGGAGTTTGTTCTGTCGTGTGCATTTTCTAGATAAATAAATAAATAAATAGAAAGAGAGATTTGATCCTTCTCACTAGCGCATATTCCCTTGCTTAATGGGTAGCTCTATTATTGTTGTACGAGAAAGGAATACAATAAAATTTATTAAAATTTATCCAGTGAAAATAATTGTATTCATTGATCTCTGTGTGCAAAAAAAGGAATATAAAATACATATAATTTAGTTACTGGATGCAATACAAAATTAAAAGCTCAAAAATATGTGACAAAATTAAACCATTTAAAGCAAACAACAAATAATTTCAAACAGCTTTAAAAGGCAAAAAGTCTTACTTGACGTGTATATGAAAAAGGTGTATATCTATGAAATAAAACAGAAAATACAGGTGTCTGTCTGTCGGTCACAAGAACTCCTAAATGGTGAACGGTAGCGACATGAAATTTGCACATGACATTCTAGAGTACATTTCTAGGTCAACTGTTCTATTTTCAACTGTCAGAATTAATTAGTTCTTAAAATATTGAATTAAATAACGAAAATTAGTCTCTATTAAGCCTAATGTTTAAATTTTCCTCGCCAATAACTTCTGAAATATTTATCGCACGACAATTATTTTTTCACCATCTTAAAGAGCAAAAAATTATCTTTTTAATGATAGTTATTCCAGTTCGGTAAATTTTTTGTATTTAATTATAATTAAAGTTTCAAAATTTAATTCTAACGCAATTTTCAACAATACTTTCTATTCTTATAAAATTAAATTCAAGCCAAATTACTGTTCATCAAATTCTTCATTCACGTGCATTTGCCACTGTTAAAGCGTGACCTTCGTAAACTAATATTGTTTTCTTATGACATTTTTATTTCAAGGGCAGACTTTCATTTTCGGTGCTATGTAGTAGTATATACTCTTTTAATATAATCCAGTTACTGTGCAATTGGATTAATAACTCTTCTTATGAGATGCTTTCTTTAATGTTCAAAAAAATTAAATGACCCTTTTGAGTGTGTGAAGTTTTTCAAGGTTACCTAGTACGGTTCCTATCGAAGGAAGAGGAACTAGGGAAAAAAAAGATGGGTTTTTACCGGTCTATCTGTCATAAAAAGTCTTCCTATAAGATGGACAGTATTGAGATGAAATTTGCGCATGCCATTCTGGTATCAATTTCTAGATCAATTGTACTTTTTTCAATTTTCAAAAATTATTACTTTTTAAAATATTTAATTAAAGAACAAACATTAAGCCAATTTTTGGTGTTTTTTTCTCACTTTTTTGCCAATAACTTCTGAAATATATATTGCACAAAGATGATTTATATAATATCTTAAAGAGCCGAAAAGTTTCATTTTACTGATCTGATTTTAAATGCTACACGTTCTTTTCCTCCAATTTTAATAACATTTTGAAATTCATTTCAAACGTATTCTTTAACAATCTTTCTATTATTGTAATTAAATTCAAACCGATTTATTGTTTTATCAAATCCTTCATTCCCTACTTTTTACATCTGTTAAAGTTATGATAAAAATATTGTTGTCGTTGAATATTTACAGAAAGGCAGAATTTTTGCTTCCGCTTTTATTTCATTGCGTGTAGCGTGTACATCTTTCAATTTGTTAACAGAATAATTCAATGACGTAAGTTATTTATTCTCTCTATTCAATGCTTCATTTAATGTTTGTAAATTTTTAAATGATCCTAATGAGCGTGTAAATTCATTCATGGTTATTGAGTCCGGTTACTACCAAAAAGGAGAGAACCTAAGGAGGAATAGAAGGAACAGTCTGCGGCGTTTTTCCAATCAGGTACACAGACACAAAAAAGAAGAGAATTGTACTTCGGATAATGGTAATAAAATGAACAATGTGAAGGAACTTCTGTTTCGCCGTAGCAATGACGAGTATGTAGTTTCAAGTATTGTTGGATTCGAGCCAGGTGGTTCAAAGGCCGGAGACAGAAGGAAAAGAGGGGTTGAGCTGCTGGCCGTGGGGGTCAGATAACACGGGAGTGGACGAACGAAAATCGTAAGACACTGCTACGAAAAACTTTTTTTATTAAGCTTAAAATATTGTAATATATACTTGAAAATATTTTTATCCCGAGTAACGCCGGGTATATCATCTAGTTATGAAATAAAACGGAAAGCGAACATTCTGTTTTGGAGTTAATGCCCAAGAAAAGGATTTTTTTTATCACAACTTTAACATTGAAAAAAGAGTTTGGATAAAACACTTGACGAAACGATGAAATTGGCTTGTATTTCATTACAGCGATAAAAAAATTGTTACAAATTGTGTTTAAAATAAATAAAAAATCTATTCAAATTTGAGTAAAAATTATACGTAACTGAAATTAGGGTAAATGAAAAACCAATTTTAAAATTCACGGTTGTATAAAATCAGATTTAAGGGATAATAGCTTCGAAAAATATCAAGGTTAAAGCGCCAAATTCTTGATTTATTTTTTGTTAATTGAAATTAATTTTATATTTTGCCTTACAGAAGTTGATTTAAGTATTTTTTTTTCTTGTTTTGTAGAGCATATGTGAAAAATTTCTTCAATATCAAACAAAAACTGTTGATATATATTTAATGCAAATAAACAAATGTTTGTCTCTTTGCAAAGAGACAAAGATACATTCTTCTTTATAGATGGAAATGCAGAATTAATGCCAACCTCGTAAATTTAGCTTTGATCCAGGAAGTTCGTTAATAGCTATCGGTGGTCATAGCTAGAAAGCTCTCGAAAAACATTAACTTGTAAGTAACTTGGTAAGCACGACGTAAGAAGTTAAAAACAATTAATCAAAGCGTTTTTCATATTGCGTCTAATACACGGCCAGGACATTTTTATCCTTTCGTGCAGCTAAGGTAACTTGCAAAAATAATTTCATTCAATTGGCTAACCTGATATTAGTTCCTTAATTCATTCCTCAGAAAGCAAATTTTATAAGATTTAGACCTGCAGGGTAGTTGCATAGGATTAGATTATACTTGATGCAGAAACACACACTTCGGTGATTTATCTTTTTAGTTTCTTTGATCGACATGCTTGGAAAAGTCTTTCGATCTTTAAAATTCTTAATTTTATAAATTTATGCAAGCAACTTAGGTAATAAATCTTAAAGAAAGCCTTTGATTTTGAATTTTTTATTCATTTGGGATAAAAACAAGAACGTTATATAATGTAGTATTTTTCATTAAAACTTTGCTGCGAGGTTATTTAAACTATAATTTGTTTCATTGTTCTCAAATTGTATGCCTTAATTATTTTTTTCCTGCAGCATTCGTTCTTTTGTTAATGTTCATTTTTTATCTACTTCCTATATACAATGGACAATATATAAAAGACATATATTGCCTTTGTAAATAACAATTTTTTTATTTCTCTACACTGTCGCATTATCATTCGATCAAAAACATAAAAAGATTTCGGATCTATATTTAAATTAAAAATTATTCATTTTACGTTGTAATCGTAGCAATGCATACCGTAATACTGCTACTTTATGCGGGAAAAATTTTTACTACGAAATATCTCTGTTTAATTAACCGAAACTCCTTTATCGGGAGTGTAATCACTCAGAGGATTTATTCTTAATTTCATTAAAAACTGAGAAACAAAATGATATCAATCAAAACAGAACTTTATGCAAAGCGATCAATAAATATGGAACGATTCAAGGTATTTATTGATTATTATAAAGAAAAAGTACATGCAGGAGAAAAACAATTGAATTGTTTTCTTGTCTGGATTTCGCACTTCAGATTTATTCTCTCAGGAACATTTAATTAAATAACACGACTGAAAATCAATTTAGGAAGTAAAGAAAACATCTCGCTGTTCATCTCAATAGAGCCTTAAATGTTTTCTGGGGAATCGATCACAACTTGTTTTTACCATCAGAAGAAAAATGTTTCCAAAAATTAAAAATGAAAACGAAGTTAAAATAACAGTTTAAATTTTAGCGGATATCTTTAGGAATGATGTTCAGGAATGATAAAATGAAAAACTATGCCAAAATAATGAATAAAATTGAATTCTCAAAAGTATGAACAGAATTGCTAGATGAATCATGTGAAGTATAACAATAAAAATAGAACTTTTGGATAGAGATCAATAAATATGGAAACGTTTCAAGGTATTTATTGATTATTATAAAGAAAAAGTTCAGGCAAGAGAAAAACAATTAAATTGGTTTCTTTTTCGGATTTCACACTTCAGCTTTACTCTCTCAGGAACATTTAATTAAATAACACGACTGAAAATCAATTAAGGAAGTAAAGAAAATAGCTGGCTGTTCATCTCAAAGGAACCCTCAATGTTTTCTAGCTAATCGATCACAGCATGTGTTTGCCATCCAAAGGAAAATGTTTTAAATAATTAAAAATAAAAACGAAGTTGAAAAAATAAAAGGTTAAAATTTGGCGGACGTCTTTACCGATGATGTTCAGGAATGATGAATAAAAAAACAAAATAATGAATAGAATTGAATTCTTAAAATTATGAAAAGAATTGCTAGATGAATCATTTGAGGTAGATTACTTGCGGAAAGACCACATATAATGTACAAAAAAAAGAAACCACTTGTAATGTCCTTCTTAAGTAGAACCCTTCTATGAATATTAGAAACAATAAAACATAGGCAAGAAAATATCAACTGTTCAGAATAAACAATAAACTCACGAAAAAGCTTTTAGAGTCTTTAACATCCTTCCCACTGTGAATATTTTGTTAGAGATGGCCAGACCATGCAGCTAAGGCTTTACTTAATGTAGGCAAGCAGACTCAAGCCGTAGGCTACTATCTCAGCATCGAGTTGTGAGTACACCGACGAGCAAGATGTCGTCGCTAATGGATGCTTCTTACAGCAGCGAGTAAAGTGTCACTTACCTCCATCTTTAATGGATGGAATGCACTTCGTGTGTTGAATATATCTTTTCATCTGAGCACGAGGTAGTTTATTTCGCATCTTCTGCGGTGAAACGAATCCAAGTATATAACTAGTAATTTGACTTGTCCTTACGGGCATACAAATTTCGAGCCACCGACAGTTCCGAAGAACGCCAGCAAATTCGATATTCGAGCACAAAAATTCGACATAAGGTACACGGCTTCATAGGATAATGGCTGAAACAACCAACACAATTTCTCACAATTATAAATTTCCTATACTCAATTTCTTGATTAATAACTAAATAACATTAAAGTAAAATAATAATAATAATAATAAGGCAAATAAAGAGAAAAAAATATATACAGGAAGCCACAAATTAAAACCTAACCATACGACACACTGTATCGTAAGCAAAAGGCTAAAACAACCTATACACAATTTCAAATTTTCCTATACCTAATTTGAAACTTTCCAACACCATTTCTTGAGTAGTAACTAAATAACATTAAAATAAAAAAATAATAAAGGAAATAAGAAGAAAGAAAAAAGGAAAAAGAATATAGGAAGCCACAAAATTAAAACGGTACCATACAAAACATAAAAAAATAAACAAGCAACACAGTTGCGGCTAGCATACAGGGACGAGTAGTTACAATAAATAGTTGAAACATAAAAAATAAACATTTAATAGGAAAATGAAAATTACTATATGTAACATAAACAGCTGTAGTCATTTAAGACATATATAACAAAAGGGGATTGTACAATCTGGTAAGTTAATTTAACATATTAACAATCTATCAAATCTTTACATAGGGAGAGCAATAGAATTAGTTTTCTACTGAAATACAGTTGACAATGAAAGCAGCTACGTTTTGAGAAAATGTGTGTGAAATTAACAATAGAGTATATATGTTGAATTTAAAGACATTTTTAAAAATGAAATATAATTAGAAAGAAATGGGGGATTTCCAGATGAAGAGTTTTAAGACGTCCCAATCCCTCTCTATCTTTTTCCATTCCATTCAAAGTACATTTTCCATCTCCAGGCCTAGAACATTTTTAACAATCAATTTCATACCTATTCTTGATCGTCTGTCCTGCGAAAGTTCTTTAATGGAGCTGCTGTATTTTGTCTGATGTCTTGCCATGCATCACATTTAAGGATAGTATGTTCCGCAGTTCCTTCATCCTTTCCGCAGAAGCACCGGGACTCTTGCCGAAGAATCTGTTTTCAAACATTTTAAATTCTCCATGGCGTGTGATGGTCTGATTTAAGTAAAAATCACCTAACACTCCTTTTTTCAACAACCTTCAAAAATGAACTTTTAACTTGTATACCTTTACTTGAATAATCCCACAAAATGTCCCAGTTTTGCCTTGTATTTTTCTCATTTCCATTTCCCTCTGCTGTTTTGTCTTGCAAAAATAAAAATCGATTTCTTGTTTTAAAGTGGCTTTCTTACCAAAGTAATCGGCTATAATCATTTCCTCTGTTACCAGTAAGAGCCTTAATCCACCAAAGCAGAGTACTACTGTTAGCATTTTGAAAACTATTTTTTGCTTCCAGAATAAACTTTCTATTTCCTTCTAATGACTCTATTGAAGCTAAAGCTGATCTTGAATCCGAAATAATATTGGCTTTAGTTATTTGCCGTCGTTTACAATAATTAACTGTAAAGACATTTCATTTGACAAGAAGTGTAAAGACATTTCATTTTGAAAGAGGTATGCTCATTCCATATTTTGTTGTGTTTACATTGTTTTTTAGTTGGGAATATTTGTATATATTAGCATAAATTTTGTGTTGAAAATACGATTAGGGTTTATTTTATATCTTATTCCGAGTGTAATATATTGAAAGAACATTAATATGCATGTTTATTTGTAACAGACGTGACTGCTGCAGCCGTATTTTATACTGTTTCCTTTTATGAGTGTTAGGTTAAAAGCAATCCCGTTTCATCTCGCGAGCTACAAAGAGTTTGGTTTCCAAAAAGAATACATATCATTAATTGCTTAAATCGCAATTGTTAAACCGAAAATGACATCCAGTAGATTAATATGCATGTTTTCTTAGTATCAGATGCGACAACTGCAGTCGCTTTTCACGTTGTTTCCTAACCTATTAGCACAAGATGCTCCACAATATTACTACGATATTTCAATGATATTGTGCGGCATTCAGAATATCGAACAACACTGTATGATATCGTGGAGATATCATACAATATCTTGCGCTAATAGGGTTAGTATCAGATGCGACATCTGCGGTCGCTTTTCACGTTGTTTCCTTACCTATTAGCACAAGATGCTCCACAATATTACTATGATATTTCAATGATATTGTGCGGCATTCAGAATATCGAACAACATTGTAGGATATCGTGGAGATATCATACAATATCTTGCGCTAATAGGGTTAGTATCAGATGCGACATCTGCGGTCGCTTTTCACGTTGTTTCCTTCTCTATTAGCACAAGATGCTCCACAATATTACTATGATATTTCAATGTTATTGTGCGGCATTCAGAATATTGAACAACACTGTATGATATCTTTTAGATATCATACAATATCTTGCGCTAATAGGGTTAGTAACAGATGCGACATCTGCGGTCGCGTTTCACGTTGTTTCCTAACTTATTAGCACAAGATGCTCCACAATATTACTATGATATTTCAATGATATTGTGCGGCATTCAGAATATCGAACAACACTGTATGATATCGTGGAGATATCATGCAATATCTTGCGCTAATAGGGTTAGTATCAGATGCGACACCTGCAGTATGGTGGATTGCTCTTCTATGAAGCAAAAAATATTATTAATCAAAACCTACGTTTGCGCAAAAGATGTTTTATGGTATGGAGATTAAGAGAAAAATAATAGAAAAAATTAAATTCAAAATTTAATACTGCAACAAGGGAGTTGAATTTTCGAAAAAAATGGAAATATACTGAATTTTAATTATACGATTTTTTAAAAAATATTTTTATTAATCAAAACCTATCTATCCGGAAAAGATATTCTATGGTATGGAGATTAAGAGAAAAGTAATAAAAAAAAATTTAATTCAAAATTTAATACTGCCGCAAGGAAGTTGAATTTTCGAAAACAAATGAAAAAATACTGATTATTGATTTTACGATTTTAAAAAAAAATATTATTATTAATCAAAACCTACTTATGTGGAAAAGATGTTCTATGGTATGGAGATTAAGAGAAAAATAATAAAAAAATTTAAATTCTAAATTTAATACTACCGAAAAGGGATTGAATTTTTTTTAAAAATGGAAAAATACTTAATTTTGATTATTGATTATACAATTTTAGATTCGAAATAAATGTTTTTTTTGCAATATAAATAACCAAAAGTGATGATTAATGAGTAGTGAGTAGTATAATGTACATTGCAACATTTTATGACTCAGCTCCCCATCCCCACACCGTCAAATCAGTCGGGTTAAACAACTAGAGCAGTAGGCAATGACTTTGCGTGCTTTCAGAATTTTTCGAAGGGCTAATTCCCTTACGTGATTTCTGTCGTCAGGTAGCATTGATATCAGGACATTTTCTGGATGGCCAAAAAATTCGTTTCTTTTAATAACAGGGTCTATGACACCCTTCAAACCATTCGAGAAATGACACGATAGAACAATTGATTGATGCAAATGTTACGCCTCATAGATTAATTATGGTTTCGTTTTGATCTTGAACCACATAGACGCATAGACTTTTGCGATGAATGTCGTTATAAAGCCTTGGATGAATTTTCGTGAGCTACATTGAACCTGAGAATTCTGTTCGCGATTCTAAGACACCTTGAGTGGCAAACTTTTCCAGGATTTATCTTCGACAAACTTTCTCTGCAATGTCAGCAGTTTATGACTTCACAAATTTCCATTAAGTGCATTTGATCAGTACTTAAGTCTTTCTTGTTAGTCACTTCACATAGTGTGTTTTCTATTGTCGTGGATGAAACTACAGATAGCTTCTCGCATTCGGACAACGATTTTCTTATTTCGCCAGTCAGGCTTCCGGGCCCAGTTGTGGTTCTATAAACGTGCGCGAAAAGATGACGTAGTGGAAGCTCGTTGGCGTGTAACTGGCACACAAACCATTGTAGTGGACGATTCAGGATCAGTTCCATGCTACTTATAATTCCTCCTTTGACACCTGTGTTGACAGATGTTCCGTCGCAACCAACTTTGTTACATCTATGTCATTGTCAACGCATGACAAAAAACTAGATATGTTATTTCCAATAGTTGGCGCTCTCCCGAAATTTACAGACCCGTGGCCGATGTACTCAGAGCCAGGTTCTTTTGCCAAGTTATGTGTTCTTCTATTATGACTTTTCTTCTGTTGTCTTCCATTGATAGAGTCCTGTCTTTTCGCCCGTCGAAGTATAATCCAAACTGGTCATGATCATAATCTTTTATGACCTGAGACAATCGAGTGGTTCTTGCCTTTGTTCTCCCACGCCGAATTTTATTTCTGCCAACAACGTTCAAAACATTGCTTTCTGCGATAATGCCCACATCTTGCAGCTGACACGATGGCAGCGCCTGCTCGGTCGGAAATGCCAAATCTGTCCAATGTTCTAACTGCAGCTAAAACTTTTGTCACTACAGGTGCGACTGTGGGGAAGATTCAATGAAGTACCACTTCCGACTTATGGAGGGGTGAGAGGATAAAGCAGGAGACAGAAAAAAGATGGGATTGCCTACTGCTCTAGTTGTTTAACTGGACTGATTTGATGGTGTGGGGAGGGGGAGCTGAGTCATAAAATGTTGCAATGTACATTATACTACTCACTACTTAGTACCCTATTAGCACAAGATATTGTACGATATCTCTACGACATTGTCCGGTATTCTGAATACCGTACAATATCGTGAAGATATCGTAACAATATTGTACAGCGTCTTGTGCTATTAGGGTACTCACTACTCATTAATCATCACTTTTGGTTATTCATAATGCAAAAAAAAATTATTATTTCGAATCTAAAATCGTATAATGAACAATCAAAATTAAGTATTTTTCCATTTTTTTTGAAAATTCAACCCCCTTTCGGTATTATTAAATTTAGAACTTAAATTTTTTTTCTCTTAATCTCCATACCATAGAACATCTTTTCCGCATAAGTA
>BGPR01000418.1:614995-629413 GCA_013235015.1 Araneus ventricosus
CATCTTATTTTGTTTAGAATAAATGAAAAGCCGTTAAATGCCATCTTATTTTGTTTAGAATAAATGAGAAGCCGTTAAATGCCATCTTATTTTGTTTTGCTAATTTATAATATTTTATTTTTAGTCAGATCTCTTTATTCTAAAATATCCAGTGAGATTATTTTTTACATGAATTTTCACACAAAAAGTGTATCAATGAATTATTATGCTATAAGAAAAAGAAAAAGCAAAAGACTTCTAAAAACCATATAATAATGTGCATCATCCTGAAAAGCGAATAGAATTGCGAATACGCGTTAAGAAAATTAATATACTATAACAAATAATAACGGGGTTAAATAAGTGATAAGATTTTTTCCAGCTTTTGTTTTTTTCAGCGAGCAACAGGTATAGATTTTTCGAAATAAAGAAACTTCCACTAGTTCTATATTCAGCCCACCAGGTTATTAAATGTAATATCTGAATTGTTTTTTCATTGAAGATGCACTTATTGCCAACCAATTTTAAGGAAATGATTTGTTATGATTTCTTTGTGGGCACCCATAAAACATTTCAAATTTTGAACACAAGCTTTGAATATTTAAAATGTAAGAATATCATGTATTCATACACGCAAAGAAACGCCTAAACCAAATAAGGTATCAAAAATGAACCCTATCTTTAATCTGTTTTCGCATAATTATTTTGAGTCATTTCACGATATTCATTGGTTTTATACAAGAACTAAAAATAAATAAACCACTTTTATTAAAAGCCATCCATCTTAGTTTAAATTTAAATTACCACACTTATATTATATTCTATTCTCGAAAGAAAAAATGCTTTAAAAATACACTGAAATATATCATGATTTCGATAAGTGATTCAATTTTTTATTATTAATATTCATTAACTGAACACAAGGTTCGACATACACTTCAATAATATCTCAACGCACTTCTAATTTGCAGTTTTTAGTTGAAATTTCATACTTTAATTGAAAGAAAAAAGTGTATTTATTTTGACATTCGAGGAAGTGAAAATTCTTTATGAATAATTGAAATAATCAGACTATTTTTTAAATAAATTACGTCTGCGAATTCAGTATTTGATCTTTTAATTAATGTTTTCGAAATCTCGTTCTTTTTTCAATTACAATTACCATACGAGTATTTTTTTGCAGTTACAATTTAATTAAAGCAACAGACTTGAGATTTTTCTCTCAATTGAAAGCATTTCCACACTGGATCGGCTTTCAAATTAGGTAATTGCCATTTTATGTTTGAATATAACTGCGGCTTCAGATTTGAGGAAATTTTAAGCTTCAGAAAATATTAATTTCGATTGGAAAGAAGTAATTAATTTAAATAAAGTAAACTTCTAAAAAATATTTTCTCACTGTTTAATTAAGTGTGTTAATTAAAAATAAAAAATGGGAGTTGTAAGTTTACTGTTAGGGAATAAAACTTGTCTTTTAGAAAAATATATTTTCTTTATTATTTTGAACATATCTAAGGAAGATATTAAGCTCGTTTCTTTTTTTTTCCCTTTCGTTCTAAAGAGAGTAAAAGAAAAAAAAATTTCAAAACAGGTTACGATTAAATTCAGTAAGAAAAGCGTATGAAACCAATAACTAAAAAACTTTTTATTATTAAAAGCAAATCAGTTTATACATCAAATGTATGGTATCTTTAAAATGTTTTCTTTTCAGTTTTATCCATTAATAAATGCAATTAATTTTTGTATGAAATGCAACTTTTTTAATCAAAGTAAATGTTTATATACGCTAAGATAATCCTTAAAACCTACCCAAAACTTAACTCAGTTCATTAGAACTCTCTTAGGAAGTTTGATATGACGTCTATTAAAAAGCAAAGCAAATGTACAATTGTTTTGAGCCCAAATTCAATATCGATTTGGTATTTTGGCATAAGTCCCAATATACCGCTCAACAAATTCGCTGCAGAACACATAACACTACTCCATACCCCTACACCTGGAATCAGAATGACCGATTTTTTAAGAAATTGGGTAGTTATGGAGCGTCTTTTATATTTTTTCGGAAAAAGATATTTCATATCTGGCCCGAAAGCCTACATAAAAAACAGAACAAAAAATACTAATTAAAAATTAAGAATAAATTTAAAATTAACATTTAAAAACTATTCTGCACTGACACGCATTTTAACATTACAAAAGTCTATATACAATGGGGAAGTCCAGCATTTTTTAAAAACTTGTGAAAGCAATTCGTATTTATAGAAAAAATTATTCTAATTTGAAATATGCTAATGAAATTTTACATAAAAATTTATTTAAATATTGAGGGCGAAAGATGCACTGAAATAGCAGAAATGATTATGCAATCCAAAACGCACTCTCATTGGCCGAGTAGATTTTGAAGTCACGTACGGCTTCCTTCGCATACTTTTCTTTCGCTACTTTTATATCATGTTTTCATTCAAAGCGTTTCCACTAGCTTTCATTTTAGAAGTGAAGTTTTTGGCTTTTCTACTATTCAACGTTTATTTCATAATGGATATTGGCTTTGTACAAGGTAAATCGGGTAATTTTCCAAGGATTGATTCTGCAATGATGGCAAAGGAACGGGACACAAAAAGCCGGCTCGTAAATTATCTCATAAGAAAAGCTGTTCGTACCTTACCTTTAATGCATTCAGTAACAAAAACAAAGCTCTATATTATTCCACAATAGACTTCGCCTTAGGAAAAACGGGTGGATTTTCAAAAGCATCAGGCCGCAATAAATTGAAGAGGGGGCCTCGGACATTCCGAAAAGGCTTTGCGATTTCTGTCACACAAAAAAGAATGAAAAGCTAAGAACCTGATTTTGCATGATCTGTAAAATTTCGTATGCCTACAGAAAAAAACGACCATTTTCAAATCAAAGCAAAACAAAAATACCCAGGAATATTGTTATTTCACAAGTTCCGCTCAACATAAATTCAGATACGGCATTTTTTTGTTTAAATACACGTGTGCTTTTGAAAAATTAATTTTATTTTATATAGATTTATATTACTCTGCTATGAAGAATATAAATTATTTCCTTTATACAAATATTAATTTTAAAATATTGGTTAATAGTAATTAATATAAAAAGTCAGGTAAAAATAACTTATATAAAGAAACCTATATATTTATGATAATATTCAAACACGACAGGATGCGACTAATCTAGGAATTTAAGGGCTATCATGTAAACGACAAACCCTAGATGTGCGGTGAGATAAATTTATTTACCTCTTTTCAATTGCAATAATTGATAAGTAAATTGACTTTATGAAGACTGATTTTGATTTTAAAAAAGGCTCATTGACTCTAAATGATTTATTTTACATCAAAAATTCTGCGAATTATTTTCTTGCACTACAAATGAAAACGATTTTCATCATCAAAAAAGTCATGAATTTAAACTTATATTTAAGATATTCTAATTAATTTTGATTAGTATTGTAATTTAAAAATATATATAAGAAACGTTTGAATATCCATGGAAATAATATCAGCAGTAAAATAGCAAGAGCAAGTTTTTTTAAAAATCTTAAATAAGTTTGGATATCCTCTCTGCCACCGCCCCTCAAAGGGTTAAAATATAAACTCCATGCAATCAAAAAGAAGGAAAAAAAATTAATTAAATTTAACTATTTGCTTTAAAATGTATAATTAAAATCTCACCTTATACTTATGTTCAAAACAAAGCGGATATCGAGTTCAAGGCTGTTTTTCACTGTGGTTCGTGATTTACAAATTTAATAGATATAATATAAATAAATTACTCACCGGGTACCGTTATAGTTGTCTTGACACATTTAGGAACACTACAATACTTGTATCTTTCCGACATTATTTTATCTGATGCGATAGTCGGAAAATATAGAAAAAAGCAAAATCTATATAGCGAGCGAACCTGTTTGTGCATATATGACGTCAGACCCGCTTCGCGCCAAAATGGATCGTTTCTCCCGCGTCATCTGAGAGGAGAACTTTGATTGCAAATATGAAAAAAAAAAAACAAATCTGCCTAGAATTTTTTTTAATGATATTCATTTTGAAGCATTTTCAATAGATTAGAAAAAAATGCTAAACTTTCCCATTATACTAAGCAGATGAATATGCATGGAAATGAAGTTCAAGATTCCCAGAAACAACAAAAAATAAAAGAAAAAATAAACATTTAGATTTCTTAGTTAAAATGTACTTGAAAACCATGGATTGAATTTGCTTCTTCTTTTGAAAACATGCTGTGGCTATTTCACGCAATTTTATGACCTTGACATCGGCACACCTCGTCAAATTTCAGCACTATTGTAACGGGAGGACGTTTAATCACCATGATTGTACCGTGCACCTGGGCGTGGAAACGGTAGATATTTGGTTGGCAGATATTTCTTGTTCGATTTGGATTCAAAGTTGATATTTGGTGAAGCCGTGAATCTCCTACCCCGAAACCAACATTCTATTACCAAGCCACCGTGTGTTGTCCTAGAAGGTCACATTAGCTCTACTTTTATGCAAATCAAAGTGCTTATTGCCAAGTACTTATCATTTCATAGGGCACATCATTAGTCACATCTGAAACTCTAGTTTCAGTTATATTAACGTCCCGTTTTGAAGCAACACGAGGGCTATTTTGGGACGTATCTCATAATTTTGAACCTCTGTCAGATGAGCTAGGACTACGCCTGAGCTTGCGCCTCTCTCTCCATTCTCCCGCGCCACACCAACGGCAGGATGCTTGGCCCCTATGTATTATTTAGCGTGCAACAGGCCTAATACACGACGAATCTTCAGGATAATCGGGTTTCAAACCTGGAACCCTCCCGACCCAAAGTCGAGACCTTACCACGATGCCACCGCAGCCACTTGAAGAAATGGAGAAATCGTTTTTTTCTTTAAGAGTTCCCAGACGTCTTAAGAAATGTTCCCTTCCCAAATCTTTAAGTGATTTTTCGAACCCTTAAAAGCAATGTCTGAGGGAGTTCGACTCTGTCCTCGCCTTTAACCTTTAGATTACGGGATAAACAAATATAAAAATCACCTTCTAAATGGGGTAACTTGGAAATGTAACATGAAATTGCACACCCCGCCCCTTAAGTCATTGGGAGATCAGATTTGGGGAGTTTTTTTTTATTTGGGGAAGCAAGTACACTCTTGATGCACCTGCTCTATCTTTTATTATAAGCATTGAACCTATTGTTGTTTCATGTCCCTCTGGTCCAAATACTGGACTAGGTCCATGATACCATGTCGCTCTAACAGGACCACAATTCCATTTCCCCCCTCACTCCACAGCAGCCTGGCAGAGTCGCCAATACAATCAATGACATGAGCAGGAGAAGCAGGACTGGGACAAGGGCAAGAGGAATAAGTCTTTTCTTTGTCGACGAATTTCAATCTTTTGATATGGCCACTACGAAGTCTGGCCAATGCAGTATGTGCGGATCTTGTACCATCGGACTGTAGAGACAGACCAGGACGATTTCCAGCATGTCATTTGTGTGCGGGAGGGACTTTCCAAGTAGAATTTGCTTTAGCCTTGTGGATAGAAAATATTTCGGACGCTAAGGATTCACCAGAGGCGGCAGAAGGAAGAGCACTTCCCTCTTTCGCAATCAAGTCCGCCACCTCATTGCCGAAGGCATTGAACCTATCCATCATATATGGCATGTTAAATGACACTTGTTAAAGAAGTTGTCATTAAGGGCTTGGCATCAAAAGAAGATAACAATATGGAAAGAATATTAATTTAAATTTTTAATCACCTTTACATTGTCCAGTCAACCTATTTTACACTTAGATAAAGCTCGAAAATTCGTAAACCTTCTAAGAAATGAATAATTAAAAGCTTGGAACAGAAATGGGAAATCCTCAACGCATTCTCCCAATCACAATCTAACTCGAACATTTCTGCTTTTATTCATTGTCTATATATATCAGTTCTTGCTTTAGTTTGCTTCGTCTCAAATGTAACTTGTCTGCAAAATTTTGAGATTACTTATTTTAACTACTTTCGAAAGAGAGTCGGTTGACTGTTTTCGGGAAATAAATTGGCTCCACAATTAATTTAAGTCCAATTTATCCTCTGATCTCTATCGTGGAAATTGGACCTTTTCGACTCTATTAATACCGCAAACACAGCGATGGGAAATGAATCCTCGATCTCTGTTTCAGACACAGAATTAGAATTTGAGGATTCCCTGAATTTGGAATTAATCTTTGCGGAATAATGTGGTATAGGCTGGATTTACAAATTGATTCTTTGAATTAAAATAAACTATCTGATAGTTTCGCACAAAATATACAACTTGGGAAGCTATGCGTTTAGAATAAATACCGTCTGAGTACTATATAATTTCGTTACGAATGATTTATTTATGTACACCTTGTGTCATAGAATCATTGATATTTCTTTAAATATTTCTAATATTTCGGATTTAAATCAATGGTATTCTAATTTCCTATGAAAGTTTTGTGATAACAATGGAATGTAATTAGTAGGAAATGCCCCGTCAAATGATACATTATCAACAGAATAACAAAAAATATATTTATATAAGAAATAAAGATGTTTATACTGTGTTCAATTAAACCATTGCTATGTTCTATTAGATGATGAAGTTTGGGTTTGTATAAGAGTGTGCTTTTACGTAATCAAAATAAAGCTATGAAAAGCTCATTCATGCCAGGCTTCTGAACAATAATTATTAGAATAAATATTAACAAAATATTATTAACACAAAATAAATAACTTTATAATATAAAACAGAAAATACAAGCGTCTGTCTGTTGGTTACAAGAACTCCTCCCGTACGGTGAACTGTAGCGACACGAAATTCTGGGTTGAATTTCTATGTCAACTGTGCTATTTTTAAATTTTCTAAATTAATTAATTCTTAATATATTTAATTAAATAACGAAAATTAGGCCAAATTTCGACGGTTTTCATCAATAACTTCTGAAATATTTATCGCTGAAAAATTATTTTTACACCATCCTGAAGAAAAAAAATATTTACTTTAAATGATAATAATTTCATTGCGACACAATTGATTCTCAAATTGTAATTAACAATTGAAAATTCATTTTTAACACAATTTGTACCAAAAGAGCGCTTTCTATTCATATAAAATTATATGTCAGCCAATTTATATGTTCATCAAATCCTTCATTCACTTGCTTTTGCCACTGTTGAAGTTATGACAAGAAAACATTGCTTTCTTAGGACGTTTAATTCCAAGGTAGACTATTCACTTTAGGATTTATGTCTAAGGATACATAGTTTTTACTATACAAGTGCAGTAATCCAACGACGTTAGTTTATAATATGAGCAATTTTAGAAGTTTGAGAAAAATCATTAACTGGTTAGGTCTTTTCTATAAACTAAATAAAGCAATGTTTTGCCGCAGAGTTTTTCATTTTTCGGTAGGAATAAAACTAAATAAACTTGCACTTACACGCTAATTAGGATCATTTAAAAATTCATAAAAATTAAAGGCGAAACATCGCATAGTAATCAACCCTCTAAGCGTTTCACACGTATTTTTCCACTTCTCATATTGAGTTTTAAAGCAGATAATTCATGTTAATATGAATAATTTCTAAAACTATCATTGATAAAATATTGTTAAGATTCCAGAAACTTGATTATACTCAATTAAGACCAAATTATTCTCATTAAAAGCAAATTTTTAAGATTTTAAAGCCAGTAAATCAAAATTACAAACCGCTCAGAGGGATAAATGCCCATACAAAAGAGAAAGACCTTTAATCTTGAAATTTTTACCACAATCCATTAAAGACAGTCGCGGTGCAAGCAAATTCAAGAAGAAAATTAGGAAAAACGTTAATTGCATATAATTCAACGAGCTGTAAAACGAAAGAACGAGACTGATGAAGAAATAGAAAAACTGTTTTATTTAGCTTATTTGTATATTTCAATATGTCTGCACCCCATTGCAATGACATTAATTACTCTACGTGATGTTTTATTGAATTTCACAAATTTTTAAACTATCATAATTGAGTGTGTAGATGTTTTTCTAATCAGTCGCACAAACACTAAAATGAAGAGAATTGTACTCGGGATAATGGCAATAAAAACCAAGATATGAAAGAGCTTCTGTTGTCGCCATAGCAATCAATGATGGAGAAAGAATAATGAGTTCTAAGGACGGCTGGATTCATGCCAGCCAGGTGGTTCAAACTAAGGTAAGAAAAAGACAAGAGGAGTTTTGCTGCTGCCAAAGTGACGTCATACGACAAAAGAGTGGTGTAACGTCACGACCAATGGCCACTGTCTATGTCTGAGCAAGATGGAGGCAAATATGCAGTCAAATTGCTGTCTTTCAGAAATTTATTTACAGCTCAATCACATTTATGAAAATTTTATAATATTCATTTTCTTGGCTATTAAAGCTATGTATACAATTTATAAATTGATATACACTCGAGGGGAGTTAATGCACTCTGGTCGAGAATTCAAAAATAAATGAACGTCCGTAACAGGACCGGGTTTGAAACAGTTCCAATTAAACTCGCTTGAGGTACCTCCTCATTAATTCTAGAGACTAACTAAAATGCAGTCTGCTGGAAAAATTCAGTATGGTTTCCAGAGTTCCACGTGAAATCCCGCAAGATCAGGTCCGAAGTTCGGGTATGTCCGCAAAACACACAAGAAATTCGCAATCCCCCCTGGGAGAACTGAAAGTCTGGATTCGAAATTCGATCTCACGAGACCTCTCTGCGGAACAGCAAAATCTCCTCCTCAAAACCTCTTATCTTTTTATCCTGCTTAAGTTCTGTTCATAAGGCAAAATTGCATTCCATCTCACAAAGTTTCAAAAGATCACGACTCCCACTCACCCTGCTCTATTGTCACTTTCATAAAGGCAAATTTCATTCGCCTTCTAGTCTGTCAGAAGTCCACTTTTTGTATTCGCCTAAGAATACGACATTGTCCACTCCCAGACACGTTGGTTACTCTGTCAATCATGTCTGTATTAAGGCAACACCTGCACAGTGAAGCATTGTCATTTCGCAGATATGTTGACTCCGGTCGACAGTGTTGCGTAGTTCACACCTGAAATCCTAAAATAATCGTTGTTGCTATGTGAATTTGCCACAGTGGTTGAACGAAATCAAAGAAAGACGCTACTGAGAAAAACTATTTAATTAAGTTTATAGCGTTATAAGTATTTAGACTATTTA
This sequence comes from Araneus ventricosus, assembly GCA_013235015.1. Taxonomy (NCBI): domain Eukaryota; kingdom Metazoa; phylum Arthropoda; class Arachnida; order Araneae; family Araneidae; genus Araneus; species Araneus ventricosus. The sequence goes on from BGPR01000418.1 coordinate 624,206, forward strand.
GTAAGAAGAAGAACGAAACTACTAGAAAATATTTTTATTCCGAGCAACGCCGGATATATCAGCTAGTAAATAAATAAATATAAATAAATGCAGGAAGATTAAAAAGGATTTCGACAAACTTTAGCTGTATTTCAGACATAACCAAACAGATAATTTTCACTTACTAACATGTAGATATGAATATCATGTATATGTACTGGAGAGCGTTATTTGGCCTATAGTGAATTAGGCTAAACGGACCATGACTTTTCCAGTCAAAAATGTAGCGAAAGCAGGATGGAGTTACACAGCAAGGCAATCATACATCTAGTGTGAAGGGAAATGGAGTTGGGCAAACATTTGTTTGGTGAAACATTTCATAACAAACGCTTGCCTCGCCAGGAAATGTTTGCGCCTTAGTTTGTATGCTACACTGGTGTGCAAAAATTAAGCACCTTTTCGAAAAATGCAAGAAATTTGCAATTAATACGGAAACTCTTTTTCGAAATCAATAGTGAAGAATCGTGTAACATACAATCGAGTATCGTACACATTTCACACTGGAGATTCGGTCACGAGGGTATTTAGGGGACCAAAAAGAAATTGATGAAGACGAAAAGGGATTTCGGTTCGCCTCGTTTCACAAGAAGCTGATAATGATTTAAAACTTAAATTAATGGTTTTGTGTGCTATGCACAGTTCTTATGTATGATTATTTGTACTAAATAATTTTTTACTGCGCATGTGCGAGATGCAGCGTGATTTTTTTATAACTTCAAAGCCAGATAGATAGAGCAACTTATATAAAAATTCCAGTTGAATCCCGTCGGCATTTAAATGATGTGAATAAAAATTTCTCTTAAAATTTTTTATAAGCATTTAGCATTTTTGTTTTATAATCCATGTGCAGGATTTATAACAGAAATTAACAAAAAATAAAAGAGTCTAGAAGGAAAATCATTACTTATTTGATCAATATAATAAAAGTTCTTTCCTTTCATAAATTTTCTTTTTCAAGAACAAATGTTTTCTCTGCTACGACACATAATTTAGAAAATCTGTATAGTAAACAGCAATACATTTGATTCATGAAGACAAATTTAAATAATTCAAAATTAAATGATGGCCTGAGATATAAAATTAAAATTATCACATTATGGTAAAATTTTTATAGCCATCACATTATGTCACTTAAATTAAACAAAACTTAATTTAAAACAAACTTAAATTTAAACAAAGAATAAATTTGATTTTCAATAAGATTTTACGACATCCTTTCAAGATATTATAAAAGAATGGAATATCTTGACTAGATGTTTTAATAAATGTTCTGTACATTCATAAGTAATTTTTGTATAATATATCATCGAACCCCACTTCAATAAATTTAAAATTAAATTTATTTATCTTATATGTGCAAAAATTTAATTGAATATTTTTCAACGAAAATTATTACTTAAAAAATGTATCTAGGGTGAACTTCTGAGATTAGATAGCTACTCTGTAATCAGATTAAAATAGAATTTATTACGATAAAATAAATCTGAAATAAAGTTTTCACCATATAATCTAATTAAGAATTTTAAAGAATTTTCGAAATGACGCGACTGGATGAATTCCGAATTCGTTATAGAAGACTATTTTATCGCAAAAGGTTTTAAAATTCCATATTTACTTTCCAGCAGACGATTTTAATCTAATGAATTAGGTTCGAATTCTCCTTGACTAAGGCTTGGAATAGTGATTATACTGTCATTAAGCTGCAAATAGAATTTTTCCATTTCAGAGGAAAGAAATGGAGAGCGATCTTCGGTAAGAAGATTTATCTTTAATCCCGAAACTCTTTCCAATTCTTTTAGGTCTCTTTTATTTAAATTCGAAAAATAATTAAAAGAATCCTTTAAGCGAAGGTATTTATTTCTTTTAAAACTTGAGTAAGCTTCCAGTTATGCAAATTAAGGGCGGAGAAAGAAAGAGTTCATATACTCAGTTTACGAAAGAAGTTGATTTTCAATCGAATCCATTGCTCTTATTTTCTTGTGATGTGAAAGTTATTTAACGTATTTCAGTCTGATTTTTCTTTGAAATGTCCAAGATAAAAGTTTTTAAAATACATTCATTATTCAGAAAATTAAATGTCGAAATTGCTGCAGTAGAACATTCAACTCTGAGCAATGAGTTGTCAGAATGATTAATTAGCGTATTATATAGGGAGCTCACTAAAGCCACTTACCACCCTTTTAACTACCGAATGGCTGCAGCTATCTTCATCAGAGTGGTGTCTAGGCATGGTAAAGTGACTATGCGCTACTCGATGGAACCACTTACAGCGCCATCTGGTGGAAAACGGTGAAGTTAGCGTTATTATCTCTAAAACGGTACGAGATAGAGGAACGAAGTGAATTACAAAGAATTGATTTTCAGTTCTGCAAATTAAAAGCGGAGAAAGAAAGAGTTCTGATTTTTAGCTCATGAAAGAAGTTTATTTTTAATCGAGTCCATTGCTTTAGTTTTCTTATGATTTGAAAGATATTTAACTTATTTGAGCCCCTTATTTTCTTTTAAATGCCCAAGATAAACATCCGAATTTTTAAGATGCATTCATGAATCGTCAATCCAAACTTCCAAACACTGTATTAAAGCATTTAACCCCCAACTTCAACGCTAGTTGTCCGAATGGATAATCATCGTATTGGATTCAACCAAATGTTTGTAATTCAAGAATTTTTCACAGGAAATTCTAAGGAACTTAATGAATCAAGAATTTTGGAGTTGAAATTGACGAACAAAATTTTTGGCCTTGGTAGAATTTTGTATTAAATATAAAAATGTTGTATAGATTTCAAATATTTGGAGCCAAACATCACAATTATAAACATTTGCAACTCAAGATGAGAGTTCGGAGAAGATTATGCGATTTATCTTATGCCCTGTTAATGTATTACACATCATGATCATAGACACGCTACTGTCTGTCCACCAAGAGAACTCTCGTCGCCAAATTGTCTAGTTAACGGCGGTCACTATAGAAAAAGGTTTTCGTAGGAACAATCCATTTCTAGTAGGTAGAAGTTCATTTAAATTTGTTCCGCAGCAGACCGGCGCCAAGAATAAAAAAAAACTCCGACATCTGTTGGATTGCTCCTATTTGAAATGGGTTTTCCCTAGCATAACCAGTTGCTATAACGACCGCCGTAAACTAGAGAATTTGGCGGCGACAGTTCTCGCGGCGGACAGAACAGTACTATTATATTTTAAAAATAATTAAATATTTCAATAGAATCTATTTGTCACCAATATTCTAATTCGTTCAAGCCATGCGTGCTTATGAAATTTTTTATTTGTTTAAAATTGGAGATGCTTTCATCTTTTCAATATAGGAGAGCAGAATCTCTCGGTATCTTTCTGAAACGATAATTTTCTCGAAAATTTCTCACCTTTTTCAATTAATGGAAGATAAGATCTGTTTTATATCCCTTCTTTTATCTTTCTGATTTCCATTCTGATTTTCCCTTATCTCTACTAATAATAAGGAGAATGTGTGTGTGTGTCTGTGTTGGTCCTCTACAGGGCAGACCGCTAGAACTAGAGCTACGAGATCTGGCACAAACATACTTTGAAGGGTGGAATTCTGCACCTCCGAGCCCTTTTTTGAAATTTCAATTCACATTTTAATTAATTAAAAATTAGGTGAAATTTTTGCGTTTTCCTTAATAACTTCCGAAAATATTACAGCACAAATATATTTTAAACACCATCTGAAAGAGCGAAGAATTACCTTTACAATGATATCAATTAAATTGACGTACTTTTTTTCGAATTTTAATAAATTTTTAAAAATATTTTTTGGCATAATTTACAATAATACTTTTCATTTTTGCAACGCAAATCAAACGCTTTTCATCGTTTACACAAATATTTAATTGCATATTTCTCTTTTATTGTTGTAATCAGAGATAGGATCCTAACACCTTTTGCTTTCATATTTAATTTCATCCAGATTTTTGTGGAGTCACTAAACCAAACTCTTCGAAATATTGTTTCGCTTAAATTAATTAATATATCCACTAAGCTGAATGGTTGCTATGTTTTCATTCTTTTCTCAGCATGTTTTAATCCAGCTAACATGCAGCTGGCCATAAAATCTGCTGCGTCATTTTAATGTTGAAATCAAGTGCATATTTTGCAAGAGAAATAAGAAAGTGAAGATGTCGCCGACAGCTTGTAATCAGGGATTACTGGACATGGTCGGTTAATTGACTCCATTAGGGACATTTATATATGCAATGAACAGAACAGGTTCAAGGTCGCTAATAACTAATAGAACACCGGCTAAATATCTATCACAATTTGAAGTTTAAAAATACGTTTTTAAATCAGCCACGAATATAAAATGATGCAAGATTAAATGAAAATCATATTCCCGGCGAACAAACTGTTCGTCGAAGGCGGTTTGTTAGCTATAAATTCATGAAAAATACATTTTGTGATATAACAGGATAGCGTAGTAGATCCATCTATAGAGTTTTTAGAGAACACACAGATTAGTTCCGGAAGGGGAATGAATTCCTTGTGGCTGAGAAACATAATATGTACACCAGCTCCTACTCAGAGAAAAGAAAGTTCTATTTGTATAGACTCTGTAAAGTCAAATTGAAATATGTCTATATATGATCTTTAGTATTCCAACTGAATTCTCCAATTTTAAAATTTAAGGTCCCCAAAGAAATTTCTATTTGATATGCTATAATTTCAACACAATGCATGGCAGATCTCAATTTTTAGCTATTTGTAATGAAAACGACATGAATGAAAGCATAGTACTATCTTCTCAATATATTTAGAAGAAAAAGGAAATTGGGGAGAAGCTTTTTGATATGAACTCTAATATTTTGCTCATTTCATTTACATGGCATGGTTTTCTCTGAATTTTCCATTCGCTGAGAATTTAACCTTGTTTTATTTAGAAAGTTTCTTTGTTTCTCTTTGTAATTCGAATATTTAAAATTTCTATTTGTCTTATCAATATTTATGCAAACTTCCAAATATTATCGGATTCAGTATTAGGGAATATTCTCAGATCATTTCCGGTAACTCAGACAGCAATGCATGTTTCTCAGTTTTTTTAAAAAAAGAATTAATAGCATTTTATGACGTCATTCAGTATTAGGGAATATTTTCAGAACATTTCAGGTAACTCAGACAGCAATGCATGTTTCTCAGTTTTTT
>BGPR01000418.1:629555-646208 GCA_013235015.1 Araneus ventricosus
GGTAACTCAGACAGCAATGCATGTTTCTCAGTTTTTTTAAAAAAAGAATTAATAGCATTTTATCACGTCATTCAGTATTGGGGAATATTCTCAGAACATCTCAGGTAACTCAGACAGTAATGCATGTTTCACAGTTTTTTAAAAAAGAATTAATAGTATATTATCACATCATTCAGTATAAAAAGAAAGATGTTAAATTCATAAAATATTACTCGGACGGAGTCAGTTAACTTTCACACAGATAAAGAGAAAAAAGCTTAAACTTTTCTTACGAATAGTAGAATGAAAAAATGCAAATGCAACAAACTTCACATTGGCTAACAATTCAGTTCCGATCATAGAGACAAACAAATTCATTTCTTGATTAAATTAGATTGTTCGCAATTGGGCCAGTTATGTTCCAAGAAAAGATGTTTGGAACGTGAAAAACAATAATAAACCATATTATACAACGAAAGAATTAAAAAACTTCCGAAACATTCTTTATCGAGAAAGCGACACAGTTCCTTGGGATTTCAAGAATCGTTTAGGAAACCTATAACTGTTTTTTCTCTCAAAGGAAACAAAATCAATCGAACTTCCTTTTTACTTTTATTTCTCGAAGTACGAAATCCAAACACTAGGAATTGTAAAAAAGAATTATAAAGATAAAATTTTGTAATTATTTTTTCTGAAAATCATTAAATCTAATAAACAGAGTAGTTCCTATATATCTTCTTGATGTGTTAGAAATCTTCAAAATGTGTCATAATTTGAAGACATTCACGTCCTGAGAAAACATAATCATAGATAGCTTGGTTTTTCAAATAATTTCGATATTAGTGTGATAATTTATTTTTTAAGTACAGAAGTTTTGAGGCCTCAAAAACTTTTAGATTAAAAAATGGAAACAACACCAATAAAACAAATGAATAGAAAACGAATTGGAATATGTAAGAAATCTTTGGTTAACAGATTTTTCTATTCATGTGTCTTGTTCTTCAAGAGCTTTGAAATGGATTATGGCGCTTTCTTTTCTTCTTTTTTTCGATTGAATTCTTGCATTCTTTAACTGAAGACAAATTTTATGTTTTAAAATTGAATGTGTCTTTTTTGCTAATATAGAAAAAGAATTGAAATAATATTTCGAAAATAAGACATTATGTAGTCAATGAATCCTTGATGTTTATCGCATGAAATGAAGCACGAATGAATTATTTTGTTCACTAAGATAGAGCATTAAAAAGAAGAAACAGCCCAAACTGTTAAAAATCTGTGTTTATCTCTTGATTGGTTAACACCATCTTAAGAAAAAAAATGACGGGACGCTGTCTTTTTCAAGCAGTCGCTCATGTTAAAGGCGTAGGACTACTTTACTCGCGTGACTCTTTTCCTATTTTGAAATTTTTTTAAACTTTTGTTGTTCCGCTTCATCTCTAAAATACGACATGTTTATGTTTTTAACATGTTACCGAGATATAGAGGATAGCGTCACCAATTCATGCGTAATTTTGTCCAACTTTGCGACTCAGCAGTCGCTGAAATACAATTCCGATTTTCATTTTTTTTGTAACTTTTGTTGTTACCCTTTATCTCTACAATAAGACATTAGTTATGTTTTTAACACATGTAGTTACCGAGATATAGAGGATCGCGTCACCAATTCATGCGCATTTTTGCCCAACTTTACGACTCAGTAGTCACTGAACTACAATTGCTTTTTGTAACTTCCGTTGTTACCCTTTATCTCTAAAATAAGACATTAGTTATGTTTTCAACATATGTAGTTATCGAGAAGATCGTGTCACAAATTCATGCGCATTTTTGCCCAACTTTGAGACTCAGTAGTCGCTGAACTACAATTCCGATTTTCAATTGTTTTTCTATAACTTCTGTTGTTACCTTTTATCTCTAAAATGAGACACTAGTTATGTTTTTAACATATGTAGTTACCGAGATGTAGAGGATCTCCCATACCAAGTTTTGTGGCGTTTTGGCGTGTGACTCAAATTCCTTCCTGGGACATCAATGGGAGAAACGTAGTCCTACCTCAAAAGTTCGCTTAAATTGGTCTTTCAAGAAGTAATAATTGAACACTCTAAAGACAGGAAATATCACGTATCATCTTATTAACATTTAAATTATGGCTAACCTTTAAATACTAACTAATAACTAGAGATTAAGACCTAATTGAGAATAAAATCTGTGCTTTCCTTTATGTGCCGTTTGTTGGGTTGCCTTTGATTTTCCTGTATTATAAGCAATACACCTTTTCTTACCGCATCTTGTGACACTAGAAAACAAAGGTGTCACAAATAATATATATATATCATTAGAGACCTACCAGATAATCTCCATGAGTACAACATATGCACCAACGTATAAATAGAAGTTAAAATTACGTACTCATACTGTATAATTATCTTCTGTGTGAAAAAATATTATTAAGATTGAAAGAGCAAAGTTAAAGTATAGGAGAGGTAAATAAATAAAAAAAAAGCTAAGTAAAGTATGGTAGAGGACTATATTTCAGTGCAAAAAGATTTATTACATAGGGTAAGGTCCCATACCTCGGATACTTTTTTCTCATTAAAAAAAAAAAAGAAACCGTCGACAAGCCGGAATGCAAAGGTTCATTCCTTTAGTTCGGAGATATAAGGAAAAGAACATTTCGCCCTCTATTTTCATGGGGAATAGAGCTAGAAGAATGAAAGTGGATGGAAGAGACTGCAAATGAAAAGAGCTTTCCAACACGGGGTAACATGCATAGGTTGAAAGATACTTTATGTCAGGGACGAGAGGAGGGGAAGGGAGGGAAAACCACTTTTCAGCTCATAACTTCTAAGCAATTGCAGCTATCGAGAAAGTTTAAAATCAAAAATTGTTCGTTATGATTAAGGCGATAATTCGCCTAATTTGAATTCTCTTTCTGTTTTCAATTGTAAAGGAATTATGGGGAAATGAAAATTTCAACCCCCACCAGTTACACCCCCTTTGAGCTGGATAGCATCATCTACGAACTCGACCGAGATTTTCACTCATATATATATATATATATATATATATATATATATATATATATATATATATATATATATATATATAATTTTTAACGAAGGGTGGTTTTGAGTTCTAGGGGTCATGATTAGTGAAAATCTACAGAAATTTTCCGGAAGTCATGTCATCAGAACTATTGCAATAGGTAGACTTTGTATAAAGAATTTACCTAAAATAGGCAAATCAAGCCTAAAACCGAAAGTTTTGGGTGCTTGAGAAACATCAGCAAATAAGCCTTTTATCCTCCTTTAATTTTAATTTAACTGATTACATAGTAATGTAAAAATTAATAATAAATATTCTTTTATTTTTGACTAAGGTACATCATTGGGTTGTAACTCAATCACTTCTGTGCTTTACCCTCGCCAGGGCATTAAAATATGTCATTTTCACTCGTGAAACTGGTACAAAATAAATGCATCAAAATCGTGGTACGCAATTTTAGTACATAATGTGGTTGAACAATATCCTAACAAAAAAATGAAGTTGGCTTTCTTAAAAATATATCGGTAACTAGTTAGAAACTTTTGTTCACTCAAAAGCAAGTGATATATTAATGGCTTTTTGATTATTTTGCAAAGAAAAAGTCTACTAGTCTCAAAAAAAATTTAAAAAGAAGTATCATATTGTAAATATAACATGGCAACAACACAAATTCATTCTGAAAAGAAAAATTTACAAAAATGAAAACAATTCTCTGAACTAGGAAAAAAAACTAAACTAATAGATGTTATACTTACAAAATAAAACCTGAAATTTGTATTAGCCTCTGTGACAAATTAACGGTGCTGGTAAAACCATGACACTTTCCACTTCTTTTCAGCTATCGTTTCCTGTAAATAAAACGCATAACAAACACTTTCCTTTAACGAATATAAACTTCTCCAGAAATAGAAAGTACACGCACTTACGTGAAATTCAATCAACTCTTTAAGTAGAATAATATTTATTCCCTTCTCTGCGAAGTCTGGAGTTCTAAGACCTATTATCTACCCTTATACCCCGTGCTCTACGCTCATAAACTCGGATCCCGTTACCAGGATAGTCATAAAACACCGGAGGCCAGCCTATTCCGGAGTGAGAGAAATAGAGATTGGACTGTGGCCTATATTGCATCATCATTAGGAGAATGAAGGGACTTCTCAAGGTAGTTCTCTGGGCCGGACTGGGAGAATTTCTATTAGTCACTCTCTTTTCCCCTTGCTATCTAGGAGAAACAAGAAAAAGAAGAGACTGATCCCAATGACTGTCATGGTATGAATGTCATTCCGAGTCTCATTAAACTAGTTGATCTGCCGGGATTTAAAGGATAAGCGTTGTTCTTCCGATTAAGTTTTAGTTGTTTGGACGTAACTGTTTCTCGGAAGTAGAGGAAAGTTTGTTCTACACTTAGTATCGCTCTTCAAACATGAAAGAGGAAATCCGTTTACCTCGATTAGGAGTATTTATATGCGGGATTGCCTGGTCATTATGCAGTTGAACTCGAAACTCCTACAAGAGGTTTGTGGTTCGAAATGGCTTTATTTAGACAGATTTAAATTTTTTTTGTTTTTCTTTACAAATATTGAATATATATTCGTTGTTGAATATATATACTTTTCATCTGAAATTCTTTATAAAGGAATTTTAAATCCTAAAGTTATCTTCTTCCGAAAGTTTAAATCCTTTTTAATTCTTGATTATTTTGTATTGGAATACAATTTGTAGTACAGTCCTTTGAGGAAGGTTGCTTAACGCTACGAGTAGCTGGCGCACCCGTGTGCCATAACACTACAGAATACCCCCGAATTCGGAGCCTAAACGGATCCCTATCGGTTGAATGAATATGTGTGAAACTTTATTGAAAAGCAAAAGCAAAAAAATACATCATGAGATATAAAAACACATAAAAGGAAACATAATTATACATGAACAAAGAAGAATATAATGAAAAGTACGTAGAGTGTTACAATCCGAGTATAATATAAAATGTATCCAAGAGGAGTTACCATAGAAGTGCAGTGAATTGGGTAGAATGGTTCCTTTAGTTACATTATTTCAAATAGTTTCAGCTCCATGATTCGGGGCTGTTAGTGTTGTTCGATGCAACGATGAAGAAGAATCAATAATGTATTACAACCGGTTATATTGATGAATATTGTCGCATAACATAACATAACACCTCTGCATACCACCCCAACTCGGATCCATGGTGGCTCCCTGTCAGTTGGGTGGGTATGCGTGGAACTTTATTGATATAAAGCAAGAGCAAAAAAAATTATATAAAAGGATACAGAGAGGAAATACAAATATAAAAACTAATATATACACAAGCATATATACACAAATAGAAACACACTAAACGAAGAAGGGCGTGGAGGAAGACATGAGCTATGTAGTGGGATGAACAATGCAGGTTATTGTGGAGTTATTCTGGCTGTTCCGATTTAAGTAGGTCTTCGCGGCTGGTGATAAAGTTGAGGAGGTCTTTTATTTTGTTTGTTAGCAAGCGATTGTTGGTTATTGATTTCGTCCAGGCTTCTATGCGTTGATCTGCTGGACACGTGAGGTGGTAAGAAAGCGTGAGGCGGCATTTGGTGGCATAGTGAAAAGGCGTGCCAGGTTCTCCACAGGCACAGCAGTTATCCGGGTGTTTTCCGAATCGGAAAAGATAGGATGGGAAGGACCCGTGCCTTGTGATAAACTGGATGAGCTGTCTCGGCCAGTTATGATTTCGAAGTCCTACTTTCTTTATGACTTCATATGTGGAGCGGCCATTAATGTCATCATCGCAACGGCACTGTCACTTGGTCAGGGCTCTCTGCTTGAGATCCTGTTTTGCACTGCTTCTGGGAAGGGGAACCGTGAGAACTGCTGTCTCCGTGGACGTAATTTCCTCTTTGACCAGCTCATCAGCTTTCTCGTTCCCCAGGTGCCCTACGTGGGCTCTAATCCAACCCAGCTTGATGTTACGAGTGTTGTACAGATAGTCTTGAATGAATCTAGCTATTGTATTTCTGGTTTAATAGGGCTATATTGCTGTCGCTCCAGACCTTTATTTGTTTTTGGTGTTTTTGGGCATATTTAATCTCTCCTTGGAGTATTAGCAATGCCTGAAATATAGAATTTTTTGGAGAAAGTCGTCCCTTCCATTGTGCTGTAACTTCTTGCTGCTGGCCAAAGACCTCAGAAGGCAGATCCAATACCCTGTTCCAGTTTTGAGCCATCCGTGAATATATTAATTTCGTCCACAGCACCCAGATTTTCTTCTAGGTTTACTCTCTCTCTTCGTCTATAAACTCCGCCGGGTGGCACGGCCAGCCTGTCTCTTTTTCTTCATAGGTTTCGTAATCATATTCTTCTCCTTCTTTTGTTAGATATTTCTTCAAACGTGTCAGCTGAACGAAATGTGCCTCTACTTCTAGTTTGATGTCTAGAGGCATTATTCCTGTAATGGCCTGAAGAGCTGCTGTGAGTGTTGTTCTGTATGCTCCCGTGGTGTTAAGTAGGAACTAACACTGTAGAAAAAATTCTCGCAACCATCCTAAAAATTGTGGACTGGTTTCTGTGTTCTGTCTTGTTAGTTATACTTTTTTATTTTAATGCCCATGCCGGTCCGGCCTACCCGCAAAGGTGTAAGGTACTGAGCGGGCCGGCAGGGAAAGAAAAAGCCACAAAACCATCTAAACGACAAAACGGCCAATACAAACTATAAAGCTAAAATCCTTTCTCCAAAGTAAAAACCGACACCAAAAACCGAACAAAAACAACAAACTGATAAACAATCAGTTGTGTCAGCCGGTCGCAAATGCCATTACTGATTTTATAAGTCTAAATAAGTTTGGATTGCTCCTGGCCATTATATCCTAAATTTTTAAACCTTTTTTTAAAAATTTTTTTTTAAAAAAAGGCTTTTTTCTGTGTTCAACAGACGGATCCTTTAAGTGAAATTTAGCAGTAAGAGGACACCTGAACACATAATGGTCGGCATCCCCGACCAGACCACAGGCACAAAGAGGTGAGACCAGTTTTATGAACCTGTGTAGACAACAGGGAAATGGTCCATGATCAGTTAAAAAGTAAATTAAACATTTATTGGTGATTAAAAATTTTTTGTCGACGCCGGCAACAAAACTTCTGATTCTATGTCCTGATTCAGACTGAGAGCCATCCCGGAACTCTCCCCATTCTCTAATTAGGTTTTTGGAAATACTGTATTTTAAACACGAATAGGGAGTAGGCAAGTTGTTACTTATACCTAGGGATCTCTGGAATTTTTACTCCAGGGTTGGCAGTGATATGAAGGGTGAATTTTTCGATTGAATTACGAAAGAACTGGTGGTGGCTGGTCGCTGTTCTTAAGCTAATGTGCTCTACTGCTCAACTGGGTATTCATCAGATTTCTGGTTTCTGGAGGTGAATACAGCCGTCTTCAAACAGCAAAATCTTTTTATTTTTTCAGTAAAGCTTAATTATTTTCAGTTTCTTTTTCTTGATTGATATCATAAGACTCTTTCGTTTTTTTGTAATAAATCAATTCATTAAGAATAATGAATATTTTCACTTCAAAGCGATTAAAATATGGATAGTGATAACTGAAGTAGACAGTACGCAAAATACTATGAACGATAGCGACTAAAATGGATGGCATATTGCGCGTTTTTATGCGACTTAGGAAAATAGCTAAAGGCTTTTTAAAAAAGAGGATTTTCCTCTAAAAAATGCAAAATTTAACTACACATAATTTACTTATTAGTTTTTTAAAACTAAGGGCTCTCAAATACATTGGCCACTTTTAAATGCACCCAGCTAATATTCACGACTATTAAAATGGTCGGAATGATACAAATTGTACCTTTCTTATATAATGCTGACTCGAGTTGTCACTGTATATAGAAATACTTGAATAAAATTATCTTTGTACAAATTTTATATAATTTTTAACAAGTTCTATGATGAACATGACGTTTTCCATATGCCTATTAAAGATCTTTTCCTTGAAAGCAGTCTGGAATACACTATCTAATAAATAAATAAAAAAATAAAATAAATTCACATTCATTGAGGCATAGATGAAAACTAAGGTTTATTTTTTCTTAATACGTCTAAATTGGTTGCATTCCCTAAAAAATTCCTGTTTTTACTTCTGTTTTGTTTCTTCGAATATAGATGGCGCCAAGGGACTAGTGTTTACTTCAATAATAATTTGATAATACCTCCTTCTAAAAGAAAGTTAGCGTGGGTTTGTGTGATTACGTGAAAACCCTTTTCTCTTTTTCTCAACTATGGGCATAGGGTAAGTTTTTATTTATGAAGGCTAATTTTAATTCATCCAGAGGGCTGATAAATTTAAACAATCTTATTAGACGAGTACGTATCGAATGGATGGACGAGTAGAATGGATTCCTTGTTTGCTTTTTGTTTTATTCGATTACCTCTGAGTTTATCTTTGGTTTTTGGCTTTCTTTGTATCATATTGATTTCTATTGTTCTTTGATGTTTTGATGTTTATGTTTTTTTTCTCTTTATATTGAAATTATGCTTTTTGGTGTAGAGATCTCTTTTGTTTTTGTTTGGGAAATTTCGGGCTAAGAGAAGCGATGTTTGGCGTAATGCTAGCTTCTTACAGAAAAATTTCCCAATTATTATTTTGAATCCATTTCGAATAAAGTCCTTAGCCCTTGAAGAAATGGACTAGAATGGATTCCTTGTTTGTTGTTTTATTCGATTACCTCTGAGTTTATCTTTGGTTTTTGGCTTTCTTTGTATCATATTGATTTCTATTGTTCTCTGCTTTTTGTTTTGTTGCTGGAATTGCGCGCTATTTAAACATTGTACATATTTTATTTAAGTTTATTTTCTAAATTTTATTCTCTAAATTTTATTGTTTATAAATAAAACTTTTTGTTGTTCAGTTAAGATTCTATTTTTAAATTTATTCTAATTTTTCTAGTTGATTGTCTTTCAGCTTCACATGTTTACAGGTGTTTTTAAATTGAATTGCTTACAACTTTTAAATTCATGAAGTGCATCCTTTTGCCTTTTCGCACTCGTTATTTCTAAATTTAATCATGCGTTTTAATTTTTCCGTGCTGTATTGCATTCATTTTTGTAATTTTGAATCTTTTTTTCAAAATGTTTTTTAATGTTTTTTTGTGTCTGTTTTCAATCGTTGCACTCTGTAATTGGATTCTTGTCTTTTTAATGTGCGTTTTCTTCTTTTAAATAAACAAAAATACAGAGTCTATAGAGTTTTTAACAGGTTATATGAGGGACCTTGTGCATGCGGCAGTCGTAGTTATTTTCTTCAAAATAGGGGGAAGTGAAGAATGGAAGGGGTAATGATTACATTTTACGTAGCGTACTCCGGAAATGCGCTCCCCTGACTCACTGCATGACACCCCTTTCCGGTGTAAAATTGTCCAAAAGTGCTAGTCTCGGGATATTAAATCGAAAAATATGTCATTTCGTGTTTTTAAGATTAATTTTTTACAATTTTTAAATTCCTAGTGTGTTTTTAATAGTTTTGTGATTGTGTGTATTCAACTTTTAATCATTTATCCTTTTTGAACTTTTTAAAATTTATTCGTTTTAATTCTTAAATCTTCAATGTGTTTAAAAAGTACATGCGGATATTTTACAGCTTTTAGTGTTATCCAATCCATTTATTATTTTAATACAACAAATAAGAGAGAAAGAGTACAGTATTTCTATTTATTTCTTAAGCTGCACCTCTACTTTATACTGAATTCATGAAACAATACATTTCGATACTTGAAAGAAAGTATATACGTAATTAAAATTCATTTATAGTTGACGGTATTTTCGATGATAAGCTCGAAGAAAAAGAACCGGATGATTTACTTTTATATCTTATAGACAACTTCCTGATTTTAATAAATATTTTAGGTATTTATCGAAAGCATTTCTTACTCGTTTTATTCTAAACATGTAAAAGAAAGCTTTAATTCAATTTTTAACTTTTTGGAGCTGGTAGATTTTTACTCTTTTCTACCGATGAAATTTGAAATGTAAAAGACACCTTTAGTTTTAAAACGCCGGTGTTCATGGATGTGGAACACAAACTTTGCCATATGAGGCAATATCTATGCAAATATATTCAGTTGATAGCAGTCTGCTTATAGAGAATTCAATGGCCCAGAAGTTGGTTTAATTCAGGAAACAGCGAAACCCAGGTGAAAGAACATTGTTCGTAGCGATCGATTAATAATTAAAACCGTGGAAGAGATAAAAAAATTTCTTTCCACAGGCTGAAATCTTTGTAATGAGGAATTAACCAGCAACTTTTGACAAGGAAGATGATATGGGATCTCTTCATAAAGAAAGGTTTTACTTGTAGTTTTGCTTTGAACATTTGCTTTGGGTGTGCAATGAGATTTTTATTGGTCTCTTGCGCATGCGATGCCTGCGACATCTGGAAAGGAGAAATTCCGCACGCGATGCCTGCGGCATCTCAAGGGGTGGTGCCGGGAAATTTTTTTAAACTTAAAGAAACATAAGCTGCTTCGCTTTTTCATCGAATGTTACAAATCTAAGTTTTTTAAAATTCAAAAGTAAGTTCTCATCTCAAAATGTTCCTTCGTCCAAATATCAAAAGTAGCGAAGAGCACAACAGTCTAAAGAAATCCAAAAATTTCAGAAACAGGAGCGATGTGCAAGTCAGTCAAAACAAATCCACGATCAAAACTGTCTAAAATCAAATCATAGAATTCTAAACGAAGTATTATTCAAATTCGATTATTATTCAAATTTGACCAATTAAATCGAAGATAGTAATTAAAACGCGGCGCCGATGCGCAAGACACCAATATAATGATCTCTACGAGAGCAAAACACGAACATAATGTTCTTACATCCCTAACCTTCTTCCTCTTGGCGACGATGAATTGGCGATCCAATGTGCGGAGAAACGACTGCGTGTCCAAAACTTAAGATTGAACTTTTTTATAGATTAAAATGCAAAATTAATGTCAGCCACGTCAATTTATCTGCGATCAAGAAAGTTCATTAATAACTGTCGACTGTCATGAATATAAAGCTATCGAACAGCATCTCGCTTGCCTAAGTAACTCAGTAAACATGACTTAACAAGTTAAATAAACAGCTTCTCAAAGCATTAATAACACCGCATCTAATGCACGTTCATGACTTTTTCATCCTTTCGTGCAATTAAGACAACTTGCAAAATCTAATTTCATTCAATTGGCTGCCCTAAAATTAGTTCCTTAATTTATTCTTCAGAAAATAAGTTTTAGTAGATTTAGAGCTGCAGGGTAATTGCATAGGTTTAGACGCTACATGATGTGGAAGGACCCGCTCCTGTGATTTATCTGTTTAGTGGCTTTGTTCGCCATGCTTGGAAAAAATTTTCCATCTCTAAAGTTCTTAATTTAATATGGGAAGCTTTGATATTAGTCCTAAATTTGTACGAATCTGGGTGACATAAATATTAAGACAAATATTTCTCATCCCATCCACCCATCTCCATTTCCACACATCTCGAAAACACATTTAGAAACTCTAAAAGGCCGTCACAATTTGGAGATGGAGTACAGCACTTCCCTCATTAAACAATATGCTACAGTGCTGTTAAAATTTCTAATTGAAACGTTTGAATGGCCGACGAAATGCACACAATACAGTTTAGAGGAACAAGTTTATCGCATGTAGAAAGGGTCTGTGGTAGCTTGTGATTTATCTATTCTGTAAACGCTTTACTACTCTGTGTGAATATTGTATTAAAGAGATTGATAATTAAACTGCATATTAATACAAAATATTTGTTTTAGGATTTTATCCCGAAGTTTCAACGAAAAATCTACGGCGCGGACCCGAACTGCGCCTTTCTTATGTTTTTTCATCATTTGGGATAAAGAAAGAATCTTATGTAACTTCATCAAAACTTTTCCTCGAGGGTATTCAAATTCATTTATTGAATTGTTTGCAAATTGTGGGCTATTACCCTAATTATTTTTCCCGTAGCAAACAAAACATATTGGAAAAGAAAGGAGAATTCATTTTGTCTGCTTCCAATATTCTTCTATCTAGGTTTTTAAATTCACAATAATATCATGGTATATCCACTGTAAACACTGAATAAGGCTAAATCTAGCTACATCCATATGCATCAAAAGTAGGTTTGCATGTTGCAGGCTAGGCTATGGAAGTAATGCCTACCTTTAATAGTGTAAAAATGTGATGCAATCTAAGAATAATCGCAGCACTCCCAGCGGTGATTCTTGGAAAATAGAGATTTTATCTCGAAAACTATGATAGACAGGAAAAGCTGAGTTAGGTGCTAAATAAAGCTGCATCTTTTTTACAACTTGAACTTCCTGAAGTCCTATATAATTTTGAGTAAAAGGAAGAAGTTATACAGATGGCATATTGACGAATTCTAAAACTCGTGGTTCTGTGTGTGAACGATAGACCGCGTTCCTCCAAAATTAAAAAAAAAATCTAAGTTTTTCTCTTTATCGCATTTTTTAAAAGCTTAGCAAAAGTTATTCATTGTGAAGACAGCATTGTTTTCAGAAACACTGGACATCAAAATTTGCCTCTCTAGGAGATGCACTGGTGTATAAAAGTTTAGCACAATTCTTCTGGTGCGAGTTAATATGGATAAAATGGTTCGCAATCTGCTGAATTAGCAAAACACCTCTAACTCTTTTATTTCGCTTATAGTTAAGCGGCATATCGAAATATTTTGAAAAATATGGCACCAAAAATTCAGAAAGAAAAATTGAATCCTTAAATTTGTTATTTAAAAATTATGATCGAGAAAATTTCACTATTAAATAGGTATCAAATTAAAATATTTTTTCCAAATCACTTCGTTCGAACTAAGCAGATAGAACTATGGATACTATGGATAGAAGAAGATGGAACTCAAAATAACTTGGCGATAAATATTACAATTTGGCAAAGAAATATATATAAGCGAAAATTTGTCGTTGCTATGAAGATCAGACGATTTATAAGTCAGGTGAAATCTTCTTGGCGAGAAGTGTCTGATAATTCCAGTTAGGCTTAACAATGACAAGCGAATTTTTAAAGATTTTTAAATTGTTTACTGCGCCATATAGGGTAAAAAAGAAATAGTTTAGATGGTAACTTAGTTGAAATATAAATTTAAAACTAAAAGATAGCCAAAGATTATAAAAATAGATAACACTTATTTAGAGAAAAGCGGATAACAATACACAGCGATACAAAGCCATAAGCGAACTGTGTTTAGTTACAATTCTGATGTCATTATTTCAATTTTTGGTTGCCCCTCAATCTTTTATTACCAATTAGTATAATTATATATAATTAAAATATTTATTTTATTACCGAATTATAATAAATAGAAATAAAACATATAGACCGTTTTCTATTGCGTCAGGAAATATTTCTGCCAAATTTGAAATAAATCGAACAACGCATTTGGTTGTAATCGCGCAACAATCATACAGACAGACAAGTGCAAAATGCTGGAGTTAAAACGTAGACTTCGCTTCGCTTGGTCAATTACTAAAATTATATTTATTTAGTATTTAAATTTTTTATTACAAATCAGGGACGAGTTTTTACCCTACATGAGCATCGTTCAGTGTTTTTTCTTCCATTCATTAAATAAAAAATTAAATCAAGTAAGTTTAATTATTATATAGATACAACAACATTTTACACTATCTTGAGTAAAAAAGTTTTAATTTTTTTTATCATGTTACAGAGATATTTCCAAACACAGTTTAGTTTAATTATATTATCTTCTCGTCTTTGGAGTAAAACTAGGGATATTTTGGGACGGAATTCTTAATTTTGAACCGCGGTCAGATGACGAGAACGATACCTGAGCTGGCACTTTTACTCCAAACTTCAGCGCCACACCAACGGGAGGACGTTTGACCTCCTTCGTATGATATAACTTGTAACAGGCTCAATACACGATGGATCTTCAGTGGAATCGGGTTTCGAACCTAGAAATCGTCCGGCTCCGAGACCGAAACATTACCGCCAGGCCACCGCTGCCACCCAAGCAAAGTTTAATAAAAATACTTTAATCAAGGAAGATAAGCAACAGAAACAAGAATTCAGCCAATTAATCGCCGGCATATTGAGTTTTATTTAAATCAGGAGTGTGCAAATTTTATAAGAGAGACCAAAAGAATTTCTTTTTTTGGCGGGCGAATATTTTTATTATAAAACTCACTAAATTTTAGAAATATTATTTATTATAAAGCTAATTAAATTTTAAAAATATAATTTTAAAAACTCTTTAATACTAAAGCGAAGAATGAAACTGTGACTAAAACTTTAAAAGTTCTTCGTAATGTGGTTCGAATTGGAATGAACTGATTATAGTATTTTTTAAAATTATTGTACCAATATTTTAAAATCTTCAGCTGGCTGCATATGTCCATAGGGCCGTAGTTTGTCCATCACTGGTTTAAACATTTGCAACAATTATTTAAAAAAATTGTGAGAAACATTGCACTTAAAAAATATTTTGACCAAATAATGTATAGTAGCTAACTACTTCTTTCAAATAAGGGCCTATTTAAAACAAATTTTTCACTTTCTTAATGCTATTTATCACAATTACGTGATGATATGTGATCACGTGATACAATCAATAACTTACTAAACGTTTTTATTTACTTACATTATATTATATATAAAATATATAGTCTTTGTTAATAAATAATGTTTCTTTTGCTATCCGCTGTCATATTTTTCAATTAAACATGAGCAGAGAAATATTTCGTATATTTTTCAATATTTAAATTAAAAATTATTCTTTGTTCGTTCTAATCATAACAATGCATAACTCAATACTGCTAATTTAAAAGGGGTAAAAAATCTAATTAAGAAATTGCTCCGTTTAATTAACCAAAATTACTTTTTCGGAATCAGTATCATCCTGAGAATTTTTCTTGATTTTATTAAATATTGGGAAACAAATTCATTTCAATCAGAACAAAACTTTATGCACGGAGATCAATAAATATAGAAACGATTCAAAGTATTTATTGATTATTTAAAAAAAATGAGCAAAAGGGAGAAAAACTATTGAATAGATTATTTGGTAGTATTTTCAATACGCATGAATTGGTTAAGCGATCCCTCATATCTCGGTAACTATGTATGTCTAAAAAACATAACTAATGTCTTATTTAGAGATAAAGGGTAACAAGATGAAGTTACAAAAAAAATTGAAAATCGGAATTGAGTTATTGACACTAGTCGCACACACCCGTAAAAAAATATCCGTTTTTTTCCCGGACTTTTTCGTATATTGATTTATTTTAAAGTGTTTTGTGCAAAACGGTTTTTCACCGTTTTCCGCTGTTTACAACGGTTTAAAAACCGTCAGATCAAATTCTATTTTCGTCATAGCTGGTATTGATTTCCGTATGATAATCCTTTCTTAAATGTAATTTTATTGTTCTTACTTTCATGTTTTAATAGGGTTCCATCTCCGCTATTGTTTACACATGTGATAAGCAACCCTGTTGTCACTCAATGAAAGCTAACCTAAAACACAGTTTCCGGCTAATAGTTTGATTTTAACACCATACTAGGTGGCGCTCTAGAGCTATAGTGACTCAAAACTAAATAGATTTATTTTTACTCATTAAGTCTCCGGTGGTCTAGTGGTAGAGTGACACGCCTTTTATTTCTATGAACGCGGTTTCGATCCCGGCTCGGAGGAGTTAGAAGTTTTATCACCAACTTAACGAAATCGTCCAAGTAAGTTCAAAAAAATTATATACATCTAAATTAATTGAAATTAAAAGTAAGCCTTGATTAATTAATATTCCTAATTGATAATAAACATCAAAGCATATTTCAACTCAACTCGGAACAACACAAGAGAGAAACAACTAACCCAGTCGATGATTGTCAATGTACTTCGATGACTTATTTTTACCGAGAAAACATTCATACGGTAAAAACCGTTGTGACTACGGATTCCTTCTTCAACTTTACGGGAAAAAACTTGTTCTCGTATGTATAAAAAAACCGTGATACCCTACGGATTTACTTAATCTCTTACGTTGTCTTGCACAACCAACCCAGCTTCCAGTTTAAAACCGTAAATTTTACGGATTTTTTTTATGCAGTTTTGCAAAAATACGCATGAATTACTGACTGATCTCTATATCTTGAACTACATATGTTAAAAACATAACTAATGTCTTATTTTAGAGATAAGGGTAACAATAGAAGTTAATAAAAAAACTGACTTAAGATAAAATTTACGAGAAACTTCGAGAAGCTAAAAGAGTCATGGAGTAATGTAATCCTAAGTTTTACAACACGCGCTGTTTGAAAACAGCCTCCTCGTCATTTTTTTTTTTTCTTATCATTTTCGCATAGTGTTTCATTATCATTCCTGAATATCATTGCCAAAAAACGTCCAACATTTTATCTTTATATTTTAACTGTTTTTATTTTTAATTTTTTTTTAAACATTTTCCTTTGTGGTGAAACACATGTTGCGGATGATTACCAGAAAACGTTGAGGGTTCTATTGAGATGAACAAGGAGTTATTTTCTTTATTTCCTTAATTGATTTTCAGTCGTGTTATGTAATTAATGTGTCCTGAGAGAATAAAGTGAAGTGCG
>BGPR01000419.1:0-43909 GCA_013235015.1 Araneus ventricosus
CAGTGATTGTTCAATTACAGTACAGCTTTTAAGAGCTCCTGTGTAGAGGAGAAAATAAATATTAAATTTTCTAGCTGTTTATTTAGCCAACTAATGCTTTAAGATATTTCAAAAAACACTGATATTTTTTTTTACCATGATACATTTCTTAGACTTAAAATTTCTTTTTAAACTGAGGTTTGTACAAAAATCTGTTGCGTAACGAATTATTATTATTATCTAACTAGCCTCGGGACCAGTTAATCTGTCGTGGGAATGAAGATTTGAATTAATCTGTCTATATTTTATGTCATGGTCTTTAACGACGTAATTTTAAAACTTCAGATTGTGGTGATACTTTTACGCGTTCTGTTAGTGACCTGTTGGACCCTCTTCTGCACTTCATTTAGCTCTATAAATGTCCTGATGTAACCTAAATAACCGAAGCCATGTAAATAACTGCTGTGTCGCGGTATTTATCTTTAATTTCCTAAATTGAAAAGCCAACAACACCAACACAATAAAAGTTTCAGCCCACATAAAGTCACCAATGGCTGTGAAGCAAAGAAAGGTTCTTTCATCTTAATCAATGATGATATCATGCCTTCGTTCATGTAGGATCTTCATACTATTCATAAGTCGTGCCAGGGATCTTTTGTTTTGAGCAATATTTTCACACAACGTCTATGGGATTTCAGCAATGGACTTCATGAAATGAAAGGGTTTTGTTACTGGACAGTGGTCTGGATCACGTTTATCACTGCAAGCGCACCGATCGTGCGAGCATAAACTGAACCTGTGAAGATAAGTCACGAAAGGCTCATGTCCTGTGATGAATTGATTGATTTTTGAATTGAATGAGGC
Organism: Araneus ventricosus; assembly: GCA_013235015.1. NCBI lineage: Eukaryota > Metazoa > Arthropoda > Arachnida > Araneae > Araneidae > Araneus > Araneus ventricosus. Next base: position 844 of record BGPR01000419.1, read on the forward strand.
TCGATTAATGTTAACAGGAGGTACGTAAAGGAAATTTCGCCGTCCCGTTTCCGAAAGGTTTCGTCTATCCTGCCAAATTTTCAAGGGAACACTTTTTAAGGTTTTTTAAGGTAATATTTAGGGAGATTGGTCTTTATGTTGACAGCACTGCCATGAGTTCCCTGTTTAGCTAACGGGTCAGCAACCTCGTTTCATTGTACACCCGAATATCCATTAACCCAGGAGATCACAACTTCAGTTGTTAAGGAGCTCCAGATCAGACGTTCAAGATTCCCCGGATTAATAGTTGAGATTGGATGAAGAGCCAATGACGATTGACTATCTGTATGAAAGTGCATAAGGGACTCTTGTGATAACCAGCGAATGGCTTCTCTATGCTAACATTTCAGCTTGAAAAAACTATTATTATCATCCAACTTGGCGCACCATTTATGATTGTCGGTTTTTGAACCGTTCGGTAAAAATTTGAAATTCGGTTTTGTCTGTGCGTCATTTTTCTTCAAAAGAGATGAGAAATTATATATGTGCAGAATGAAGAAGGCTGCGTGGTGGAGCTTAGTTACGAGGTTCCCACGACCTTCAAAAGCAGTGAGTTGAAACTCGAAAGAAGATGGCATTAGTAAATGCAGTTTCTCTTCCAATAACAATGTCAACTTATTCAGGACCTGCGAGGAGAAGCAGGGAATTACTGCCGCGTCAATAATGAAACGGCTGATGTAATAGAGCCAGACGAAGATAAGACAGACGAATAAAGCTTAACACATTAGCATGCTACAATTTTTCGGACTAGCCGTACGAATCTACTTAAATTTTTTTTTTTTACAAAAAGAGTTTTCTAATTTATTTGCTGAAATTTATTCATTATTGACCAAGAGAAGCGAGGTCTGCGTTTTAACTCGACCTTTCAGCATTTTGTCTGTCGGTAAATTTGTTTGTTACGTAATCACGGCCAAACGCATTATTTCATTTTCTTCGAATTTGGCGTAAATGTTACTTGAAGCGATGAAAAGTGGTGTATATGGAAGGATTTTTATTTTTTGAATTCGTTTCAAGATGGTGGTCGCTTTTCTTATTTTATTGTTTTGGCGAGTCAATGGCGAGTTTGGCACTATTAAAAAATTTAAATTATTGTAGTGAAGGCGAGACATTTAATTGTAATTTTGTTAATACGATGAAAGCAGAAATTTAATTTCCACATGACTTATTGAAATGAAGGATATACTAACTTCTTCCTTTAGGGCGGAAGAGATGTACTAGTAGAATATTACCACGCTGGTGCAACTATTGTACCACTAAACGGTTAGGATTTCACTCTACTGTTGCAGGTAATCTATCTGTCTTCTAATACCCGAAGAAAGATTTTTTTTCTATCTTATAATTTCATCTCATGGCTATGGAAGAAACTATAATTAATGCTCAATAGGAATCGAATGAACGGTTGAATGGGACAATAATCTTATTTGAGAATGACTTGAAGAAAAGCACTCTTCTGTTTCTTCATCAAAATCACTCGTTTTAGAGAGATATCTGATGTTTCGTCTACTTAGTAATGTAAAGAAGTAGGTAATAAGTTCTTTGGTAAAATGTATGCATTGTTAGTGAAGCATTTTTTAATACAGAATTCCAATTTTTCTGGGCAAAAAGAGCTTATTTGGATTACTCAGCACTGTATACTTCGGCTAAATTCTAAAAATATAAACATATAGGTAAATAAATGAAGAGCAACAAAAATAAAAGATTTTAAAAATCTACAAGCTAGCAATAAAATTTACAATTAAAAAATTTGTAATCGAATGTGCGAGTTTTTTTAGGCAGTGTAGTTATAAGTATGAATTATAATGGTATTTTTTTCATCGTGACCTGCAAAAACAGTGGAAAAATGGCCTTACCTTCAACTCACAACACTATTCAACGAACAAAATAGTTTCTGTTTCTATACTTCCTTTGCATGAAAGTAAGAAATTCTAAATAGCATCAAAGTTAAAAGTAAATAAATATTAATCCCTTAACAGGACAATTTTTTTTACCAGAAGCGTTCCCAAAAAAGCATAATTTTTACTGCATAAATTCACGGCGGTTTAAAAAAATTCCCTTCAATGACAGCCGCAGATGGAAAATATTTCAGTGACTTGGTCAAGTTAGGCCAACTGTTGAAAAATTTTATAGTATTGTTACGCGAATTCAAAATTCGGGGCAAACCGGAAAAAGAAAGGAGAATATATCGATGTCCATACGCCGTAGAGGCAAACCGGTTATGGCCAAATTTGGGTGCTGTCCTACCGCCAGGAGAAAAGCCCTTAGCAGGGTTGCCTCAAATAGACGAGTCGGAGTAAGGAGAAATACGGATATAAAATTAACCGCAACATTTGGGAAACTAAGTGCACTTCCGTTTGGCGAGGAATTCATTTTTGAACGAAGTACAAAGAGAGATGAGACTTCCGTCTGTTCTATCTACGCTAAATGAAATAAAGACCTTTCCTTCACACCAAAATGCAGTGGAATATCCCGTTTGCATAACAACCGCCACCGGCATGTCTGGTGTCTAGGGTTTTTATCGTGGCTGTAGGACAGTAGCCCGTACGCCATACGGGAAAACTGATTAAAGGGTTAAACCAATGATGAATGATATATGAATAAATAAATAAATATGTGTTATCGTTAAAAGTATGAAATCCCTTATTTCCTAAAATACGACGGTTACCATCCGTTATTTCGAAGAATATCTTTAACTGAGATGATCAGTCATTTCACGAATTAATTAGATATTCAATGAAATAACTGAATTATTTTACTTAACATTTGAACACTTTTAAAAGTAAAAAAACTAAAAATTTCAACGATTCGATTTTTACAATTATTATTGATATTCAATACACGTTAAATGATGCATTGTAAAAAAGTGAATATATATATAAAAGCGAGTTATCGAAAATTCCAGGTGTGTTTACACAGGCGACTTTTTTTACGAAAAATAAAGACGATTATTTTACGAGAGACTTTTAGACGTGCACTGAATTGAATTCAAGAAGATGGGTTGCAGCAATATGCTGCTAGTTTCGGATTTGAAAAGAAAATTGATGGATTTTTCATATTTAAAGTTATTCATATATATTGCCACTTTCGAAGTAGTGGTTGTATCTTCAGAGATTTTTCATAGTTTAGTTCAAAATCCAGGAAAAGGAGTGAATTTTTATGGAAAAATAGAAAGTGATCGTGAGTATCAAAAAAATTGTTATTTTTTAATATGTGTAGATTTATATTCTCAACTTTTATGATAATCATAATTTATTATATTATAGACGAAACTTTTTTACAAAATGCAATGTTTGTAGATAACAGCAGTTATAATAAAAATTAAAACAATATTTCCAATATAAAAAATCTCTTAAAAATAATAAAAGTGCTCTATGTTCATTGGCGCTCGTCAGGAAGTATGGTTGGACGTAGAGCTACCAAATTTGGCAAAAATATGCTTTTTAAAATATTACTTTTTAATAATCTTTTTCTGAAATTTCAATTAGATTTTTAATTAATTAAAAATTAAACTAAATTTTCAAGTTTGTGTTAGTAAGCTCTAATAAAATAATTGCTCCAAAACAATTTTTACATATTTTTTTTAAATTTATAGTTAAATTTGACTATGTATGTGAACGCGAAACCTCAAAAACGCAATTTGCTAGACAAATTATCAGAACGTCAAAATTATAAATCTGTATAAAAGTTTGGATCCATCTAGTGAATGGAAGAGGTTAAAATGTCACTCAATTCAATGCACTGCACTACGAAACTTAACACAAAACTCGCCATATTGTAAACATAAGGTTGGTGAGACAAGGGTGGCCAATGTTCCTAAGGCAGCCCCCCCCCCCCCCAAAGTAGTATTAATTTCATTTTTAATCACAACATGGTGCTACTGCATTGTAAATCATGTATCTGCAGTGAACGTGGCTGAATTTAAAGTGATAATCTCGATCAGTGATTTCACTTGTGAGGAGTAGTCGTTCTAATTTCCAGGTAAGAACATATTTTAATTTACATGTGCTTAAATTCTTAAAACTTTAAAATATGATACGTTTTCTGAAAGCTTATTTCTTTCTCTTTAACCACACTTACTTCAATTCTAATAAATTTATCATATTAACAGTTTTAAGTCGTGCAAATGGCGATCATATGCATGTTTCCAAGGTGGCCCGGGTTCGGGCCACCTTATTAAACAAATATGGAAATCAATGTTGTAAGGATAATTTTCAAAATTTCTACTTAAATACAGTGAAACCTCTTGGAACGGCCACCCCTGCATAGCGGCCACCCCTCTCAACGGCCAATTTTTCGTGGCACGGAATTTTCGGCCCATAGACCTAATGCTAAAATAACCTCTAGCAACGGCCACCCAACCCCTCTGAACGGCCGCCGGATGGGTTCGCCCATCCCATTTAACAAACGCATCGGTTAGAGATTTACTTTTAAACTGAAAAACGAAGTTGAAAAAAATTCTTTTTTTCCGAGAAAGGTAAAAACTTAACAGTCACAAATTGTATCCCTTTTTCAAAAAAGGTAAAAAATTATTAAATAAAGTACTATTTTCTCTTTAGATAAGTCTCAAACTTCACTTTAAATAAGAAATATGTGTCAGACTTGTTTATATTATGTATCATAGCAATTATCTTGCAATTGTAACGAAAACCCTTCAGAGCGGCCACCCCCTCTGAGCGGCCAATTTTTCTCGGAACGGAGGGGTGGCCGCTCAGAGAGGTTTCACTGTACCTGAAAAAATTTATTAACATTTATTGTTAAATTTATAACAATAAAAATTATATTTTTTATTTAATTACTGAATGGTGTTATATTTTTATTTGCCTATCAGAAAAATCTCATGAAATCTAAAAGAAACTTTTGTTAATTCTTTGCCTAGTTATTGCTATAAGCATAAACATAAAATATTGAACATTGTAATACTCTTCTAGAAGTAAAAATAGTTTTTCGAGTAATTTTTTCACATTTTAAAAGTGATTTCAATGTATGGGCCACCTCTGGAACACTACGCGCCAAAGGTGGCTCAAAAGCTACAATTTTGAAATTGCATTATAAAAGTAATTAAATTTCATTTTATAAAGAAAATTATACAAGATATGCGTAGGAGATAAGTGCAAACTGTTCCAAAAATTTCAGCCACTAATTCAGACATCTAACCAGAAAATTATGAAAAATTCTCAAACCTTAAGTATGGCCACCTTTGACTCACCTACCTTATGCAAGATGGCCGAGAGGAAAACTCTCTGCACTGGGTGTTCTGTTTCTTCGTGCTACTACCTTCGATGAGATTTCAAAACACATAACTTAAGATCATCTCTTGGAAAAAATTTATTCAATTTTTTTCTAAACATTCTGAAATATTTTCAAGCACCAAATTAACAGTAACAATAAACGAAAATATATATGACTTGATGGAATTTGAAGAAATGCATGACCTTTGAACCTAAAAATACTGCCTTTGGTTGATATGAAATTTGCAACCATATTATGCAGATTGATTCTAAAATCATTGGACAAACATTAAAGGAAGGTCAGAAATAAATCATTTTTAAAAATAGAACATTTGGTACTAATGTAAAAGGGATGAACTAATACAGAGCACTATTTGTTAGTGAGTTAAGCAAAAGGTTTAAAATCATATAAATGTTTACAACACGGGTAAGTTTAAAATCATGGGATAAAATCTGAAGATTGGTACAGCTTACTATAACAAACATTTTTTTTGTACATAAATGTACGAAAGTGGGACAATGGCAAGAGGTCTATAACATTTGAAGTTTGATTCGTGAGGCTTCTTCACATGGAGAACTTTCACTGACTAAGCCCGGCTTTATAAATATATTTTTTGAATGCAGCTGCTTTAGCACCAGCAGAACAGATTAATCAAATTATCATGTATTTATATTATCTGTTTATATTATACACTTAGTTATTATGTATTAATTACTTAGCAGCACTGCTTATAATGAAATGCTTGATAATGATAAACATACTAATGATGTAGCACCAATATGTCTTTCAATTTTAAAATTTTTATTTAAAAAAATTTAATTATTTTTTTATAAATTACTTAATACATGCATAAGTTTATTAAGGTAATGAAATGAATTCAAGTGATGTTACAGTCACTTCACACTGACCTGCCTGGCCTAAGTCTACTGACTTAGGCCTCGATGGCCTATTGATAATGGCTGGGAACTGAATGGTTCGAGGTCCGAAACCCGATTTCTCTGAAGATCCGCCGTGCATGTGGACCTGTTGCACGTTAAATCATACATAGGGGTCCAAACGTCGCCCAGTTGGTGTGGTGTAGAAGTTTGGAGAAGGAACGCCAGCTCAGATGTCGTCCTCCTCATCTGTCTGCGGTTCAAAATTACGAGGTCCGTCCCAAAATAGCTCTCGTGTTTTTTCAGAACGAGACATCAATATAGATGTAACTAAACTAAACTATGACAAATTGACTTATGCAATGTTGGGCTTTAGTGTTCTTTTTCCTCTTGCAAGATGTACAATGGATTTCAAAATAACGACGGTACGGGGCATTTGACGAATAACATGAGAACATGAATTGACTCAATTTATTCACTTTTATATTTAATACTAGCCGCCTTCGGTGACCAGCTTGTTCTCCCGGAATATAATTTCAACTGAATATTTAATGCGTAATTTGATATTCGTGCTCCCCTTAAGAAAGTAATATTAATGTTCGAATTCCGATAGACTTTAATTTGATATTCGTGATTTCCTTAAGAAAGTAATATTAAAGTTCGAATTCCGATATACATCTAACCCGCGTTCTTTTTGTAGCCTTGAATCTATTCTTTCGCAGTCTACATAAACGTTCCTAATGGAGTCAAGTAACTGTCCGTATCATTCCTTATGTAAAATATTCATTTGATTTCAATAATAAAATGGCGCGCCACATTTTACGTCCAGCAGCATGTTAATTGGTTTAAAACATGCTGATAAAAAAATTAAAACATAGCAATCAAAATCATTCAGCTTGCTCGATTATTTCCTAATATACTTACTACCTTGAGGACTCTCTTTACAGATTTCACAGAAAAATTGATTAAGTAGAAAAAGAAAGTCAAATTCAGTTATATTATCTTAGCTTTAAACAATGGAAGAGAAACACACAAATAAATATTTGTTTAAACAATGAAAACGGTTTGAATTGTATGTAACAATGAATTGTTGTAAATTATGCCAAAAAATATTTTTAAAAATTCCAGAAAACATTGTACGGAAATGTAAGTGATATCATTGAAAAGGTAATTTTTGCGCTTTCAGATGGTGTGAAAATGATGTTTTAGCTGCAATATTTGCGGAAGTTATCATGGAAGAACACCAACATTTCGCTTAATTTTTAATTAATTAAAATTTCAAAAAAGGGCTCCGAGGTGCACATTCCCACCCTTCAAAGCATATTTGTGCCAAATTTCGTAGCTCCACGTCTAGCAAACACACAGGCACACGCATTCTCCTTTATTATTAGTAGAGACCTACCATTTACTAGCAGAATACTTTTAAATATGTAATTTAATAGGAATGGGGCATTTTATGGTCATGTAATAAATATTATGCCCTCCGCACCATTAGAAAATCCATTCTACATCTTGCATCCCGTTTGTAGTATTTCGAAATATTACTTTCTTTGTAGTAGGGGGAATGCGGGGACATTGATACACTTCTTTTGGAAAGCTAAAAAATGATTTTACCAACATTAATCATTAGAACTAGTATACTGTATTTATACATTTGATGATCTAATATAGGATTCCAGCGGATTTTTGGTCCTAAATGAGAAAATGAAATATTTATTACACTTTTTTCCCAAAAAGGAATTTGTATCAATCTGCCCCGTACTAGGGCTACATTGATACATACGGAAATATCGAAAATAGTGATGATTAATAGGTGTGGGATCTAAATAAAATTTATTTTATCAATAAACTTTATATTCCAAATCAAGGTTTAAAAGTTTAACAAAGTAACAAACTTTTATTTTAATCGAAATTCAACATTTTTAATGAGACTGAAAAAAGGAAACAATATGCCTCAGAAAATAATTTTTCTCTACAAATAATAAAGGAGAATGTGTGTTTGTGTGTGTAAAAATACTTTAGAGGGAGAAAATGTGTATCTCGAAGTCGTTTCTGGAAATTTTAATTAATTAAAAATTAAGGAAAATTTTCGTGTTGTTTCTTGATGTCTTACGAAAATAATATAGCACAAAAATAATTTTCACGCCATCTGAAAAGGCATACAATTATATTTTCGATGGTATTAAATAAACTTCCGTACATTTTGTTTCCCTCCAATTTTAAAAAATTCGTAAAAAATATTTTTAACTTAATTTATAAAAATACTTTTCATTTTTAAAATGAAATTCTAACAGTTTTAATTGTTCAAAAAATACTTAATTGCGTGTTACTCTTTGATAAATTTTACGTCTTTTCCATTCCTGAAGACGATTTTGCAAAGTAGTTGCTGTTAAGTCTCATTGATACACACTGAAGACGCCTATCAATGTGCCCCAGAGTTAATTTTATCCATCTACCCCAAGAGCCTTTTTTACTTAAAACAAGTGGTCACGCAGAAAAAACGCTAAACAACCTCAAAACTTAATATAGTTCAGAAAAATAATTTTTTTTCCTACCTTTGAAGTAGATTCCTTGGCAGGAAAACTTAACTAGTTAAAGAAATCACACAACACATACTTAGAATAAAATTCACTTAGACGAGAATAATAGAGGTTTGATTCATTTGTAAATTAACTTTTGACTAAACATGGCCGAAAAATATACCCTGTTCTAAGGGTTACAGTGGCATATATATGAAGGGATATGAACATCTTGAGTCATTCCAATCATCAAAATTTATGGACTATATCAGTGTTCCCGCGTATCAATTTACATCAACTCCTCCTACTTCGTTATATTACACTTAATGTCAACATACAGCTAGATGTCAGGTGATTCATACGGTCAAGTTTCTCATGTGACTGTGACGTTACGTGAATTGATTTTGTTGGAAAAGATTATGTCAAGTTATGTATGAGTGTTTTATTTACTATTCATATAGCTGCAGAAGGTCTTTATAATGGATTAACTTCCGAAAACATTTCTGGCAATTTCGATCGAAGAAACTGCAAGAAGTAAGTATACTTTTTCCCTTTAGTTTTCTGTATTTTTTTTTTCATCTTCTCGAACCAAGGACCATGAGTTAATGATAAAAATGCTAATATATTTTGACTATTAAGTCATTCCCTTGACAGAAAATTTATCCATATTAGAACTCCGATGGCAAGTGGCACTTTGAAAAGTTCGCCATTCGAGTTCTTTTCCATTTTATTTGTTTAATCTTAATGTGTTATAATTTTTATTGAAGCATTATTTTTGTTGCTTGATTTTATCTTAATTGGTTAGTTGATTATAGACAATATTCTTAATGCAATCACTGGATGCTGCTGCGTTGGGCGCAAAAGGTATATTGTTATCACTATTGCTTACTTCTTCTGTTTCTTCAGTATTTAATTTTTTTGTAATTAAATAGCTAATATACGAGGGCTGTTCGAAAAATAAAGAAATAAGGCTCATTTCAAAAGATTTTTGTTTGACAAAACATCTACTACACTTTATTTATTGTACACGTTTTATTTTTCTCGTAGTTGCCACCTTTATGAAAGGGTTAGTAAAATCAGGATACACGATTCTGCATCTCAGAGTCACTTAATTCTACCGCTTGTTATCAAAATCACATTTCAACTACATTTCATAAAGAGCGTCTCCCATCTTTCTAGTGTTTTCTCATTTTGAAACGCCATTTTGCTGGCTGAGTTCTTCGAGAAAATTTAAACAGAAACTTTACCGTCCCTGCTTTCACCATGCTTATCAGTTCTATTTGCTGAGAATTCACGACGCCAGTCCGTTTCATTTTCATTCATTCTATAATGATCCCATAAGCCAAAACAACTTCATCGCATCAAATGTGAATGGGGAAAAACATTTCAGATTTCAGCTACATTTCATAAACAGTTGCCTTCCATTTTTCTGGTATTCTCGTATTCTCTGGTACTCTCATACATAGACGCCGATTTACTTCCTGAACTCTTTGAAAAGGTTTATCAAAGAACACAGTTACCGCTGCTGCATTTGCCGCGCCTGTTTATCTTATCTGCAAATTATTAACGAACCATTTCCATTCATTTTGTCATTTTCACTCATTTTGTAATGATCCCATAAACCGAAACAATTTCCTTTAGGAAAATCTACAGAACGCTTAATTTTTTTCTGCATTATAAAGCGAATGACGAAAACCACTTTAGTTTTATCGGGTTTTGAATAGGGATGGCGGTTATTTCAAAAAAACAACCGGTTTTCGGTTAAACCGGGTTTTTTTCACCTCATTATAAAAAGTCGTAACTTTGAGAATTTTAAAATCTTATCATTGAATTTTGCGAATTTCGCACATATGCGCCATCAAATGAAGCAAAAATTATTGTTCATTCATTTTTTTAAACTTATCAGAATAACAAAATGATACGAGAAATGATTTTAATTTATTTAAAATTAGTTTCTAAATTTAACTTATTAATACATTTGTCCATAAAATTTAATATATAAATGTACCAACTATTACGTTAATGGCCCTGCAAACTAGATTATATTATTCAATTACTCTATAAATTAGTTTATATCCAGCAATTATCTGAAATTGAATGGTATAGAGAATTGGTACACAACTATGTGTTTTATAATTTGGTGGAGAAATTTCGCATTTTCAATAATTTTATGTTCTTTTATTTTATGTTTATTTGGTTACTGCTAATGCTATTTTATGGAATTATTATTTCTTATATTTTTATTGTTTTATTGCCAGCTTTCGTTTTTGCTTTGCTATCTGTAATTGCTTTTGTATGTTCTATAGTTTTCGAGGACTGTATGATGTTTCTTTTAGTAAATCATTATTCTCTATTTTTTCCTTTTTGGTTGCTTTTATCTCTTACTCAGTTGTATTTATGAGCGTTATTACATAAACTTTGGAATTTTGTTATTAAAGTTGTGTGAGTGCAAAGCGGTTTAGGTCAATGCTTAGCAACACATTTTTTTTTCTGAGTGACAAACGCGTCATTACTCTTATATAGTAAACTAAGCAAACAAACCGAATTGGTTGATATTGAAACTATTCTCCCTGATTGTTGACACACTTGTTTCTTCGTTTCGTTGAGATAGAGAAGCTACTAAGTTTTCCCACTCCTCGGCTAGTGAATCTATAGGGTGTTTTTTAATATTAAAAAGAAAGGAAAATACGCGATTCCCAATTTATATGCCACAAGTAATACATTCTCTATAACTGTCAACCTTCTTGTTTTAAAAAGCTCTTGACAATATAAAGCATCGCGAAAGACAAGCAAAGTACTACGTATGTTTACTAAAAAAATCGTGATACAATTTATTTAAGTTTAACTCTTTGAAAGGTCGTGGGAAGTATACTTCCCACCTAATTCAACAATTTTTAAACGTACAAGATAGGATATTTTAAAGTTCCCAACAAATTTTTCGATGAAAGGAAATCCTAGACGTTCCAATTTCTTATCTGAAACCTTTATAAAGTGTCTTGACTTATTAATTACTTGCTAATTAATAAAATTTATTAACAAAAAACAATGTCATCCAATAAGCTATATGAATTTCTTTTCTTAAATTAACCTCAACCCCAAAGTTATTTTATTATGCCATTACTAGAAACAAATGGCCCATGAAAGGGTTAAGTCTAAAGAATACAAACATGAACTCTATACAGAAAAAATATCTACATCAAATTCTATCTGGTTTCATCATAAATATTTCGCCTCGTTCGTCCTTTTAGCATTTTTTATGTTTGTTACGTTCTGCTTTTACCACATGACGATGAAAATGCTAATCGTAACTCCGAAATGTTTTGTGTTCATTTTTAAAGCAGAATTTACGTGAATTTTATAAATTCAAATCTGCAACACTTCTAGCCCATGATTTCGGGAAGAAAAAAATACCAACTTATCGATTTTTGAAATCGAAGTGTAATAGTGTGGCCTAAAAATGCATACGCATTTTGAATAGATATTACATGAAACAATTAATAACTTAAATAAGGCTTCCTAGATCAAATTAATTAATACAAGTGGAGAAATTTCTCAGTTATAGGAAATTTTATGATCAAATAAATTAATAAAATAATCTTTCATATTTTACACTAACAGTTTTTTGCATTAAGGCAAACAAACAGTCTTTCATAAATTAAACACCTAAATTCGTCGTCATAATTATCGTTACTGTGCAGCTAATAGTTCTTGTTCGAAAATATAACGACATTTAAACTTATTTTTAGCTTTATTATGAGTAGTAGTAATCGCAGTAGTTTTATTGAACAAGCAACATTATGTTTATAGCTTAAGACTAATAAAATTGGCAAGATTAAAGCAACCATTGACTTCAAATGCTACTAAGTGCCACTTTATTTGGTTAGTGACGTTAACAATTTCATCATCAGTTAAAATACGTAATAACGACCAACAATAGGAAAAGCTCCGATATCTGACATGAATATACATGTGTATAGTTCGAAATATTAGGTACGGAACTCATTACTAACAAAATTATTATTCGTTATTTACATAATAGATATTCAAAGTTGGTATTAATTTTTTGGAAGAGATATCTGTCTTCACCGATGAATTTGACTATCCTCAGAATTTTACGCCTGGAGACGAGGTTATTGGGGACTCTTTTCAGCCATTCTTGTATGAAGTTTGGCGCTGGCTTCCTCATATGCCAAGACACTGTGAGGGCACACTCGGTTGCATAGTGAAGTGCCGTGCCAGTTCCGCCGCACTGCAGTTGTGGCGGAATTGGCATGGCATGATTCGGATTAGCGGGACTCTATTGTAATCATCATAGACAGCTGATTTTGCATATTTTACTCTTTGAAAAATATTTTCCATCGGCATTGATTGGAAATATCATTTTCAATCTTGATTTTGTGTAATATTTCATTCTTCTGATTATTATTTTCTTTGACATTTACATACTGTCAAGTTAATATTGTTATGAAGGTGGAATGGGAGCTTGTGACAATACTTTTCAGTTCTACATAAAAATGAATCACTTTCAATTATACATGAAAATTTGAATAAGTTTCTAAACATTCATTAAAAAAGCGAAAAGGGTTTTATTATTTTCCTCAACATGACATAGAACTAAATAATATTTGATAAGCATGCGTCTCCTCATACTTGATAGTGCGTCTAATGATTCCAGCTGTGATCAAAACTCGCTGTATCAAGATCCCGGCATAATCTGCGAAATTCAAGATCCCATTCAATGCGATTATTCATATCCTTACCGAAAATACGATGGATCTTGCAACAATCTGTATATATCAAGGCTCGGCATGGTAAATCAATGCTACCTACGTTTCACTCCTCCGTATTATGAAGGTATAGTATTTAGGCAATATTGTTTTGTCGTATATTTTAAGTTGCATAAAAAAATTAAAACAGTCCAGGATTAGTTCTGAAGAGCGACAACGGACCGCAATGCAGATAGTTCATAGTTACATGGTTACGGTTATTGCTAACAGCCACAGGGTATTGTGGTCAGTTACAAAATGGCCATCCCTATCCCATGCACTAACCCCTCCCGTAGAAGGTAAGTTCCGTCATCGGAAATGTGGCCAACACAACCACACCACTGTTAATATACACCCAGGGGAAGAGACAAACTTATATGACGACTTTCCATCCCAATAGTTGAGATGAGCCTCGGAGGTATTGCGTTTGCGTGGCCTGCAGCTTTGGTAATGCAGTATTCAGAGTGAGCAGCCAATGATAACTGAGATATCATTGGCTGTAGTTATCGTGGATTTCTGTGATCACATATATGTGGTAGTTTGTGATTATTTTGGAATATCAAGAGGCTTTGGAATCCGAGCAAGACACGATTATATTCGAAAAATAACTCTCATATCCTTTGATATTGATCTGTGTGTATGTCAGCACTGTCAATTCTTCTGCACGTTCAGAGTGAGATCACTGATCAGTGGCTGTTGTTATTGTGGATTTCTGTGATTACATAAATATGGTAGAATAGAGTGAGATCATTGATCAATTCACAGATCATTGTCTGTTGCTATCGTGGATTTCTGTGATCATATATATGTGGTAGTTTGTGATTATGTTGACATATCAAAAGATTTTGGAATAGGAGTACCACATGTTATGTTTGAAAAATCGGCCCTCAGCAATTTGATATTGATCTGTGTGTATGTCAGGACTGTCAATTCTTCTGCACGTTCAGAGCGAGATCACTGATCATTGGCTGTTTTTCTCGTGGATTCCGTTGGCATATCAAAAGACCTTTGTATCGGTGCACGGCGCGATTATATTTGAAAAAATAGCCCTCAGTAATTTGATACTGATCTGTGTGTATGTCAGGACTCTCAAGTCTTCTGCACGTTCATCACGGTAGTGCCATTAACATAATTAGAGATTGCATCTAACACGAACTGTCCAAAGAAAATCCAAACTTTTAAAATGATTTAATAAAAGTAACTTTTAATGAGACTTGTCTGATAAAAAATACTCACCTCCTCTTTTCAGATAGGCTCTTTTCACGCGTTATTCATGCAGAGGGTGGGTAGTGGTTTGGTTTTTTTAGGGATATATTACGATGAAATAATCGCTCAAAGTTAAAAACTAAATTATTTTATTAAAACATTAAGATATATGTTTACATAAAATGTACATATAAATGATTTAATGCAATGAGTGTTTTTAAGTTAAGGGATTATACAATTATTCCCAGTTAATTACATATTACGAGACTCTATCCCAAAACGGGAAGGACCACGCCTTAATCCGGCTGGGAAAGCACCTGGCCAGACACACGAAATCTACTTCCTAAACTGCCAAGATCCTTTTGAGAAATTGGTCCCGTGGAATCACGTGCACTTATGTTCGATAGAGGAAAGGTTATATAATCAACTCAGCTGACTCGTGCTGCCATCTACCTTCACGGCGACTAAATGAAATTCCTACATCCATTACAAAAAAGATCTTGGAAATTCTGTAGTGGGACAGTACATACGTCTCGCAATGAATTTTTTTCGACATCGTTTGTCGTCTTAAATCATCGACCTTTCAAAGTGGATAAAAATAAACAAATGTAAGCAAAGACCATATAAGGAGAGTATGGAGGCTGCAGGATGATTTTGCAATTGCTTATTGGCCAAAAATTCACAGATAGAGAGTTATCAGTATGCAGATTCATTATAATGAATGTCGTTCAGGAGATAGGAGCAGTTGGGTACTGAAGATTAACGCTGCACAGCGCTATGAAAGCTGGGTTGACGTGTTAGCTCTCTAATTTAAAAGTTCGCTTCCATTTCGTGATTTTACAGATCTCATTATATGATCACATAAACCCATTGAAATAACTTCCGAATTTTACATAAAAATGTCACTACTATACCACCTTATCAAGTTAAATTACTATAGCTGCATGTACACCCCTGTTGTACTCTACATAGCTAATACTGGAACTTCTGAAGGTTTGTAAACAAATGGTAAGAAAGAGATTTTCACATTTATGCTTACAAGTTAAACTTTTTTCTATTTTTGTATTTATAGATGACATGTTTAACAGAAGAGAATTTACATAATCTTATTGGTTTCGAATCAGTAAATGATTAATGAAATATTAATGAAATGGTAATATTATATAATTATCTGCTAGTTCATTGGGGATATAAAAGTAGAGCAAACATATAATATTTCATTTAAAATGAAAAAATTATCGAAATATTATTTTATTTATTATTAAATGCAATAAAATCGAAAAATATCACGGATAAGAGTGGCTTTAACTTTATCATTACCAATTCAAAAATTCGATTAACTGTAATAACAGCTTTAAAACATCACCTGATGTATGGCCAAAAGTTATGCAAGAATAAATAGATGCGTTTTTTTTTTTTTCACCTCGCTCACAATATGAAAATGGTATTGCAATACCTCCCTTGTATTAGTCAATTGTAAGAAGATTTTTTATACACAAAAGCATAATATTTTATATCAGGTTTAATAAATTTCACACGAAGGGCTAAATAATATTATCAGCTTTCACTTAAGCACACTTATTTGTAGCCAGCTTCACTTGAATTTAGATGCTTGAAAAAGGTCGCTGCAATTGATAAATCAAAATTAAAAAGAAAATCCTAAATCAAAACAAGACATTGTTTTATTCAATTATGTGAGTATTTAAAATTTTACGATTTATGTATATCCGTAATTGTAATTTCATTTTTTTTCAACTTTAAAGTAAATGACTTAAAAATTATTTACTTCTGTTGGCGAATTCAATTTTTAAAAAAATTTGATATCACTAAGCTTTTAAAATGATTTCTCCTTAAATTTTTTTGTCGCTTTATTGTCAAATGATCTTACTGATCTTTAGCAGTTTTTTTCAAGAGAATTCTAATGAATTCAATTATATTCTTAATAAAATCTCTGAATTATTCCAGAATCCGGTGGTTTCCGAAAGTCTGTCAAAGAAGGTCCTTTACCAGAACCCAGAGACATCTCTTTAAAAATATTTAAGGACCGTCACAGGCCTACTATTAAGGTGTCTTTCCAGTTCGCTACATTTGGACAATTCATAGCTTTTGATGTAGTTCATTCTGTTAAGCCATGTAAGTATTTTTAATGCTGTCGCAAAAATATGCTTGCATAGTTGTTTATATCATTTGATCGAGAAGTTTCTAAAACAGAGTTAGAATACTTGAAATTACATTCTGTTGGGTTGAGGCGAGCGAACTATTTTTCTTGCGCGCATGAATTATCTGTGTGAATCAGCGCCTGCCGCTTTTTACTTAACGCATTCCTTCTTCGAGTCGTAACGATGTTACTCACTTGCTGTGTGCGTAGTTGTAATGTGCAATGCTCTCTTCTATATGTCCCTGTATGCGTCAATAAATGTTTTGTCCTAAAGTTGGGTGATTCTTGTAGCAGGAACAACAAAATGGTAGCAGAGCGTGGTTGGATTAAATAGTTGATTCAACATAGAACTCTGTGATAACGAACTGTTACAACAGAAGTGTTAACATGGATAGAATAAATGTTCCTGAGCTTACTGGTACCAACTATTTTATTTGGTCATTGAAAATGCAAGCAGCCTTGAGTTTAAAACGGCTGGACTCTGTGACGACGCAAATGAAACCAGAAGGTCTAAGTGAAAAGGATGCATCAGAATGGCAACAAAAGAATTCTGATGCCGTGGCTTACATTATGTTGCCGCTTTTTCCCTAATGCATTCCTTCTTCGAGTCATAACGATGTTACTCACTTGCTGTGTGCTTCGCTGTGTGCATAGTTGCAATGATGTCTTCTATATGTCCCTGTGTGCGTCAATAAATGTTTTGTCCTAAAGTTGGGTGATTCTTGTAGAAGGAACAACACATTCAAAAGAGAAGTGTAATAAAAACTACTGAATAACCATAAACATATTTTAATCAATAAAAAAATGAAGCACTGTTCGAACAAGTAATAATATTAGTTATATCTGTATGAAAATAAGAAAAATATTGCTTTAACAACCATCTCACTTGCTAAAATAATTAAATTTATTACATTACCATTAGACATTCAAAAAGCACAAAGACGGAACATTTAATGAGGTAAATTTTTTGGTTATCAGTAAAGAGTGGCGCGCTTTCAACCGAAGCAATCAAAGCAGTGCACCAGTAAGCAGTCTGGTTCTTTGTTCTAATTCCCTTTCTCTTGAAAATATTCAGAAGAAGCACGATTTCATTTTCTATGCCAGCGGCTCCCAACCCATGGGCCGCGGCCCACTTGTGGGTCTTGGTTAGCGTATTAATGTGCCGCGGAACGCTAGTCAAGAATCTTCAAGAGTCGTCACCGAATGCAGAGAATGACTTGAGGCTGAAACAGACAGGTTTTAATCCTGGGGGTCAAATGATGTCAAAAATCCCATTGAGTTTTTTTATCTTGAATCCTGACCCCTTGATTTTGAGTTTTCTTACATTGTGACAGCTAATTAATAACAATAAAGTTTTTTGCTTTATAATCTATATTTTTAAAATCCTTTTATATTACGGTTTTCTGATTACTGATATATATGTGGTGCCAGACTAACGGCAGCTCCCTTCATTCCCGCCAAATGAGTGGCGCCTCTAGCGGATCTGACCAGAATTTGCCAGTAGACGCGATGTAGTAAAATGACGCTTACTCCAAAAGACGATTATAACGACGTGAATATATGTGTAACCCTGCAACTATAATTCCTTTGTGTTGATCTTCTGTAAATACTTAATTATTTCATCTTAATTAGTCATCTAACTGTTATTTTAAATCATCATTAAATATTTAATTTGGAAAGAACTTGTGTTTAGTCGGCCATCCCATCACTCGCAATTCAGAAGCGGGATAGAACGCAATAATTGTTGACGATTAATATGAACGAACATGATCAATAAGAAGGGTATACAGTGAAGTGTGGAATCATTCTCTAAGACTGAAAATTTAGTGAACTGAAGAATTGAAACTTTGTAAAAAAAAGAACTTTGCGGCTCTGCGGATAAAAAAAAACCTGTGAAAGTGAACATTAAGTTGATTATTTACGAAACCGGATTATATCGTTTCTTATTAAAGGGTTAAGTAGCCTTCATTTTGTTAAAATGACTACTTTAAATGATATTCAAGAAATTAGCACTGCATTGAAGAATTGTAAAACAGAAAAATAAAGATTTTGCATAAATTCCTTTTCGGTTCTCTTGGCAACAGATCAAATCGAAAGAGAATAC
Source organism: Araneus ventricosus (assembly GCA_013235015.1). NCBI lineage: Eukaryota > Metazoa > Arthropoda > Arachnida > Araneae > Araneidae > Araneus > Araneus ventricosus. The sequence goes on from BGPR01000419.1 coordinate 19,737, forward strand.
GAGAATTTATTGGTTTCGATTTTCAAGTTGACAGTGACGAATTTGAAAAGAAGTGAGAAAGTGTGAATGAGTCATTTTCGCTGAACGAACTCATTACGATATGTAATATTTTAAATATTTCAATTGATGGCTCAAAGCCGGAAGTATAAAAAGAATTCCTTCTTTCTTGTGTAACCTTGAAGCGTTATCTGAAACTTCGCGGGCAGATGTTGATGAGTCAGACATTGATGAAGAAACAGCGAATGATCTCGAAAAGGAAAATAAAAAAACGACTCCTTCGAAAGTGAAAGTTTAAATAAAAGAGATTCTTCCGTGCAGTGTGAAGTGCAGTGTAATATGCAGCGTGATGCAATCTTTTGATAAGTATAGAAGCTCTGTCGCTCAGAATACTGGTATAAATTATTCAGATATCGAAAGTACCATTTCTAAATTTCATGCAGAATCGCATGAAAATATAGCTAATTGGTTAGATCACTTTGAAAACATTTCCCAATTGTTTAGTCTGTCAGACTTACAAAAATTTATCTTTGCTGAAAGGTCGCTTGGTGGAACTGCCGTGCTTTTTGTGAAAACGGAACCACAAATTAATTCGTGGCAAAAATTGAAACAAGCGTTGATCGATGAATTTTCTTTTGAGTTAAATTCAGCTCACTTGCATGAACTCTTGAGTAAAAGAAAAATGAGGGATTCTGAATCCGCTCCAGAATACTTTTAAAAATAACAGAATTATGCAGTTCTGGGAAAATTGATGATGCCGCTTTAATGCATTATGTGATTAAAGGTATCAATGATAGGCAAGAAAACAATTTTGTACGGATGTCAGAATTTATTTGAATTTAAAGAAAAACTTAAAGTTTATGAAGTAATAAAGAGTGATTACGCGAAAATTAAAGGCGGTTTCGATAAAACCAAAGCAAGATATGATTCCAATTCTAGACTTAATTCTTTTGATAAATTAAAACCGAAACAAGAGCATGATGACAGATTCAACTCTGAAAACGAAAGTGCAAATAAAGTAAAATCAAGTGGTGGGTTTGAAAGAATGAAATATAATAATTTTGAAAGTCGCAAGAATAAATTTTGTTTCAATTGTGGTGACCCAAATCATGCCTCACGATTCTGTGTACATAAGGATAAAGGATTTAAATGCTTTGGATGTGGAGCCTTCGGACATAAAGCTTCAGAATGTGATAAAGCGAATCCTAAACTAGAAGTAGCCACCTTGGACCTAAAATTCAAACCAAGGCTTGACAATAAAGTAACAATTGAAGATATAAGCGTTAATTCACTTATCGATACTGGAAGTCAAGCGACACTGCTTCGTAAATCAGTGTTTGATAAATTAAATATGTGTAAATTGTACCCATTAAATCTCTCTTTAAGTGGATTTGGTAAATGCAAAGTAAATCCATTAGGTTATTTTAAGGGTAACATTAAAATTGATGATTTCGAGTGTAATGCAGATATATGTGTTGTAGAAAATAATGTTATGTCTTATGATGTGATTGTTGGTATGAATGTATTGATGCAAGGTGACACGGTAATTAATGAAAATGGGATTGTGATTAAAGAAAAATTTCAGCGTATAGAAGAAGTTGACTCATTTTCCGTCCTACCAATTGATGTAACCCCTAACAAAGTTGAACTAAACATTGGACCTGACGTTCCAAATAATTTTAAAGATAAGGTACAACAATCAATTTTAAATGACGTACCGCACAAAACTAAAACAACAGATGTTGAATTGAACATTTTGGTGAAAAGTAATGAACCTATTTCCCATCAGCCTCGTAGATTACCGTTTTCAGAGAAAAAAATTGTCCAAATTCAAGTAGCTGAATGGTCAGAACAAGGGATTGTAGAACCATGTTCTTCAGAATACAGTAGCCCAGTGGTAATCTCCCGAAGAAAAATGGAACCCCTCGAGTTTGCATCGATTGCACTGGGAAACAATGAAATTACTTCTTAGGTGAAAGTACCCAACCCTGAATGAATTTAACGTGCTGAACACGAATATCACATTGAAAAAAGCCGATTGGCTCTCGTTGCAGAGATATTTATGTTTTTAGTGTCATATAGGTGCTCTCATGTAATGCAATATATGCATTATATTATATATTTTATTATATTGTTTAATTATTTACATCGGTTGAACTGAATGATCTTGTTCGCTATTTGGATCTGTCCAAAAGCAAAGCGGAGGTATTGGCCTCAAGGCTTCAACAGTAGAATCTTCTTGAAGAAAATGTCCGAGTGGTTTCATTTCGCACACGTCATCTGCTCTTCGAATCATTCTTTAAAAAAGAAGAAAGTCTTGTGTTCTGCTGCGACATTGATGGCCTACTAAAAGAACTCCGCATTGCACATGAGCCTAATGAATGGGTCTGTTTATAGATGCTTCAAAACTAAGTCTCAAGGCTGTTTTGCTGAATAACGGGAACAAGCTTCCATCCATACCTGTCGCACATGCTGTCTACATGAACGAGACTTACCACATTCTGAAACAGCTTTTGGAGAAGATTAACTACAGTAAGTATGGCTGGCAGATCTGTGCTGACCTGAAGGTAGTGTCTCTGCCGATCGGTTTGCAGCTAGGATATACAAAGTACTGCTGTTTTCTTTGTCTATGGTGAGAGCAGAGCAATCCCATTGCTCTGCATCAAGAGAGATTGGCCTCAGAGAGCATCTTTTAAGCTTGTAGAAATGAATGTAGAGCACCCACCTCTGGCAGAACAGCATAAAATCATTATTTCTCCTTTGCATATCAAGCTAGAACTTGGTAAAAGCCATGGATAAGAATGGACCAGCATTCAAGTACCTGCATGAAAAATTTCCTTGACTCAGTGTAGCAAAAATTAAAGAAGGCGTTTCTGTGGGGCTTCAGATTAAACAGCTTTTCAGCGACCCCAAGTTTGCGAAACTTCTTCGAAGTAAAGAAAAACAGGTTTGGGATGCATTCTATCAAATTGCAACAAACTTCCTAGGGAATGACAAGGCCGAAAACTACAAGGATCTCCTTGAGGATATGTTGGCTTTATTTCAGGATTTCGGCTGCAATATGTCCTTAAATATCCGCTTTCTGGACTCCCACTTGATTTTCTTCCCTGATAATTGCGGGCAGGTCAGTAATGAGCAAGGGCGAACGTTTTCATCAGGACATTGCCAACATGGAAAAAAGGTACCAGGGGAATTGGTCCACGGCAATGTTGGCTGACTACTGTTGGACGCTCATCGGAGATGCTCCCCCAAGTCCATTACAAGCGACAGGCAAAAAGAAATCGAAAGTCCGAAGCAGATTAAAGTATTCCTAACATGTATTATGATATATGTTTATATACACTTTTCTAAACAATGCGTATGCATTACGAAAAAACCGTAGCCAATTCAGCTGTTTCTTTGTCATATCCGTGTTCAGCACATTGAATTCATTAGGAATTGACTATATTCATCTCAAAAGCAGGAACGTTTTGAAAATTTGTTGTCCAGTGTTATAGGAAATTAAATAAAGTCGTTGTAAAGGATAGATTTCCCCTCCCATTAATCGAGGATATTTTAGACAGATTGCAAGGATCACGCGTCTTTAGTACTATCGATCTTAAGAATGCTTTCTTACATGTTGATGTAAACAAAGATAGTAGAAAATATACCTCTTTCGTCACCCATGAAGGCCAATATCAATTCCTTAAAGTCCCGTTTGGATTATGTAATTCTCCAGCCGTGTTTCAAAGGTACATTAACACCATTTTTCGACCTTTAATTAATGACGGTATTGTTCTCCCGTACTTGGATGACGTCATCATTTTATCTTCCTCATTTGAAGAAGGAATTGAACGAGTCGAACGTGTTCTAAGCATTGCTAGTGAATATGGACTAGAGATCAACTTTAACAAATCTCATTTTTTGAAGAAGCGCATTGAATTCTTAGGGCATGTCATTGAAGACTGTAAAATCTTCCCATCTACTCTAAGAACTAAAGCTGTACTTAATTTTCCGGAACCAGCTAATCTAAAACAAATTCATAGTTTTTTGGGACTCACCGTATATTTTCGAAAGTTTATCTCAAAATACTCCACTATTGCTAGACCATTAAGTGATCTCTTGAAGAAAGACCGAAAGTTTAAATTTGGCGAAGAGGAAAGAGTCTCATTTAATCAGTTAAAATTAATGTTAGCTGAAAAACTTGTATTAAGAATTTATAACCCTAATTACGAAACTGAATTGCACACTGACGGTAGCTTAGACGGATACGGAGCTATTTTAATGCAGAAATCCCCTGATGATAAAAACTTCCATCCCACCTATTACATGAGTAAGAATACAACAGACGCCGAGAAGAAATATTCTAGTTATGAACTTGAGGCTCTTGCTGTGATAGAGGCAGTAAAGAAATTTCGTGTTTACCTATTAGGAATTCCTTTCAAAATTGTAACAGACTGCTCCGCGCTCGAAAAAACTATGCAAAAAAAAGACTTGGTTACTCGCGTTGCACGTTGGGCTTTATTGCTGGAAGAATTCGATTACGTTATTGAGCATCGTTCCGGTACACGGATGACTCATGTTGATGCCCTAAGTAGATCTCCCATAAACATATTTTGTATCTCATTTGATAACATTTTACCGAGATTAAAATCAGCTCAAGATAATGACAATGAAGTAAAAGCAATAAAAGAATTATTAAGAATTTCTGTTTACGAAAACTATTGCGATCGAAACGGAATTTTGTATAAATTTGTTGAGGGTAAAAAATTAGTAGTTGTGCCTGACAGTATACAAACCGAAATTATAAGAAATGCACATGAAAGAGGACATACTGGAGTTAAATACACCGAGAAACACCTTCAAGACTATTATTACATCCACAAACTTAGTCAAAAAGTAGAGAAGATCATATCCAACTGCGTTTATTGTATCTTGATAAATCACAAAAGAGGAAAGAAGGAAGGCCTTCTGCATCCGTTACAAAAAAGAAGACACGTCGTTGCACACGTATCACATCGATCATCTGGGACCTTTGGAGAGTACGAATAAAAATTATAAATATGTTTTGGCAATCATCGACGCATTTACTAAATTTGTATGGATTTATCCTACAAAAAGCACAACATCAGCTGAAGTGACGGCAAAGTTGGAAATTCAAAAAGCCGTGTTTGGAAGCCCTTTCCAAATAATCTCTGATAGAGGTACAGCTTTTACCTCTGATGATTTTGCCGATTATTGTGCCGAAGAAAAAATAAAACATCATGCAATTACGACTGGCCTGCCAAGAGCCAATGGACAGTATTGGACGGGGTTCCTAAGATTATTATAAAACGTTATTGCAAGGTAGGTGCCCAATGTTAAAATTTAGTTTAATATATATAGATATCAATTATCAAATCAATACTGGGTACTGAAATATACAACACAATGATAAGCAATTCTAGGTATACTCATATAAATCACCTACCTTTGCAGACCTGAAAAACTTGCTACTAAATTAAATCATCTGACAACATTTAGTACATTGCAAATTGTGAAATCAAATTATAGAAATTAAAACAGAATCAAATTAGATTTTAAAATATTGTTTATTTAATAATTGTTAAAATTAAGTTTTACTGCCATGATTTACAAATGATATATTTTGATTAAGATGCACACAAAATGACAGAAAGAACAATTCACATAAAATCACAATTTGATATAGCTGCAGCTTTTAAAAAGAAACAAAAGACAATAGCGCTATCATAAAAAACTAAATTTTTTTATATAAAGAATTTGTTTTAGCTCCATTAATTTTCAGAGCCAGAATAGAAACAGGTAAAGTCGTATTTCTTTGTCAGACTTGTAGTTGCAACGTGAAGTCAAATTATTTCAAGCATACGTAATAGGCCTAATGTTGCCCAATAAAACTGTAGATTCGGAGCACACTGGTAGTTTGCCAGATTATTGGCTGTAATGCTTTCCACACATTTATTTTCTCTATAAGATTTTTCTCGATGAACCATGTCGAACATAAGCACTTAAAAAACCGTTGCACGCCTGATTTTCATCAGATCACATATATTGGCGGACGTCCCACACTGCACAAGAACTCAGTTGCGATTTTCGCCAGAATTGTCATGGCTGATCTTGCAAACACACGACTTGTAGGAAATATTTAAAAAAATTCACACTGCAGATTACTAAAAAACTTTTCGCTTCACCATAAGACAAAAAGAAAAAACAGCAAGGGCTAGCACCCAGAAGGCCTAACGGTCTCCATGAGCCCAACGGCCCTGGGGCCTGCAAAAAACACCGACCACTCGTTCAGTCAAGCACAAAGGAATACAAAAAATACATAACGGAAAACGCTTCTAGTGAAAGACGCCACAACCTAATAACATATAAATTCATCCGCAACAAGATGGCGAGGAAATAGTCCCGTTGAAAAATTTTGATTTATAAATTAATAAAGTTGAAACATTAATGGAAAAGTCATCAAAAGTAAAGACAATTAATATTTAAATTGATAACAAAGTAAATGAATAAGAAAAATTTAGATATTTAATGAAACTACTAAAAATTACCGTTTGAATTTCAAAAGTTCTCAGAGCTGCCACATGAGATGAACGAAACTTTGGTGGCGAAGATTTAAATAATTAAAAATACTGATAAAACCGAAAAATGATGTAGATGCAATTTTTGCAATCTAACAGACAAACTGAACGTATCAACCAGACCAAAAATCAAAATTGTCCCTGGAAAATCCAAACAAGTGGTATAAGTTCACAAATGAACTACAGAAAACGACGAATTCCACCTATCAACGAAGTATTGACACCACACCTTTCGAATTGCCTTTTGGTACTAAGATGAATACTGGAGGCTTAGATAAGCTCAAAGAAATGGTCGAAGCTGAATTCCAAGCCAAATTTGAAGCTCAAAGAGAAGACCTGAGAAAGCATGCGAAGCAGCAAATCTTCAAGATTCAAGAAGAAAACCGGAAAACGTACAATTTAAGAAGACGAGAACCAAAACCTTACAGAGTTGGAGATCTTGTTGCCACCAAAAGAACTCAGTTTGGACCAAACCTGAAACTTAAGCTGAAGTATTTTGGATCCTACAGTATCACTAGAGCAAAAGGAGGAAATACCTACGACGTTATCAAAGAGAGAAACCACGAAGGACCCAATTTTACTACAACATGTGCTGAATACTTGAAACCCTGGAACACGATGTCGGAACTTTAATATCATGCACTTTTTCCTTTTTTTTTAGAATTTTGTAATCTTTTCTGCTGTAATTTGTAATTTCTGCTGTGTTTCTTTTTCTTTCTGTTTTATTTGTATAATTACTCTGTCGTCTGGAGGACCAGCCGATTCCAGGAAGGCCGAGATTGTGGTGCCAGACTAACGGCAGCTCCCTTCATTCCTGCCAATTGAGTAGCGCCTATAGCGGATCTGAGCAGAATTTGTCAATAGACGCTCTGACATCGAGACGCGATGGTGTAAAATGACGCTTACTCCAAAAGACGATTATAACGACATGAATATGTGTAACCCTACAACTATAATTCGTTTGTGTTGATCTTCTGTAAATACTTAATTGTTTCATCTTAATTGGTCATCTAACTGTTATTTTAAATCATCATTAAATGTTTAATTTGGAAAGAAGTTGTGTTTAGTCGGCCATCCCAATACCCACATATATGTGCATATACAGGGTAAATTTTAATTAACCTGCAACGTTTAACTGAAATATTTCTTGAGTCGTTGCAGATAGCACTACATATATTTTTTCTTGAAAAGGACGTTGAAAAGGATTTTAATGGAGAATGTTTTCAAAGTAAGAACCGTCAGAGGTGATATAATAACGCAACCTAGTCACAAAGTTGTCAGTTACAAGTTCAACAGTTTTTCTTTTAATGATTGCAAATGAGTCAGTTATGGACCTTTTGAGACTAATAAGGTCTGTCGGCTTCTTCTTGTACACCAAATCTTTCATACGACCCCAAATAAAGAAATCACATGGATTCAGATCTGGTGAATAAGGTGGCCAATGCAATGCTTATCAGGTCTCTTACCGTTACTCTGGAAGGCATAGGTCGGTTTCTGAATGCTGCAGACCACTGCCGTAGCAAAAGTGTGGCATTTTCGCCACAGAAATACCAACTTTTAACAATAAATATGCGATCTTCGGTTGAATATGACACTTTGGGAGACATTTTCAAAATGGCGTGGAGCCGATACGAAACAAATTCATTTTACGCCCTCTGCCATTGCATGCATTCGTTGCGCCATCTAGTGAGACCATAAGAAGTTATTTCAGTTAAAAGTTGTAGGTTAATTAAAAGTCACTCTATATATACACATTATATGTGTTTGTGTATATATGTATTATATGTGTTTGCATTTTTTACTTGTATATTTATTTAGTGGACCTCAAAACATTGTTTTACTCAACAGGTGATGCGCAAAACCAAAAAGGTTGTGAACCGCTGTTCTATGGCATCCCCTCGTTTGAACAAAATGTACGGGAAGAGGGTAAAGGGAATGCGATAGAACAGGTCTTGTGGTGGATCGCCTTTCCCTTCATTATTTCTGCCCTTCCAGTTGATCGCTAGTGCGATGCGAAAAATGCCTTATTAAACTGGGTATTCACGACCGCTCCCCACCCAAACTGGTCGTGAATGTGAAAAACCGCTCAGAATTGGAGAGGTTCGAAGAGGAAGGTTGGCTATCCAACCAGTCCTGATATCTATCACTCCATTTGGACTACCGAGTCATAAAGGCGGCTAGGGTTGGTGCGTATCTAGGGGGAAGGAACATGGAATGCGTACGTGGATACGTTTGCGAGTGTGGGTGGATTCATCAAGGAAATCGGAGAAGGCGGGGTCCAGTAATAGGAGTGATTGCTAGTGGATAAATTTGTGTGGCGTGGTCATTCAGTTGTGAATGACCTGCCTAAATGGATGAGTTAAAAAATGGGCGTGGAGTGCAACCACGCCCATTTGCATCCATATAGATCTCGAATGCTTTTATGTAACTTGAAATGTTTCCTTAAATTATTAAATATTATTTCTACTCAATACGTAATGAATGCACTATAAGACATAAAATTAAACGAAATAAATGAACATGGATTTTGGAAATTTTCTTGGTATAATAGGAAATAACAAAATCTGTGAACGGAAAATATAGAACTTATATTATATTGCTTTGCAAATGTAAGATAAAAAAAGACTTTTATACGTAATTTTTCAAATCTTCTTACATTAAAAAATTCGATAAATTTAAATCTACACATGCAGATGTTAAGCTTAATTTGCACTTTTTTAGAATCAGTAGCATCCTTTCGAAACCACATTTTAAAAAACATTTTCTTATGTAGGTGGTAATGGTTGACTCGAAAAGAAATGCGTTTTTAGTGTTAAATGAAGACAAGATGTGGAAGTACTATTTCTAATTTCCTTTTTACTTGGATTTTTGCACCCATCAATATTCCATCGGGGTCATCTAATCTGTGAGATGAATCACCCATATTTTTTGTTACTAGGGCATCATGGTTTTTCTCTAATGCTGTTTTGATGTACGTGAGGGGCAAGTTAATATGGTAGTAAGTTGCGTCCGATTACGTTTGTTTTTTTTCTTTCCCAAATTTCGCTCAATATTTCTTTTTATATACAATAAAAACTTCTATACCTGTGTCTCAGCCCCTAATTCAATGATCGCTATTTCCAATATATTGTTTCAAAAATGTCTAATTATTTCAGGTTTTCATCGAGAAAACTTGCCAGTGCTAAGGAACCGTACAGGAAAAAAAACGCCAACTCCCTCCTGAATTCCTGGATATTTTGTTAGCTGAAATTGCAAGGAAAACAAAAAAAGTTATTTAAAAACGCAAATATAGCTTTGTATGACCGAATAATTCAGTTGGATAAGCTTTATCTTAAGCCAAAGCAAGAGTTTAACTTTTAATAATAATTCAGTTGGATAAGCTTTATCTTAAGCCAAAAAGCAAGAGTTTAACTTTTAATCTCGCAGATGAATTGCATCCGAATATGATAGCATTTATATTGAGCCCGACCGAAGGTTAACATCATTTTCACGATGAAAAATAAATTGTTTATGCCCTAAAAGCGTTAAATGTGTATGAATAAATGCCTCTCTGATCAGTATGAGTTACTTGATAGACAGCCCTTTCTTTGACACAGCATTAATATTTTTAAGAGTTCACTTTAGCCCATCTGTTCTGAGAAATGTTTCCACTATATTTAATAAATGGTTACATTGCATTTCTTTTTAGTTAATCGAGAAATTAATGGCTGAAAATAAAAAGATAAGAAGTACTGTCGAGTAGATCTGAAGTGAGCAATTTCAAATGCATGCAGTTTTTTTTCTTTGCATTATGTTTTCAATTCTGAAAAAGTTATTTTCATACCAAAATCAAAATGAATTGCAGCCCTTGCATTTTACCTAATTTCATTAAAATTTTCTTTCCAAATATTATAATAATAATTTCCCATTATTTAGCCATTTTCTCAAAAATTACTTTATTTAATTCGAATTACGAATGAAGATCTTAAAGAATTTTAGTAAAGTGTTGAATTAACAATAGTTAGTTTAAAATAGAGTAAATTATTGTCAAAAAATGCATTTTTTATCCGTATCCCTAACACGTTCGAATAATTGAAATATTTTAATATATTGAACATTAATTAGTATTAAAGTGAATTTTTAAAAACTAAATTTTCAAAATTTCATTTTAAAAAGTAGTGTATTTACGTTGTTTTCTATTAATTCCCCTTTTATATTTATTCCATTTCGAAAGATCGCAAAATTACAAAACATATTTAAAGTATTCAAATAATTTTGAGTAGTGACTATACATTTCAAAGACAAAATCTTCTTTTAAAATATTTATGATTCCTATTTCTGTGTGTTAATCTCATCATTTATTTTTATACAGCACTTGATTGTTGCTCTGGAGAAAATGTCAATAAGCCAGAATGCAAGCCCATTTCCATAAGGTCAGATGATCCGTTTTATTCACAATTCAGCAAAACTTGCATAAACTTCGCGAGAACTGAACAGTGTTCGTGCAATACTAGTAAGTATGTATAAGAAAAGGCTTTTTTGGGGGTTAGGGGTTTTAAATTTCCTTTGTAATTCTAAGAATTTCTTGTAAAACTATTTAAAGGTGTTTAAATGCATCTATATGCTGTTTCGTATCAGACAATCTCTAGTGTTTTGCATCACAAAATTGCCTCGTATTTCAACAAAAAATTATCGGTAATATTTATAAATAACTAGTTGACATACCCGGCGTTTGCAATTTTTATGTTTAACATTAACATTAAAAGTTTGGTGTTATCAAAAACGTTACCCTATTAATGATTATGTTAATTCATTTATAGCGAACAGAGCGCAGAAGAATGGAGCCACTTCTGCTATAGACCTTTCTCATTTGTATAGCGTCAGTGAAGATAAAGCAAAGGAAATAAGAGCACTGGATGGTACAGGTTAGTGCTGCACCTCTATCGTTTATATAAGCAACAAGCAACGGAAATAAAGAAATAAAATAAAAATGAGTTAATTTTTATACAGTAGACTCCGCTTAATGTGATCACTTCTGGACTTAAGAATTTTGATAACATTAACCGATTGATAACAATAACCGAATTGAGTAAAACCAACTATATTTTCATTACATCAAGGGACAAGAAGAAAAAAACACTTACCTCAGGGCTATCGTACGTTTGTAAACCAACGTTTCGGGGCTTTTTCAACTTTTTCGTCTTTGCCGCATCTGTTTCGCTTACAATCGTTTTTATTTTCTTTTGCTCGCCTCAATAGGTCTTTACAACTTTTCAACATTTTACTAAGAATGGGCTGGGAAATTTTCAACTGCACCGCAGCTTTGCGTTGACTCATTTTAGGTAAACTTTCATACCTGTTGGGAATTCCAATTTTCTCCTTAGCACTCAAATCAGTTATTTTTTATCCATTTTGCGTTAATTCAATCGCAGGCAACACTGCTTTATGGCTATTAAACAGATTTCAAACCAGACCCGGCAGTATAGCTGTCGTTTAAAACAGTCCACTAGTCCCGACAAAAGAATGTGAAACTCATCCCTGCTCCCGTTAAATGGACGACCTTCAAAGAGAGGTCATGAAAGATAAACCCCGAAATTCTTGGGATGTGTGGAGGAAAGTGACCCCAGATGTTTCCTTGCAAGTGGAGCGAGAAATTCTATGAACGTCAATCGTTAACGCTGGTTGAAAATGAGAGATCTGCCAATTCTCTATTTCAAAACTGATAACAATAAACGAAGTAGTGATCACATTAAACGAATAATTTTGTGTACATTTGAATACATGGGTTCGGGACCAGAGGTTTCTGGTAATATTAAGTGAATGATAACATTAACCTCGATCACATTAAGCGGAGTTTACTGTATTTATTTAGATTTCCCATGAATTTTTACAGAAATTCATTATGAATTCTTGGATCGTCATCAAACATCAATACTTTTGCATTTATTCTGTCATTTTAATTGTTGATCAATGCGTAAGTGCTTGAACTCTTTATTAACCTTCCGCCTACAATGATGGATGTGTCTGACTTCTGAATAGAATTGCAGAATTTTTGATATTTAATCATGTAAATAAATGAAAACATGTTATGAGTCAAAGAAGTAGTTAATTTAAAAGTCAAAAATCATTTAGAAATACTTAATCTTCTCAAGCGTTCTTTAGGTTCTCATATGGATTAAAATAACAATAATTATCCCAAATAGTATATGTCATTTAATGAAGAGGTTAAATAAATTCGTAGGTAAAAACGTTAAACGAAGTTAAAAAATTTGCCTGGATAATGGAGCAAAGTCATGCTCATTTGCTATTCATCAAAAGCTCTTCGTCAATTACACACTTACGGGATTAATGCTAATTTTCTTCCTCCGGTTCTTTGGTACTGTCAGGTTCCATGCATTTATATTTAATTCAGTCATGTTAGATAGAACCTCTGCTACGTATTTCTGTTATAATTTTGTCTCTCAGTGCTACTGTGGATTTTGAGATATGTCTTTAGTTTAAACAATTGTTTCTCTAGTCTAGGGGTTGTGGTAAGCTTTCTGCACTGAAAGGCCTCATTTGAATTCTGTAGTTGGGTAAAAGGCTGCACGAGCAGAATCTTAAAGGTTATTTTCCTGTGATTATTGTAGGCGGTCATCAGGTAGACTTAGTGATTGGTTCCATAAATGAATACACAGTAACTTCAACTAACTATTATATTATGCAGAATTAAGTTTACATTTTGAAGAAGCATTATTTACAGTTAAAGGTATTTACGAATGAAATAGTTCGTCGTTAAATAGGCTTTTGGATGGCCCATCGTCGTCTTTAGCCTTTGTCCGAAAAAAAACCATGTCGTCCATGCGTCTTATACCGCCTCGTCGTCTCTTCTGCTGTTCTTGGCAGCTTGATTCTCTGACGTCATTCGCGATGACAGAGCCATCTACAGGTACTCGGCTGCGGCTGGTGGCCCACATTATTTATATTACAGATAAGTATATTATTTCAATGCAAATTGTAAATAACTGGTAAGGCCGCCTAAGAAACTCATAAAGGCCGCAGGTTCCACACCCTTGCTCTAGTTCATTTATGGCTCAACTTTCAGTCTAAAGAGAACGCGTCATTACACCTATGAAACATATCTATTAATTCTTTTCCGGCCCGATCATGCCAAATCGCGCCATCGGTATAATTTACTTATAATAATAAATTTACATTAAGTAATTAATTTATCTGGATAAAATGAATTAATTAACTAATATGGATAAAATGAATATTTTCAAAGATGAATTATTTCTGAATTATTTTTTTCAATAACATGAGGCTTATAAAAGGATAAAATTTCATTTATTTCCATTTCATTTATTCATTTATTTCTAGGAAAATTAAAATCCAATGATACAAGTGTAGGCTGTCTTCTACCTTCCGGGAAAGACCCAGCAGATCCTTTCTGCCCAAAGCTACAAGAATCGGAGTGCTTCAAAGCAGGTAAATACCTCTTGATACAAAAAGTGTATTAAAAGGAATTTTCAAAATAGAATAAATTTGTGATAAATTTAAATTTAAAAGCACGATTTAATATAATTGAAACTTGAAATTTATGTGTCAATGCATATTATTTCAACAACAGATTTTAAGATGTTCAAAATTATCCCGTTTAAACATAAATAAATTCACATTCGTCGAAAAGTAGTGTAAAGGTTTGTAAATCGTTATTAAATATGCATCTTTGCCCACAACTGTCTCCGTTTTCTTTTACAAAGTAACGGAATTTACCTTCCCAACAACCCTCGTACTTTCCTAAACAGAATTATTCCTATTTCCAGAGAGTTTCCTATACAGTGAGAGAGTAAAGAGTGTATACTGTGTGTAGAGTAATTAATAATTACTTTACAAGAATTAAGGATTCGTGAAGCACACAGAAATAAATGATATTCAGTTAGAAAATTAAGGATTGAAACACAAGAGAAAGTAATGGTAGGAGATAGTTCCGAAAGGTATGTAAATACCTTTCATAGGAAAACTCTTGTTTAGTTATCATATTATGCCATGGGGCCGTGACACTAAGACGATACGCCCATTTAACTGACGTATCCGTTAGTAGAAAAATACATGTGAAACTATTTCAATCACTTCAATACTATTGGTATAGCATATGTACCACAAAGAAATTCATTTTTAAGCACAAACCTTCGTTACAACACTTCGAAGCAACCTGTTACCAACTCCTCTACCATTGTAAAATTGACTTGACTTAAAAACATTGAGAATGCAATATAAAATCTCCAAAAGTAGTGTAGTTGTAAGATATCAAATATTGACATACCATCAATGGAGACACAGAGCAGGCATGTAGGAGTGTTCTAGTAACAAATATCAGCTCATAAGTCTGATATATTCAATATGCAGACTTGTTAAAATGCTTTCTTTTTTGATGGTCAAGAAAAGCCAATTTTATGCAACAGCCTTAATTGCATAGAGTTTGATTTTTGTTCCAAAACATTATCTTTTCCAGTTTACCCAGCTAAAGCATTAGGCAGTTTAGGCTCAAAACTACCTAATGCTTTCAAACATGTTTCCTGACCAACTTCTCTCCTAAACATGAACACGGTCGGTTCTTCGTTCCTTAGGTTTTGAACATCTCCATGCACATGAACATTGTCAGTTTTCCTGCTTTCGGCTTTGACTGAAAGTTCACGTGGACAATTTTGAATAATCTTGTACCGTGATACTCAAGATAATTAATATTAATTTTTTGTAATCTTCTATCATTCGGCTAAACCTTTAATTGATCATGGAGCAAAAATGCTTATATCCTATTTCATTTTTAAAAGTTTCATGCTCTTTCATTTCAAAATAACAGGAGATCCACGTGTGAATCAACACGCTTCTTTGACGAGCTTGCTGACAATTTTTACGAGAGAGCATAACAGGATCGCATCAAGGCTGAAGCAAATGAATCCTCACTGGGGAGAGGAAAAATTATTTCAAGAAGCCAGGTTTGATTTTCTCCAAATACAAATTTTTTATTAAAATGCAGTGCATTTGGTCGTACTTGATTATTAGATAGAACTCTTGCAATACTATCAATAAATTTCAAATGTGTGTAATATGGTACAATTATTCAAAAAAAGTATCCGAACACTGATCATTAATCAGGAACTTATTATCGCCTATTAAAACTTGAAATATCAATCACCGTAGAAAATTCTCCTCTATGAGTGCGAGTAATTTTTGTGTTTGAATTGGATCACCTTCATGTTTAAATTCCTACAAAGTCAATTTTTTGAAATCGCAATACTCCAACTTAGTGTATAATGTCAAATTCTCCAGATTAAATTAGATCCAATACATGTAAAACTTTGTCATCCTAATTTAAATGATGGTTGGCGTTTTTCGTCGTATCTTGACATAATCAATCGATTACAGTAACACTTGCTTTAAAATAAACTCCTAATACCACAAACCAATACTGGAAATTTTTGCATTTCAAGTAATGTTTAATTATTTAAGTAAGTTTTAATTATTTATTAAATTTATATCTAAGAAGTATTTGATAGAAACTCAGAAAAATTTTGATGCCAATCGAAAAAGCAACATCTGATACACCACTATGCAAAATTTCATCCATTTTTGTTCAGCAGTGCAATGGAGGTCGTCGCAATATGGATTAGCTCAAGGAAAAATATCGCTAAAAGGAAACAGAAAATAAAGTTGCACTTCGAATATTAACTTAGATAAATAATTAGCTTTCAATATAGCATTTTTCTCCAAAAAATATTTCTAATTCAAAAACTAAAGAAGAAGTGGACGATCAATTCAGCAAGCATGGATTTAGCTGGCATTCGAAATCATTTTCTATTGCTAGCTAAATAAAAAAATAGCATTAGAAATTAAATTTATGAAAATATTAGAAGAAGAGGTGGCAACTGATTAGGATTTGAACATGCATATAAATAATAGATTTAAGCTTTGAGTAACTTATTTAATATGCTGTTGAACTCTTTATAAGTGTTCTAAATAGTGTCCGTTGTAGTTTTTACATATTTATATGAAACAGTTGCTCATACCATTTAGAAATATACTATACAGGGTGTCCGAGAAAGATCTTTATTATTCTAAAATCTAATAACAAAATACGAATGGGTGAAATGAAATGTAGTTTGTGGTAAAAGAATGAAGAAATCTAACAGGTGTTTTTACAGGACATTCAGTGTAGCTCTACGTAAGCTAATTTAGTAGGACGAATGTCCAGTTTCTACTTGATTTCCCGCCAAATGTTTTTTAACATCTCTTGTGTCTTTAACCTTCCACATCTATGCATAAATTGAAGGCACACTCGGTGCACTTCTGTGGTACATTAGGTGATACATTCTTTGCACGGTTTTCGGTGATTTTGTTTCCGCTAACCACAATACACTCTGCGCTTTCTTCTGACAGCGATCGACATTTTTTGTTCTTATTATAGTTGTCAGGTAATTAGCGCCATCTACCTCAGACTATTCCCAGATAGAATTTTTACTGTGTGTACAAGCGAGTAAAATTAGTGTACTACTATACTACGTTCGAACGAGTCCACGTATCAAATATTAGAATGATTTGATACGTGGACTCATCAATGTGAAAAATGCAAAATTACATGGTATCAGAAAGAATTTTTAAATTTTTTGGATGGAATTCTTAATTTAAGTTGATATTGTAATTTTTCGGTTATGTCTAATTTAGAGACTTAACGCGTTATCATAGAAGAGACCAAAAAGATAAAAATAATCGATGTGAAAAATGCAAAATTACAATTAAATGCATCAGATGATTTGTAACAAATAAACTTAATAGCTTTGATGAAAAGAATTATAGTCATAATCCCTTTAACAAAATATTTTCCCTTCTTTCAGGAAGATTGTTATTGCTGAATTCCAGAGCATCGTTTTCAAAGACTACCTTCCGATTCTAGTGAGTCCTCGCATGGTAGAAGAATTTGGCATGACTGTGCAAAACGGTACAAATGGCATTCTTTACGACCCGAGTGTCATACTTGGTATGTGGAACGAGTTCGCAATCGGGTCGTTCAGACTTCATAGTATAGTGCCCACAAACATCGGGTCATTGAATCTTCGGTTCAAGGATACTTTTTCAAATCCCGATCTTATTCGTCAAGGACATTTGTCAGAACTAATCAAAGGTTCACAAAAGGTTCCCTCTGAAGAATTCGACCGATATATGGTTAAAGATCTTACAAATTTCTTGTACCAGTAAGTAATTGATTTACAAACTTTTTATTAACCATGCGGTTTGTAGTTATTAGTGTCTTAAAAAATTGGAAGAAAACTTAGAGCTTTTACTGTGTTAACAATTATTGCTTAAACACTTTTTATGTTTTATGCAAGGTGACTCGATAATTTTCAAGGAAGTCAGAAAAACAAAACCAAGCTAAAAGAGCAGACACAACGTGCGATTACTTGATGAGTCTCTGTGACTGTTAACAGGTTGATCGCCAAATGTATGAAATGCGATTCATACGGCAATGAAATACAATTCATATCTACTATCTAATCAGATGACTCCTCCTCTACTATTGTTAAGATAAAGCAGAAAATGAGTCATCTAATTAGATAGATGGTTCATATCTGAGATGTGAGTCGTGGCGCCTAACGTGTTAAATAGCAGATCTGAAAACAGGCAGATTTTCCAGGCTAGGGTTTATTTTCGACACTCCATGCCACGTAAAATTTCAAAAATACTGATTTCCCTTGGACTGAAATGAGTCAAACCCACTGCAGCTGCCTTCGAGGTGGCATTCGACCGATACATCCTTGTTTGGTGAAAAATTCCTTTCTTTTTTCATTGGAAATCAGCTGAGGGGCTTCCCTGCGTTAGTGGTTTATTAGCTTACTGAATTTTTTGGAACTAAAGGGAAAATCTTTCACAATTCCATGTTCGCATTTCAAAAAGAAACAGCAGTTGTTTCTTTGTACCGAAAAAAACAGAAACGTTGTTTTGCTAACGACGAGAACATTGATGGAAGCACAGGAGAATTCAGAAAACCGGAAATAATTACCTTTTATAATTTGACCAAAGGGCAGTTGATGTTGTGAATGAAATGGGAGCAGCATATTCCTCAGCTAGTATGTAAGGATCATACTTTTTCAACTGCTATACTGTGTTCGAACCGTGCTAAATAATATTATGTAAGTATTGTTTATTAATTTTTTCATTTAAAAATTTGTTCTTAAATGACTAGAAATGTTTGTATTGATTAATTAGTATAGATATAGGTTCAAAATGTTTTCTTAAACAGAGAAATTATTATCAGGGGTGTTGAATATCCCCCTGCGCGTCTTCCCGGGTTAAAGGGACACTTTTGAGTAGTTTTACCTATGAGTGTTTATATTCAAGTGAAGCAACTATTCAATATCAGTTTTTGGGATAGCATTGTGGGAGATCCTTTGCTCAGTTTTTATTTACTGCCAATACGGATAGACTTGAGAACTTGTCGAATATTCCAGGAAGTGGCGTTTTTCGCTACTTTTCTGCCTTAGAACCTATGTATGCCACCTATTGGCCTTAATCTAGTTTTTGGCCAGTTCGTCCCCTGCGTAATTGAGAACAAATACTTAGGGCTGTTATTAGACTCGAAATTAAACTTTGATACCAAAACAGCCAACAACAAAGTTCAAGCAACGGTAAAACCACTATTCAGGGTGTGGTTTTCTTTTCCACCATCGTTTCTTGGCGAACTCCGAGCGGCATGGGCTCTTTACTCGCGATGCCTACGGCATCTGAAGAGGAGAGATTGTGCACGCGATGTTAGCGGAATTTGTAGTGGACACCTGGTAAATTTTTTAACTTAAAAAAAACATCCTAAAGTTTCAATAGCAGTGGGAGCGGAAACCTAGTTACTTCTCTTGATCATTGAAAACGTCAAGCATCAAAACGATTAATTAAAACGAGACGCAAGGAGCGGCGATGCGCAAGAGACCAATAAAAAGATCGCTGCGGAAAACAAACGTTTTCTTTCCGTCGAGCTTTCTACCTCTTGGCGACAAACAGTTGGCAATATGAAGGAGCGGAAAGCAAAACCGTACCATAAACTGCAGTTTAACCCCAAGTAATCCGTATTCCTTTAAGTCAACTCATTGTTCGAAAGAGCTCACTAACGATCAAACACAAGTTTTTGCTTCACAGAACTATGACGAGATCAGATTTACTCTTTGTCTCTCCCCTATTTAAGGAACAACAGCTATCATGAGATTCATGAAATTACAAGTTTCCCATAATCAGCTACTGATACGTATTATGCTGTTTCGCCGCGTATCGACATTGTCAACTTACTAGTATATAAACTGTGCCAAAGGTTTGAAGGATATTTTCTCGGAATTGGCTGGATATTTATTGCACTTTCATGTATTAATATGCGAATATTCTAGAGGTGTACTATTAATATACCAAATCTCATTCCGAATTGAATTTCCCAAGTCTAACCCTCCTCTTATTTATATCAAATATTTTTTTGGGGATCAGAAGACGACATATTGGTAATAAATTAGAATAACAACTGCTTTATACTCCGATTTATTTTCTCAGTCTCTTACATAAACTCTTAATTAGACTATTATAGAGTTCTACCTAAATAAATTTATAAACAAACCTATAACGCCCTTTTTTCATGTGTGACTGCTTAAGTATATGTCAAGTAAAATTTACAATAATATTAATTTTTTAAATTTTTTACAACAATCATTGTTAGAAATTGCTTCACACATTTTACACATTTTTTGTGTGTTTCTAGAATGCCTGGAATGTCGTACGGACAAGATTTAGCAGCAATCAATATCCAAAGAGGAAGAGACCATGGGCTGGCTCCTTATGTAAATGTAGTGAAATTTTGCTCCGACGGAACAATCCTTATCTCATCTTTTGATGATTTGTACAATTATGGATTGATGTCAGAGGAAAATGCTGATCTTCTGAAGCGAATATATGCGTAAAAAAAGAGATTTCATTGTTTATTTTAAATTGAAGATTTATCAGACTGGCCTAGCCGTGTTTTCTGTTACATAAAAAACTTATTGTTTTGTTATCAAAATTCTTATGAATAACAACTGTGAACTAAATTTGGATTCTGTGCCATTTGGTGCTCAAAAAATTTTTAGATGACAGGGTGAAATTGATTTTAGACTGATTCAATCGATTACTTGTAACTATGACTTCAAACTGATTTTAGTTTATTTGACATTTTGTTTACGTAACACTGTGAAAAAAGCATTTCCAAGATCTAATTACAGTCATAATGCTTTTGTTTTTAAATATTAAATGATTTTTATCAGTAAATTAATTTAAAATTCACTAACCAAAAATCTACAGAGTACGAATGTAAGTCAAAAGTTATTTACAATTTATTTTTGAACAGCAAGTAAAAAAAGCTAGGGGTTGAATAAAAACACCAGCTCTTTATTCTTCTTGTTGAATGCCAGAGCTTTCAGGACCAATACTTTTCATCTTTTTTTGTCATTTTGATATATTTGACCTAATTGAAATCCGTTAATAGTGCATACAATACAGAATACCCTGATAGCACAAGACGCTGTACAATATTGTTAAGATATCTTCACGATATTGTACGGCATTCAGAATATCGGACAACGTCGTAGAGATATCGTACAATATCTTGTGCTAATAGGGTACTTATTGATTTAGAAAGTCCAGTTGAAAGCAGTAACAATCACAGACGGAACATACATTTCTGTTTTTATCGCAATTTAATATGCGATTCAATTTAATATATACTATATATACTCAGCACAAATCTGATTTTCTGACTGCATTGAAAATTGAAAGAAATTGCCAGATTCTAAGTTACAATAAAAGCAGAAAAAAAATTCGACGGGAGGCTGTCTCTGCGAAACGGCTGCTGGAATTCAGGGGCGTAAATTTACTTACCTTTCTCAACTGTGACTTTCTGTGACTAAAGTAGCCCTATGTGACTGAAGTAACTTTTTGTGGCTCTGAAATTATGTGACTGCAGTAACTCTTTGTGACTCTGATTTTACGTGACTGGAATAGATCTTTGTAACTCTCAATTTATGTGACTGATTCGTGATTTTGGTTGGGGTTTTTTTCGCAAAAAAAATTCTTGTTTTCAAATGTAATATATTTACTCATGTTATTAATATTGGATACAATTTATGTTATTAACAATCTTATGTAAAACGTTGAACAGCTTCTAGAAATTTCTACGAAACAAAATTTGGAAAATCAGTTAATACACCGCTCACAACCGACTGCAGCAAGCGACTGAGGCCGCCAGGCAGTCAGGTATGAGAAAGCGCGGGAATTTAGGTTGGTCACTGCGTGCGTGCGCATTGGTCGCTGTGACGTCTTCAAAATTCTTCGTGATTTTCACCAACTTTGCAACTCCACTGTGACTAAACCGTGATTCCAAATTCTAAAATTATTTTTGAAATCTTCAATGTATACCTTTCTCTGTTAAATGAAACTAAAACTAACTCCCTATGTTATTTGGTTGCGGAGCTATAAGCGTTTAACTTTAGCACGAAAAGCGTCATAATTTTTTCCTTTCCCGACACCCCATTAGACCACTATGGAGGAACGTAAGTTTACGTCAAAAAATAAACTGAAATACAGTGCGCGCTTTAGTAGCGATGTCAGTAGATTACACCCAACGTTCTTTCAATTTTAGATTTTGCATTACAGTCAAAACCTTATGTATATGGAGCTAATGTACAAAATAAAAAAGCTCCTCTTTCGGCCAAAGCCTACAGAATTTTAATGAAGGCAGACCACTCAGCACAAATGCAGACTTCTCACTCGACGAATGCACCAAAATCCCTGAAGTGTTTGTGTAGGTCTGAGTTTCAACAGCCGCGCTACTCATCTCTCATCGGAAAGTCATCGATTCTCCCGGCAATTCTTCATTAACCACAAAAACAATACAGATATTGCAATAGGTACCAATTTACAATATCAAAAAAGTTTTTCAATCTATTGCGAACAAGTTGACGAAAACACAGTTAGTTTACAGGAGGTGATTGATTACAGTTGAACTATTTGTTTCCACAGTTCAAGATAAAACAAGAAATTAAATAAATAAATAATAGAAAAAGAACGCAATTATTAAATATTATTATAAAAAAATAAATAATATAAAAGGAAAGCAAGAAGAGCATAAGCTAAACTCAGGAAGTCAAACGTGAAGACATGAACTTTTCAGAATATCTATAGCGCCTTTTTTTTGAAGAACGAATAAAAGACTAGGTCAGAGATATCTTTTTGATGCCAGCTTTTTAGCGAATTGTCTCTTTCTTTTCCCCAAATTTTACATTTTAACAATATGTATTCAACAGTTTCAAGTTGTTCGCCACATGAACAGCCTCCTTATTTGCTAAATAATCTCGCTTGGTGCGCATTAATACTTCATAACTTGTCAACACTTGGTTATAGTAGAAGTCACCGTATAATCTATTGAATTTAACCTCTTGAAAAATTTCATGGTCCATGATCCTTTTACTGAATTACTCCATCTTTCTCTCCACTTCGTAGCAAGTAATACTCTGACCCTATTCCTAACTTGAGGAACCTAATTCAGTGGCTATTTGATCTTTACTTGTGACAAGCTTGTGCATCTGCTCTCTCATTTCCCGCAGTTCTTTGGTGAGCCCTAATCCACTGCAGCCGAATTTTGATAAACTTTAATTTCTTCTTAATTCCAATTAGAATCTTCATGTTCTCATAGGTTGATTCAATAGCCATTAAGGCAGCTCTTGAGTCAGTAATAATTCCAGAGTTTCGTATATTATTATTTAACTCTATCGATACGGGACCGTCCTATACGTCCCTTCAAGCAAAAGACGATAGCCGTCCGAAACGACCGAATGTCAATCTGAAATTTCCACCCCTTTTCTTTAAGTGTGATTGATATCACACCCGCGGCGTGTGCTTTCTTCCTTAGAGTGTTTCGCCCAGATGTGTTTGGAGAAGAGGGGAGTTTTCTTACAATTCGGACAATACTAGCTGTCATTGTGGTTGTTGAGCGGGAAGGTGAATTTCCCTTATCTTTGATAGAGGAGCTCGGACGTTCCCATCTTTTGAAGACACTTTATTCCAATGGCCTTAGGAATCATAGGGCTATACAGTAGTAAATAGAATTGCTATTACTTCGGCCATGAAAACTGCATTTTAGTTTCCCAATCTTATTAAGTAAGAATTGATTTCTGTTCCATTATAATAATTTACATATGCCGCGCCCACTTGATTATTGATCTTCGATCCATCTGTATAGATTTCATGGACAGTATCCGAAGTCTCAAAATAGATCCATTCAATACTCATGGTATTCCACAGTTTCATCAATTCTTCATAGTCAACATTTTGTAATCCCTCATATATTTCTTCCTTTTTTCATCGTTCTAATCGGTTTCGCAATTTCAATTCCTATTTATATTTTCAAGTTCAGTGGCTCCCAGCCAGATAAGAGTTGCAGTACCTCATTTGAGACGGTGGTGTAACATTTAGTAATTGCAATCATCGGCATTCACTGTATCTAGAGTAGCTTGTTCTTTTGTTTCACTTTTACCCTTGTACCAAATTTCACTTCCATACATTACAATCCTTTCAATT